>CM031614.1:71516437-71558937 GCA_018398815.1 Conus ventricosus
AATTTGCTTCGATGTCCGCCTTTCAGTCACCTTGTTTTGAAACTAACTTCATCGGAGTAGAAGCCTCCCCCCCCCCCCCCTCACCCACCCTCCACACTCACCGCAAGGCACGGACCAGCCAGCGAGCAGTGACTGCCCACTACACTAAAGTTGCTGACGGTTTAGTGGGAGGGACTTGGCAGCATCGCTTGTGGTCAAGGCACGGCGCGCCGCGACACTACACCAGCGTCGACCCTCTTGGGGCTAAAGTGAGAGGGGGGGGGGGGCGGGAGGGAGGAGGGGGGAGGGGGGGTACGGCGGGGCGGGGGGGGGGGGGGAGCTATACTGGACCCAGTTTCCCCTCCTGTAAGCTTGAAGCCTCTTGCAGTGTTCAACTGGCCGAGAAAGGCGATCGTGACGCCAGTCTTGACCCCAGCTGTACAATGTCCAGCCCGCCTGGCGGTAACGCCCCGCCTCCTGTCTGTGGCGGCAGGGCTTTGGTGACCAGACCGTGTGGAGATGGTGGGAACAGTGGAAATTGAGAAGACAGCCGTAGCTGGGTTGGTGTGTGAGGGGAAAAAAAGACGAATATGGGGCAGGCAGAGTGAGGGTACCAATCCAGAGGGGAGGGAAGGGGGTTGGGGAGGGGGGGGGGGGGCAAAAGGGGGTTGGGTCTTTCACAAGAAAGGTTCGTGAGGGGATAGGGGAGGGAACGATTTACTGGGCCAGGAGGGGAGGCCCGTGTTTCTTTCAAGTGGGTTTCAGTTGTGTTAGCCTCGGCGAACCTGTTCTTACAATTCATTGCGCCCCGACGACCGGGCGACGATGGATGAATAAGTAACACTACTTCGGTTTCCTCAGGCCTGTTTTGAGCATACGCCTTTCACGGACATTTGTGACTCCTCTTTCGCCGCTAGGCTTCTTCAACGTGCGTAAAGCGGCAGCTGTCGTTGGGGTGACATGCCAGCTGCCAGTGTCACTAGTCATGGGTTCAGTGTTGTTTGACAGAGAGAAAGAGAGAGAGAGGAGAGAGAGAGAGAGAGACGAACTCCATTTTCTCGATGACTGTAAATTATTTGACCAACGTCATGATCCCAATCACACAAAAAAAAAGAAAAAAAAAAGATTTCGCATCACAAAGTAAATTGGAAAAATAAATTCTCCGAGTTTATGCTACTGGACTGCTTCCAACCTGCACTTGCCCAATGTATCCCATCATGTTTCTCCCTCCGGACACAAAACTTAAGAAGACCCCGATTCAGGTAGTATGTTTTGTTCTTTATGCTACTGTTGTTAAGTTGTAGAGCGTGACGATGTTGGAATCAGTTTAATTGTATGGTTTAATCTGATCAACTGTGCTCCGCTAAAACATCTTGTTTAACCCATGGCAAGAAAATAATTATGTTCTCGTTCCACAGAGAGAGGAAGAGAGAACTCAAATTAACGTCTTCAATCAATCATCTTGGAGTTAATGAGAAACATCTACCGATGCAAAAAGGACAACACGCGAGAGGACAAGAAGGAGATGGGTCTCCCCCCCAAAGAAAAACAACAACAAAAAACAACACAACAACAAATAAACAAAAAAAAAAACAACATGAGTAGCTGATAGAAAGCTCAAATAGATATTACACTTCAAACCAACCCCGCCATTGACCAGGTCAGTCAGACAGAGGGCAGACAGTGGCCGGGTTTCATTCTCCGCACAGCCACTCCCCCACCACTGACCTTCCACCCTGGTCTGTTTCCCTCTAACCCCCACATCCCTCCTGTCCCACCAACAGGCATCTCAGATACATAGGGGGGGGGGGGGGGGGGGGGGGGGGAAGGGGGGGGGAGGGGGTCGGCCCGCTATTGCGCGGGACCGCTATTGCGCGGTGACTATTTGTCATTCAACCAGTCTCTCAAAACAGTGTAACAGAAATAGGGTAAGGGTTAGGGTTAGGGTATTCCGCTTCTTATAGATGATATGTTCTTAGGTCGCGCAATAGCGGACCCGCGCAATAGCGGCCCAGCCCCCATACCGGGCACGTCGCACGTTAATTCCACGCTTTGTGTGACTTCAAACAGAACAATATTTTAGCTTGGAAACGAATCGCTAGACACACTCACTAGAGAAATTTAACTCTTGCCTGTATACTCATTTTGATGGTGATCTTCGTTCAACATTTGGGTTTATTAGAGTTTATTGATCGTGGAATAAAAATCATGTAAGAAAGTTTGTCGTTTCATGTATCAAAATGAAGGAAAACATTATCGAATGTTGAATTCGTAAAGACTTTTGCAGAACCTGATCGCATAAAATGTTTATGACTGCTGAACTGGAACAATAGAAAAATTCGGAGAACGTGGCATCGAATGTCGACATTCGATTTCAAGGAAGCGAACTGGTGAGAGTTAAAGAGTGGGTTCCCTTTCTGGGTCCATTTACCACGGAAGAGCACAGTGTTTAGTATACCTGTTTATAGTTCTAAACTCTTGCAAAAATGTTAAGATCTAATGTACAGATATAGGCCTACCAATCACCAAGGATGGAGTTACGGAAACGTCAAACAGAAATGTTTTGAAAACAACTATTTTCCGTCATTTTACAAAATCTATATTTATGTTTTTATGTCGTCTATAAGATGCAGTTTTCTGCATCGTCACGTACAGCGAGAAGACTGTGAACCACAAATAATCGATGATGTTTTTTTCAGTTCTTCTTAACATGAAAATGATCCATACCAATTTATAGCTACACTCGCCCGTCTTTTCATATCGATTTATTGTTGCATGCATTATCTGCACGTTTCATCATACGCATTGTGTTACTTGACGGTGGTTCTGTTATTCGTGTGGGTCTTGCTGCGAGCTGGAGTTCTACGGGGCTTTTTTTTGTGTAGGTTTTCTTGACAACGTGTGCGACCACGTGAAAAAAAAACTTATTTTTAGTCCCTATGTTGCGGTGATCTTATCACCCTGTTGATCTATTCTGTAACTACTCTAAGTAAAACGGAATTTCTTAGTGCATTTAGGTTCTGACAGACAAAACTGAGTTCTTGGCGCCACGATTTATATATATATCTCCTTAGACAAAAACAAAATCTGAAACACAAAATGATGGTGTACGCATCTATATATATAGCAATGCAATCACTAAAAACAAGTCTTGCAAGTTCAGGGAGAGAGAATCGACGCGATGAATCATGTAAGAGAAAGAAATGTCTGTTAGGAATTATCTACTAAACTAGTGGTGGACACGCACGTTTTCCTCGTCTTTTTTTTTTACCTAGATGTGCAACAACACAGTCACCACAGATTCTTGGAACCCGGGTACTCATCGGTGGCATTGGAACCCACCATAATCAAACAGCTCTCTCCATTTTCTTAACGAAACCGACATTCTAATCAAAACTCTTGAGGATATCCTTGGGGTCATTTTAAAGGATTTATATTGATTTTGCTTGATTTGGTCCAATTATTATATCAATATTTGAAATATAAAAAAAACAAACTGAGACTGCAACAAAGGATTCCTACCAGACACAGATAAGATACAGAGAAGTGCCACAGAGAAGCACAGGTGATCAGAATTTAGATTACTCGAGTTCTGTTGAGCTGGCAATGTGACGGTATTTCTCTCAGTTGGTGTCAACAACAACACGGACACATGTACGCATTCATTCTCTCTCTCTCTGTCTGTCTGTCTCTGTCTCTCTCTCTCTCTCTGTCTGTCTGTCTCTCTCTCATGTGTGTACATAAACACTCTTTATCGCTCCTTCTAACTCCCTCCCTCACCTCCACTCCCCTCCCAATTCACAGTCGTCCCATCTCTCTCAGGGTCGGCAGAAAAGAAATGACAAGATTGCCCACAAACTACTTAGAACTGGGCATAACACACTTCGAGGAAAGGGAGAGAAGCCACTCAGCCGGAGACTGTTGCAGAGAAGTTGGCAATCTTCATGGGCACGCTGTGTTCACCCACACGCGCTGTTCTGATCTGATGAGTTGTCAGCGTTATCTTACAAGATACCAAATGTGTGATGTACTGATCATATCACATACGGACTCTGCACGAAATCATTCAGCGCCATCGGACCAACGAAGATCCGTTGACATCAGTTCATAAAGCAAACTACGGTTATGCGGCCATACGAGATCCAGCGGCCTTGCTTAAACGACCCTCATGACTGCCCCCTACCCCACCCTCCCCCACTCCCCACCCTCCACCCCCCGGCCTCCATATTCTCTTCCAAACCATGCTGTCCAGGCCAGCTATGATCAAGAGTCTGGGCCTGCACAGTGATCACAGTCGTCAGGGCACGTTGAAGTGAACCCCTCACTCTGCTACTACCTGTTAGGTGAAACTCTGCATGGATTAGCTCCCTTCCTAATGCCTCCCATAATTCTGAGCATTACCATGCTAAACCTCATTTTTCATTTGAACTTGATCTGAAAAACGTCTCGTCCCCCAAGTTTGAATGATCAGCTTCTGAGAATTCTCTCCTCTTAGAAGTGGAGTAGAATTATGCCCTTTAGATTTGCTCAAATTGTATGCCACAGTTGCTATTGAATATAAACAGGCGGCTTATTTGGAGCGACGCATTGACATTATCGCGGACGACCATTAACTAGGTTACGAATAAGTGCCCATTAACTCCAAATTGAGAGCGGTCGTTATTGAAACACTGACAAAGACTATGCACGACGTGCCACGACATGGAAGACGAACTTCCATTTTCTAGATGACTGAATTATTTGATTAATAACGCAAAGGCCTGACGTCGGAGATTCCAGAAACAGATTTTCCGTTGCAGACTTAAATGAACAAATTCTCAGAATTCATGTCAATGGACTTGCTTCCAGTTTATGTTTGCCCAATATATCCTGGTGTGTTTCTCTATCCGAAGACAATATCTAATAGAACTCTGATACACAGCATGTTTTTTTCTTTCTACTATTATTATGTTGTAAAGCGTGATGACACCGGAATCAGTTTCACTGAACCTACCCATATCCCTGAAAAATGCATGTCTGATAGGAAACTCAAACGGTGAAACAGGTGTGTCCGATGGACGTAGAAGGAAAGGGGTGAAAGGGAATCCTCGCGCCCGCCATTGACCAGCTCATTTAGGCAGTGGATAGGGCAGTGACCAATATCATCTTCGATGCTACCACGACCCCTCGCCTTCCTCGTCCACCGCCCTCTGCAGATCCCCACGTCCTTCCTGTCCAACAGAGCGGGCATCTCAGACACGCACCGGTCACGAGCACATCGCACATTAATTCAACTCTTCGTATGACTTCTAACAGAACGATACTTTGCCTTGGAAAAGCCAGACAGCCAGACACACTCATTTTGGAAGAATTCAACTCTTGCCTGTACAGACATTTTGATGCTAACCTTCGTTCAAGATTGGGTGATTACAGTTTGCAGATCATGGAATAAAGATTATACAAGAAAGTTTGCCATTTCATGTCTTTAATGCAGAAATGCAGGAAAACATCTTTAAAGTGTTAATTCGTAAATAATTTTCTGAGAATCTGACCATCTGTGATGGCAGACACTGCAACAATAGAAAAATATGGAGAACGTGGCATCGACTGTAGACATTTAATTTCAAGGCAGCGAACATGTAAAAGTAACCAGTGTGCTCCCTTTCTGGATCCTTTTGCCACACAAAAAGTCACAGTGTACAGTATAATCTGTCTATACTTTCTAAATCGTGGACAAATGTTAAGATTTCTCCTGTCCAACGTAAAGACAAAACAAAACAAAGCAAACAAACAAAACACGTCCCAAATATATTTCAAGAACGTCGCACACTTCTTCCAACCTTTGTAAGTAACCTTGGTAAGCATATTTCCCTTATCATGTACAGCGTTATGGGGAAATCAAACATGAATGCGCTGAAAACGAGCATTTTCCAGCATGTTTTTCCTGATTTCTGTCTTTATCTCGTTTCTGAAGCCCATACATTGGTCTGTAAACGAATTCTGAAAGTAGGCTACGTTTTCAGGTTAGGATAGAACATAATTTCAATTACATACGTATATTCACAGGTCAGAAAATAGATTAGTAATAAAGATAACGTTAATACATTCATTAAAATGTACCCAGAAAATGTACGTAACTTTCGTTTCTGAAATAACGAAATGATTCTGATCAGATCAGTCAGGCCGTGAGTAGGTAGTAAACAGATTCTATATCCTGCAGAGCTATTCCCCAACCGTCTTGACCATTCTACTTAGTTTCTCTTTGACGACCGCACCATTTCTCCTGTCCAACGTAAAGACAAAACAAAACAAAGCAAACAAACAAAACACGTCCCAAATATATTTCAAAACGTCGCACACTTCTTCCAACCTTTGTATAATTTCAAATTGAATAATATTTTGAACCAGGAAACGGACAGTCACACACATTCACTGGAAGAATTTAATTCTTACTTAGTTTTACAAACATTCTGATGTTAATTTCTGTCCAGAAATTGCTGATCAGGGGAGATATCAAGTGATAAAATGCAAGGTTTGTCACTTTGTACATCACAATCCTGGAACGTTTTCTAAATATTGATGTCGTAAAAGACTTTTTTTTGCGGAACCAGAACGCATAAAATGTTTGCGATCGCTGAACTCAAACAATGGAAAAAATTCCAAGAACATATGACATCGAATGCAGATAATCAATTTCAAGAAAGCGAACTGGTAATACAAAATTGAAGAGTGTGCTCCCTTTCTAAATCCATTTCCCACACTACAGGGCACGTGTTTACCTGTTTATACTTCCTAAACTTTAGATGAAAAAAAAAAAAGATCTAATGTAAATACATACCACTCAATATGGATACGTGAACAGAACATCAAAACAGAAACATGTTGAAAACGAGCATTTCCCGTCATAGTTTTTTCTTTATTTCCTGTTTCATGTTGTAAGTGAGGCCTATAAATATGGCATATAAACAGGCTTGCGCATTGCGTGTTACTGCTTTCATTCATCTTTTAAAACATAGTATGGTTCAAAAAACACAATGGGATTATTCTAGGAGGTTCTCTAAAATTAATGCTGTTTTAATCGAACTTTTTTTCTAGCTTATGTCATAACTACTTAGTATTTACTCTGTCATTTTAACACATCACCACCAACAATACGTGTATACTTACTGATGGCGGTAGTCCACGGCCACACTGTAATGGGTATGGGCCCCATTGCGAGCGGTAGTCCCACAGAGCCACGTGGTCTCTAAGGTCCCTTTCACGTCTACAAATCAGAGAGTGGAGCCTGTGGGCGAGCTGTTGGCGGTGAACTTGGAAAGAAAGGGGTCACTCGGACAGTGGGTAGGCAGTGATCATTGACCACGTCCACCGTTCTCTGCAGATCCCTACGTCCTTCCTGTCCAACAGAACGGGTTTCGCAGACACACACCGGTAGGAGGTAAAACGCATCTTTGCAATCAATAACATAATCATACCATAAACCATTGGAGACCCCCGTTGCGAACGGCAGGATAAACAACATAATAATTATAATATTAACAACGGGACTCCCCGTTCCAAACGGCAGGAGTTTTTATACATACAGTCAAAAGCATGTATCATAATTTCATAGCGAAGAACAGTATTATGAATGTACACGCACACACAAAATGGAACTCCCTGTTGCGAACGGCAGGACATATATGAAGAACAATCCCCCAACATCTAATTTTCAACAGCAAAGAATCACTTGTCTTGTGCCGTATAACAGATACACAATTATTTGTATGGAAGAATTCATATGCGTAGTTTTTCACACATATGATCAAACTCAAAAAGGACACATCTTGCACATTAACCAGCCAACTAAAGCCGTCTTTCTTTCTCAGCACACGCACCCACCTCAGGACAGTGCGTGCTACACGCTAATGGCCCCTCATGTTTCACCTGTTAGGCCCACACCCCGGCCCAACAATGGCTGTCTTTCTTTCTCAGCACACGCACCCACCTCAGGACAGTGCGTGCTACACGCTAATGGCCCCTCATGTTTCACCTGTTAGGCCCACACCCCGGCCCAACAATGGCTGTTCAGCCCTGCAATGGACCCACGGGTGTGAATATATTGAACAAGTGAACACTCACAGACTAACGGATGAGGGGACCGACTAAACAAACTGACTGACCTGTGGCTACTCGCGTACAAAATAGGCACATGAACGCACAAGCAATCGTGCAGCATTCAAGTAATTAACTAATTACTCAGCCAAGTAGCCACGTAACCCTTCAGTCGCTCACATAATGAAACAATGAACAAACAGGTAAAACACTTGTTTGTAACAGGTAGCAACCCAGACACACAAACGAATAATCAAACTACCTTCACTGGCTGTTATCTTAATCATTTGCACAGGCCGCCATGCGGTTTCATCACTGTGACTTAATCCTATCCGTCTCGCCAGCAAACAAGGGCGACATTTACAAGCCAGTTTGTCTAGTATTCGAACACAAGGAACCTGCAGGGCGCGTTAAACTTTATCCACAAATCACAATAAAAGACAGCAATGACTGTAATCTATGTTTTCTGGGATCGATTTGTTGATTACTCACAACAAAATCTGTGACAATACCGAATAACTGTTTCTGATTTCATTCTGATTAAGCGCCAGCACCTGCTTAGTTACAAAGTTACCTGAATAATTGACTGCGGAAATTTGGTATATCACATTTTCAGTTGATAAGAAAATGGAGTTTGTACAACAAAAAATGTCAGAACATAAAACTTTTAACTTTCATTTACTAAAGTTGTTTCACGAAGATAGTACTCTATCTGCCCTCACTCTAGGTAAAACATAGCCGAACCAAAGGCAAAAACCATCAACATACCTTTACATTCACAAACACCTGAATGACAGAACCACCGTCACAGCCTTCAGCACACTCTGCTCAGTGAAGATATGATCTCAGAGCCAGAACGCTGGGAGTATATAGGCCTTCCAACCCCTTTGAAAGAGATCTTTCGAGAAAGTCTTTTGTGGCTGGGTCACAATAGAACGACTACAAGCGTCTAAAGTGTGTAAACTCTGGCTCCGGTGGCGCTGCTCTTGACCAGACATTCTATCCCCCATGGCCCGACAACCAACGGGGCCGACCGCCATGTAAGTGGCTGGGGGTGGTGGAGTGCAGAGGAACTAGACCCTTCAGACTCGGTACAAAAATCCAGCATCCCACCTGAAGATGTTTACCCTCTAAAATCTCAAGTCCATCTTAACAAAGACAGCACCAGCCACGGCTCCACGGTCTCCCGGGGCTGTCCCCCCCCCCCCTCCCGGCCTATACTCAGTCTCCCAGACCAAACCATCCAGACCAGCCGTGGGCAAACTGTCTGCAGAGTGACCAGCCTCTTAACTGGCATTCCAACCTACCATCTAGGTTGCTCCTTACTGCGATTCTATCCTGCGTTTAAGGAGTTAACCACTACAAACTCTCTGTTCTCAAAGGTTGGCAGAATCGTACCCTTTACATTAGGATACAACATAACAATCTTAATTACATATGTATATTCACTGGTCAGAAAATAGAAGTCATAAAGGTAACGTTAATACACTCATAAAATGTATGGAGAAAACATATGCAACTTTCGTTTTTGAAATAACGAAATGATTCTGATCAGATCAGTCAGGCGCTGGGTAGGTAGTAAACAGATTCTAAATCTCGCACAGCTATCAACCCACCGTCTTGACCATTCTACTTAGTTTCTCCTTGACGACCGTGCCATTTCTCCTGTCCAATGTTATTAAAAATAATAATAATATTAAAAAAAAAAAACCGTCTCAAATATATTTCAAGAACTTTGCACACTTCTTCCAACCTTTGTATAATTTCAAATTGAATAATATTTTGAACCAGGAAACGGACAGTCAGACACATTCACTGGAAGAAGTTATTTCTTACTTGTACAAACATTCTGATTTTAATTTCCGTCCAGAATTAAATCATTACTGATCATGGGAGATATAGGATTAAATGCAACGTTTGTCACTTTGTACATCAAAATCCGGTAAACTGTTTGAATATTGATGTCGTGAAAGGCTTTTTTTTTCAGAATCAGAACGCGTGAAATGTTTGCGATTGCTGAACTCAATCAAACAATTGAAAAATTCCGAGAACGTGCCATCGAATGTAGGTAATTTCAAGGAAGCGAACTGGTGAAACAAAATTGAAGAGTGTGCTCCCTTTCTGGATATCATGCCACAACAACAGAGCACAGTTTTATTAGTTTCTACTTTCTAAACTCTAGAGAGAAAAAAATCAAGATCTAATGCACATATATACCACTTGCCACGGATGACGTGAACAAAACATCAAAACAGAATTGTGTTGACGACGAGCATTTTCCGTCACAGTTTTTCTTTATTTTCTGTTTCTATGTTGTATACGAGGCCCATAAAATAGTGTAGGGGGAGTTGAGGTTGAAGGTTGGTGCGTGCGGTGGAAAGGGGATAGGGAGGACATCCTTCTCAACACGCCAGCTTGCTACTCTCCATTCTCCTTTTTATTTCATATCACATCGTGCCAACCATCCTGTAACATATCCAGAATAGGGAAAACCAATTACTAATATGCAATTACAGAAAAACAAATTGGTAATCGAATATGTGAATTACATCTAAAATAACAATTATCGTAATACAAGAAAGGTCATTATTATTAGTCCCAGTGAACCTGGAAATACAAGAAAGACATTTTATACGAACAAACTGAAAAAAATCAATGAACAAACAACAAGTACACAAATAATCAGCACTGGTGCAACTCTCGAACCAAGGCTGAAAGGGGAAACATGAGAATAAAAAATAACAAGAATTGAGGTGTTTACCCTCTTCTTCTTCTCGAACGTCTGATCGGCATCTAGAAACCAACCTCAATCCAAGGGGGACATTATTCCCCTTTTCACATTTCGTCATCATTTCTTAATTAATGAAACAAGATATAACAAAAAACCAAAGAGTGTGTGTATTCCTCTTTTCACATTTCAACACTTCTTGCTTAACGCAACAAAATAATTATGACAAAAACCCAAGAATGTGTGTGCTCCGTACAAAAACAGTTACAAAAAATACAATCGTCAAATCATAATACAACAACAACTAAGCAACAACCAAAAAATAGAGTGTGCACACACCTGGGGCAGTGACTCTAGCCCAGAGCGCATCTTCACTCATCGGTCATCTTCATACAGCAGTGATGCAACCCAATGCCACGTCTACTCCATCTGTAACCAGGCACTTCCCCACTTAGTGTCTGAGTCATGTAAACAAAGGGAGGATTTCAACCAGTACACACGTGCATATGTATACATGTATAAGGTAAAGTAGCCATTTTTTGACTAGAGTTCTGCTTATGCATACATTTTTCCATAATTTGGATAAATTGACAAGAGGATAGATCTATGGGATTGTTTAGTAAATTTTCCGTCTTTCTGTTTGCTCCTTCTTTTGCAAGACTGTCTGCTATTTCATTCCACTTTATACCACAGTGAGATGGGACCCAACAAAAATCAATTCTTATGCCTAGTGTAATGAAACAATGCAGGAGATGTTTTATTTCAAAAAGCAACTCTTTTCTAGCTTTGCAGTCCCAACGCTCTAATGACTGTAAAACTGATTTGGAATCAACACAAAGTAAAATTTGATAGAAAGCAATTGATGTATCAAATGGCTACTTTACCGTCGTGCCCAAGGCACATTGTTAGATTAATTCATAAATTAAGGTTGAATGCTTGGAACACTAAATATTCTCATGGTATTTCTTGTGTATGCAGAGAAAACATTTCTGTACATCATCTTTTGTTTGAATGCTCAGTGTTGACCCCACTCTATGAGGAGAAAGGTATTCAGATGAATAACATTGATAATGTCAATACTGTCTTATATGGTTCATATGTTGCTGAAATTGCCATGGTTATTTCGCAGTCACAGGTTGCAAATTTTTTATAAAGATCAACAACTTTGTGTACCGCTAGGGTATTTATTAACAGATGTGGGTTTGAAAGTACTAATGTGGATGATAAGTTAAGTGTGGAGGGTGTTTTTTATTTGTCTTTTTTTTTTTTTTTTTTAAGTGTCTAATATCATCTGGCGATGAAAAGACATTAAATAAACCACTGAACTGAACTGAACATGTATAAGGGCCTTTCCCTTAGTGGAATTAGTAGGTTCTCAACTATATTAAAAAAAGTATAGTGAACAACCTACCAACGTAATCCAAACTTTTGACTAAAAAGTAAGAAAATCTGCGTTACAACAAATTATCATCCTTGATCAATCTACATGATACCAATAATATTACAGCAAAAATGACGATGTAAACTAAGTAAAGTAACAAACGCATTCCTCCAAACCTATATAAAGAAATGGCAATAACAATAAACAAATGAAAAGCGTTCATCAAAAACATATTTATAAAAAAGTCATTTACCCAGAATTATAGTACTATAGTATGAATTATATCCAAACAAAAATGAGAATCTTCATTAAATAAGTAATCAGCATTGTAAAAATTCATTGACACAAAGCTGTAGTATAAATATCAAAACAGGAGGGGATCCTTAGAAAACGGGCAATTAGTGTACGGACTTAGAGACAGTGCTAATAGTCCAGCGCCAGTGACTGGTTAATTAGTTTCCCAGACATGGCCTGTACAAGAAAGAAGGAAGTACTTCAAGCTGACTGCAAGAAAGAGATCTCTGTCTTAAGTCTCTGATCCACAATCGTAGTACCATATTCAGCTTTAATTATGATTGCTATTTGAATTCTGGAACCATACTTTGAACGTCGCAACCCTGGATTATATTACCGTTGATGAGCGCTATAAAAATCCCGGAAATATACTTTAAATTACGATCCATAACCATAATTTCGTTCTTCAGTCTTATTTACAGACACCATTAACACTCTGGAATTATAGGCCTACTTTATGCTTAAGTCATATTAGCATTCAAAAATGGAATTAAAACTCTGGCAATATAATTTAAATTCCCGACACACAACTATACCTCTCTGTTTATCATTAATATGAAGTTTATGCATTACCATAAGACAATCAAGATGAGGGCTACACAATTAATATCTTCCAACACTGACTAACCACATGGGACTTCATAATCTTATCTCTTCACACCATACTTTGTCATTCCATCCTAACAACAAAGTATATAATACTCATGTAATCATTGTGTACCAGAAAACATAAATAATACGAGCAAGTACATAACCCAATCATCAATCGTCTAATGAATACATGCAATTATTAAAACAAAACAATCATCAGTAAACAAGTAAATATTAACTTTCAACGTCAAAAGGATACATTGTTGCCCCCAAAAAAGGCAAAATTTTCACACAATTCATAGGAGCAGTCTTGTTTTCATTTTTCTTGACATCTGTCTCAGTACATCTACAACTTCACTTTCAACACATCATAGAGGCTATCTTCTTTTCTTTGGCACTATCTTCAGCACAAGTCTTTCTACACGTCTGCCTTCTTCCAATTCCAGATGCAAAAGAAAGTATATCTCAACACTTGGGACTACTTCCCTCTCTGTCCCCACGCCACATATTCCTACATTGCCCTAGAATCATTGGCTGAAAGCCTATTTACAGTGTTATGGGGTCATTCCTCAGTCAAAAATAGTTTCCTAATCTGGAGGCAGAGAGTCAAAGACTGACCATGTGATATCAATTAGTCTCGCCGGCCAAGAAGGCCCGCTTCCAAGACGAGTCTGTCAGGCTAATTTATGAAAGCCAGGAAGTGTCAGCCAAGGAGGCTGTTTTTCCTGCTGGGAATCTGGCTGAATAGAACTGTTGTCTCAGCAAAGGATGAAAGGGCTAGGTGGAATTCGTTGAGTCTTAAAGAAGAGAGAGAGAGAGAGAGAGAGAGAGAGAGAGAGAGAGAGAGAGAGAGAGAGAGAGATAGAGAGAGAGAGAGAGAGAAAGAGACAGACAGACAGACAGACAGACAGACAAATAGTCTATATGGGCAACTATTCTGGCCTGTCACAATAGGCCTGTGCACTTTTTCTGCACGTGGTTAAGATAATCAATCTATATCAACAGTTTTGTGAGGCTCGCACATAACAACGGAAACTCTCTCTCGCACAACTTCCCCGTTCTCCCATGTTTAAATTTAAACAGCAGAACACACAAGAATAGTACTCCCCCTTCCCCCATCAAAATACCTTGTGCAATGCAGACCAGTGGTCAGTATCACTGACGACTGGTCACTTTATTGTGACTCAGAGATTTTAACTATTTTTACAGCTAATTAGTGTCTCCTGTGTACCTTGTACAATGTAGATGACTGGTGGTCAGTGGCACTTACCACTGGTCACTATTGCATAAATCGGATATTTCGATTAGTTTACAGTTAATACATGTCTTCTGTGTGCTTGTGAACTTTGTACAATGCAGACGACCAGTGGTCATTGCCACTGACGAGTGGTCACTAACGACACTTGGTTACAACGACACTTGGTCACAATGACACTTGGTAGCAACGACACTTGGTCACAATGATATTTGGTCAAGACACTTGGCCACAACGGCACTTTGCTACAATGGCACTTGGTCACAAAGGCACGTGGTCACAATAACATGACCATGGCACTTGACCACAGTGGCACTTGGTCTCAATGACATGACCCCAGAAAAACAGAAAATTCAAACAGAGAGAGACAGAAATTGAGTTTGAAGAGTGTTTATATGGATGTGCGTGTTGTCGCATGAGTGCGCCTGCGTGTGCATATAATGTTTGTTTGTCAGGGTGTTCCCATGGTCCGATGTTGTCAGCCAGTTCGAGTTTGCCGACATGTCGGCCAACTTTGTTGTCCATGTGAACAGCATTTAACAATAAAAAGTAAATCAAACACGGGAAGTTTGCTACCAACGACCGAACTTGCTTCGAAACTGTCATCAAACGACTCCGATACTGGTGAGATTGGACGACTTGAAACTGACAAGGCACCATCGAAGACAAAGGATTCCGACAGGATGTAGTTGTTATCGACGCATGTTAAAAAGATTAAAGACTTACACCTGTTCTTTGAAAATGAACAACACGAATGTCGGATGTCTTGTGGAGTCTGATGAAAAACGAAAGCCGCCATGACTGAAATAAACTGCAAACTTCTTTTTATTTAAATTTACATCAAGGCGTATTTAGCCAAAGACAGTTCTAATCTTGGGCAGGCAATTTCCGTCGTCATCAAAGAAACAAAAGTTGGAGGTGTGCTTTGAATTTCATAAAAGCTATAGGTTACAAAGACTGATGGGAAGGTAGAGAGGGATGGGGGGCATCCGGCCTTCTCTCTCTCTCTCTCTCTCATCTCTCTCTCTCTCTCTCTCTCTCTCTCTCTTTATATAAAGGCGTAACGTCTTTAGAAGCGATAGTTTTCTATCAGATGGAGCAAACTGCCTACGACGAGATCTTGCATTATTTGGAGACGAACACATATCCAAAATGGACATACAGTCTTCACGCAAAACAACGCTCAAATACAAAAGCAAACTTTCGGAGAAAAGCCAGGGTTTTCAGCGTCAAAGACTGCAAATTGATGCATGGACAGAAATAGTACAAAGTGTTAGTGAGGGACAGAGTCAAAAATATTTAAAGACCTGTCACGAAAAAAAATTAACAGGAGGCCACTTTGGACGTGATAAGACGTACTCAAGGTTGCCAGCAGATGCTATTGGAGAGGTGAGTTCAAATTTCCTTTCATTTTTAATCTTTAATTGATAAAAGTAATGTATTGATTCATACAGCCAATACCCATCTGCGCCCACTCCTTCCCTACCACACAAACACAAGCAGGGCTGAGATTTAACCAGGCAGACTACGGAGCCAGCCAGGCTTCCAACCTCGAGTCATCCTGTCCCAGATCAAAATACAGAAACCTTAAACCAAGAGACAGTTGCCAGACCCTCAGTTTAAAATGAAGGCTGTTAATCGAGCATGGTAAGAAAACTATCAATATAAAGAAAGAAATCCCCAAGTTGAAGAAGACGATGACGGAAAAAGACGATGACGGAAGAAGACGATGACGTTAGAATAGCCTCTGATGATCAGTGCCGTAAAAACATATAAATGTATTCCCAGTTTCCTCAGGCGTGGTGCAACATCTTTTATTCTGAAATCATCATGCGTCAGGTATAATCCGTAAGACGGACGTAAACAGTATGCTACATTTGAAACAGATCGCTTCAGAATTTGGGCGGTGCATTTTTGTTCATAGCCAGGAAAACATTTATATGACCGGCTGGTCATCTTGTTTCTCACGTCATCATAAGAGAAATGGTGAGATAAAATCCTTAACATTAAGTAAAAAGAAAAGAGTGTCAAATTTCAGCGAAATCAGTTCAGTACTTCGGCCTCCAGCTCATCTACAAGTAACAGTCCTATTCGTAGCCCGCCATCCTGTTTGTGACGCTAATAACGTCAGGAATAAGCCATTACACCTACGTAAACAGTATTATCTAATTTGAAAGAGATGGCTTGACAACGTTACGCAGTGAATCTTATATGGCTGGTCATGTTATTTATGATGTCATCATAATAGACATGGTCAGATTATATCCTTATTGCAAAAGGGAAAAGTGTTTCAAAGTTAAGAGAAATCGGTATAGTACTGCTGCCTGCAGGTCATATGCAAGTAAGAGTGTGTATGCGCAGTCCGCCATCTTATTTGGGACGTCATATTGAAAATATAGGTCCAGCGTTATCGCCAAGACTGTGCCAATTTTCAGAGATAGTTGTTCTGTAGTTTAGGGTGTGGGGGTGAATACAGGCTAGCCCATATTGACCTTCAAAGGCGGAAAAGTCTGCATGTGTTTGATGAATGTGGGGTGTGAGTTTCAAAAGTGTGTGTGTGTATGTGGTGGGGTGGGGGGGGGGGTAAATCCAGGCTAGCCCAAACGTACCCCAAGGGGTCAGTTCCAACTAGGGTGGGTAAGTTCTAGCTAGTCCTGGAATGACCCCAGGGGTAAAAGCAGGCTAGCCCAGACTTAACCCGGGGTAAGTTCCGGGGGTGGGGGGAGGGGGGGGGGGGGTAAGAATGGCTGTTATACCGGTACTGTTTCACGCTGATATTTCAGCCTTGGCTTAAGGCCGTGTCAGACCAATTGGCAAGAACATAAAAATGTTATGATCTGCACAGTTATGCGCGGATTGTCTTCAGTTGTGACAAGCTCCTAGCAAAACATTATCAGTCTCCAAAAATCCCTTGAAGTCGGAGTGTGGCTGCCCACGTGGCGGGGTAGTCAAAACCGGTCACACACGTCATGTTCACATCCCTAGCTGATGCATTTGTACCATAGTGTTCAAGTGCTTTGGCTGTTTGGATGATCCTTGGAGTCTTTTAACCAGGGTACGACATCAACAACAACAACGCTGTTTTTTCGGCGTGGTCAACTAATAATGAGCAGTCTCACTTCAGACGCCAGCCATATGAGTAAGAGGAACTACTCCTCAACATCCGACGAACGCGACTACAGCTTCAGCGAAGTTAAAGGAACAGATGAGCAACAAAACAAGAGACAGAGCTTCAGTGTAGAAGGGCAGAGCAGTACGGATATCCAGTTTGCTATTGAAAATATGAACAAAAGACTTGTAGACATTTGACGAGAACTTTATCCAGAAATTTTGCGTTTCACGTGGAGAAAGGAGAACCTCTTTCAGCAAAGTCGTTTGGAAAACATTCCAGTTTCTGATAGTCTGAGAACTAGAGTTAAAAGTGCAGACATTTTTATGGAAATCCTGGTGATCGCTCACTTCTAACGCTAGAACTCTCTATCAAGGCAGAGGAAAAGAGGTGAAACCTCTTGGAAATTTAATTCATCCCAACTGAAAGACTATAAATACGTAGAACTTGTAAATGTAAATGAAGCCATTGTTAAAAGTAAAGGAGCAATACGTTGCACTTCCGCACTTGAGACAAAAAGTGAAAGATATCCAAGACAATAAGATACAGTTAGATACCCCAGTGATGAAGATAAGGGCTGGGGCAATAACATATTCCTTTAATAAGAAAAGGGATAAAAACTTCAAAGCAAGAAGTTTTGAAAGAAGACACAGAAAACTGAACAAGACAGAATTGATGAGCGAAGAGGAATTGGTGACCTTAAAAGAAACGGAAAACCAATGGAGGAAATCAGGACAGAGACGAGGGAAGGGATAATGTTAATGTCAAAAGTAAGATGGGCTTCACAAAGGGGAAAAAAATCAAGAAGATGAACATATAAAGGTATCGAAATATCAGAAACGTAATTCAAGATAGTTCAGTTTGCAGATGACAACGTTTATACTAGAATACTAAACGAGAATAAGAACTCATGTGAATGACTGTTTACAGCACTAGAAGAATCTTTTTTAAAAAATCTCAGATTCAAACTTTATTTTTAAAAAAACAAACACACTTACATTTGGCTAGGAAGTAAGAAAATCCAAAGGTATGCCTAGCCCACAATGGACCCCCCCCCCCCTCCGCCCCCCCCCCCCCCTCCTCCCCAAGTTCAAAATCTTTGGTCTATGGTTTTCAAGTGTCATATATAAATTGACTGAAATTAATACTAGGGACAAATTTCCTGAAATTAAGATTCCGTTTAGGATATAGTTAAGAAGAATTCGCACTCTTTTGGGTAGAGTAGCAACACTCGGTAGAGCGCCAGACTCTTAATCTTGGTGATCCTGAGGTTGCGGGTTCGAATCTCCGCTGGCCCGTTTTGATACAGGGGGATTTTTTCCCCTCGGAGTTAACGTTGGTTCTGATTCATTTCTCAAACAGTCCTTCGAATGAGACTATAAACCGAGGTTCCGTGTGTGAACGCACGCGTAACATCTTGCACACACGTAAAATCCCATCACTAACTTTCGGAAGAGAAGGCCAGTTTGGCCGTTGGTATGGATGACGCGTTACACATAGCATGCACCCTGCGTGAGAAATTGAAAGAATGAATTGAGAGAACCAAAGTGACTGGATAACACGGGAGACAACTGAATGAAGCGCTGGCAGGCAGCTGCTTGATGTTTTCTATAATTCTGTTGATTTGAGATGGAAAGGAACTTACAGCAGAACCCTTTACAAAATTTTTTTTTTACAAAAAAGAGTTTAAAATGAACAATAAATCTTTTTGTTTAAACAGGACAGCTAAGGATGGATTCTTAGAGAAAGATATTTTGAGTGAAAAAAGAGTTTTTAAACACATGAGTTTATTTTTAAAAATCAAATGAAAGGTTAACTATTTCATATATTTCAGTTGTCAATAAGCAGTTAAATTTTTTTTTTAAAGCTGATAACCTGAGTCGACAACAGCATTATTCCATTTAATGAAACAAACACTGTGAAGTGAGATAAGAGAGGAACAAGAGTATACTGCGTTATAAAACTGGGACTTAATATCAAACCATTTACTAAATGTAAACTGAGAAATATTCGCTAGTAACAATTCTTATAAACTTTGTGGACATTGTTCAGAACGTCCCCTGTTACAGTGTTCTTTTGAACCAAACAAATGTACGCGATTTACACGGCAATAGCTTTTCTTTTCCACACACACGCAGAGAGAACATACACACGCCTGGACGTGTCAAAAACAAAACAAGAAGTCGGTTAAAAGGAATGTCTGGACAAAAGCTTATACCTTGCGTAAAAAACAAGACATACCTCCGTATCGTGTTTGCTAGATGAGGAATGAAACTGCTAGTAAAGACAGTTCCCATTAAAACGAAGTGCTCACCTGGGACACGATCGATATCATCAACATGACGGACTTTGTTGCTCTTCGGCGTGCTTCTTCTGTCCACCTCTCGAATGACGATTTCCAGTAGTCAAGAGTGTCGTCACAGATGGCTCAGCATGCAGTGCACGAAGGGCATTTGGTGGATTGTGTGTTTGGTTGTGATATTGGTGGTCGATGTGGCGCGCTACCCATGACACTTGGGGAAGAACAACGGTCTTGGCAGGAAGCGCTATGTCGCACAACAACAGCCTGGCCCAACTGGAGGATTGTAAGAGAGAGAAAGAAGAGAAGGGGTTGAAACTGGAAAGGGGAGAGTGGGAAAAAGTGAAACAGACTATCCCCCCCCCCCCCCCCCATGGTAATGGAGGGGTGGGGAATGGTGAATGGTCGGTGGGATAGACAAAACGAGTGGGGTGTTTGAGATGATGCAGCAAACACCGGGGGGAGGGGGTTGTTTATGGAAGTGAGTGTAAGAGAGGTGGAAGGGGGTGGTGGAAGATGAAATATGAGCGAGTCTGAGAGAGGGAAGAGTCTGTGTGCATGCCTGTTTATGAGAGTTCATAATTGTCTGTCAACCTCGCTCTGTAAATAATCATTATATATCTAAATCTCTGTTCACCTACGCTCTCTCTGTGGCACTTCTCTATGTGTAATATCTGCGCCCGATAGGAATCCTTTGTTGGGGTGTCAGTTTTTGTATTTCAAATACTGGTACGACAAATGGACCAAATCCAGCAAAATTAATGTAAATATTTCAAAAGTGACACTTAAAATGAAGGATGATCTCAGTTTTGATCAGAAAGTTGGTTTAATTTACGAAAGTGAAGAGAGAGAGAGAGAGAGAGAGAGAGAGAGAGAGAGAGAGAGAGAGAGAACAGACTTGTGTTTAAGGTTGAAACTTCAGGGTTATGAACTGGACGAAAAGACTGACAAAATATAGGACAAAGTTATATGCGACAGAGGCAGACAGAAAGATACATTTTCTGTTTCCCATAGTCATCTCACATACAACCCTATGCAGATGTCATTGGGTTACAAAGAGACAGACGGACGTGCGCATACCTGTAAGCACGTCCGCTTGCGCACACAGAAATGGGGGAGGGGAGGGGGGGGGGGGGGAGGTTGTCAAAATTATTATGAGCCGAAGAGTGTGTGTGTAAACCAAGATTGTCCAGGACGGGGGAAATCGTGATGGTATTGCTTAAGTGCACTAAATTGATGTGTTATTAGTCGGTCTTAACACACCAAGGTTATCTTTGCACTCATACACGCATATGCACACTCATGCGCCCATCAAACATTCACCTCTCTCTGGAATGGGATGTCACGAATTCGATTCTTTCCTAACACGACTGAGAACAAGAAATACAATTTCTATGCTACTTATAATTAATCATGAACAATCAATCACACACAATGAAATATCAAAACATAAAGATCAATACTTCCTAATCCCGGGTTATAATAAAATGACTTCTTACCTGGCCAGGTTTTCACACACACAACCACGCTTTCACACCACACCACAGTTCTTGAACAAGTTTCTTCAAGTCTTCTTCAGCACTGCTTGATGGTGACGCCCTTGGTTGACTGGCTCCAGGTTTCAGGACTGGGTCTTCGTGGTCGCTCTCTGGGATCTCGACGTAGAACTCTTCTTCTTCGTCTCTTTCACCCACCTCTGGGTTCAATTTCAGTTTGTCTGTCTTCACCCACCTCTGGGCTTCAAACTTAGTTTTCTTCTCTTCCAGCTTGTCTTCAACCCTAAGGCTTAGCTGTCTCTTCTATCTCCCAGACCACGTTTCTCTCGACCCTGTGTCCTGCTCACTCCTCTCCTCTCTCTCTCCTCTGCCTTCTCTCTCTCTCTCTCGTGGTGTTCCTCTCTTCACGTTGTTCTCCCTCAGTTTATATAGGGATGGAAACAAAGGATCCCCCCTTCGGGCCATGCCTTTTGTCCATGCTGCTTCTCAAACCCCTAGTTCACAAGTACCCTGAATTCTCCATTCGCTACATTCTCCCACACATCAGCATTTACACACATCCCTACCTAATTGATTAGCAAACAAACACTTAGCACCAGATGGACATCGAAATTTCCCGCCGACTTCGGTGGTCACTTAACACAGTAATTATCTTAAGGAGGGCTACTACAACCTCCACACGCATTCAGCCAGCCTGACAATAGAACCAACACAGTGACCCACGGCAATACCATCCGAATGAATCCAAGACTCCTGCTCTTCACTGACTGTTTACAAAAGAACCTCAGCTGACTGAGCATTTAGCGCTCATTTGGAGCGCCGAGGTCGTAGTGGTTACATCCCTTCCCCCTTTCGCCATCGGGCAGGTCCGAACTCTCTACTAGGTGCCATCTGTCATCTGACCACTTCGTCCTCCTTGACACAGTTCAGCCGTGTGCGATGGGTAAGGTACCCTGGTTAATGGGTCTATCACCTATTTGTATACTACGAACAACATCTCTTTGCCTCTAAGCGTTTAATGCCTTTTGTGAGAGGTTTCGCGCCCCTTGACAAATTCTCCCGACTCAAAGACAATGCCCTGCATTGGCTAAAGCACATTCAAGGAGCTGAAACTCTCATAATTTTCCCATTTAAACAAATGCTAATCTCGGCCTCTCAAAAGACTATTTACACCAGAGAACGCACGCAAGATTTGTCTTGCAACAACAATTAGAGAAAAATCAATACATACATACTATCCAAGCAAATATCAACATAAATCTGAAATCTCCACCAGCTCTAGGTCGTGTGGCCATATAACCCTTATGTTTCTACGGAAATTCTCCCCCTTTCTCTTCATACACGTGGCCCGCAACCAGCCACGTCACGCTTACACGACACTGCAAAAGACACACGCACCCACAACCCGACTTTTCCCCCGACCATTTTATTTTTGCCTAGGGTCCCGTCACTCTTTCTTCGCACTCTACCCACGTTGTCGTACCGGGCGCGACATGTGTTGCAATGTGAACAGAAACGCCTGTTTCACCTAGGATACGGGCCAGTAGTACTTCTTCGCCACTGCCTTTTGCGGGGCCCTTCTTACCGAGATGGCCCGAGGCTGACGTCACTGATTTTCGGAAAATCACCGCCTTTCTGCGTTTCGTAGCACAACGATTGCTTCTTCGTTTTTCCCGAACGCGAATGAGCAAAGTCGGTACAATATGCCGTTCTCTAACTCGAACCGATTGTACCCTCTTTAACATTTTTCTTCTGCCCTCTGTGAGCAAGACAACCAGTTTTCTGAGCGGTAATCGCCCTTTTGTTCTGCCCGTAAGTGATTTGGGTTAGTCCCCCCGGGACACGCTCCAGTGCTTTCTGGGGGTTTGACTGCCTGGGGCCTTTTTCTCACGTGGTTCCCTTTCTCTGATTCGACACAGAAGTCAGCGTCTGGGTTTTCGTACCACGTGCCCCCTGGAAGTTCCCAATTACCAAATCATAGGGCGGCTTCGGAACAGCCAAAGCCTGTACACTTCCACTATAAAATGGTGTAGCAATAAACCCCTGGGCGTTTGAATTCTGCTACTGTTCCATCTATTTGTCTACACCTCTGTGTTTTACCTGTGAATTTCCCTCCTTAACCAGGGATTCTTCACCATTTTCCCGTGCCCCCAGAGTCTCAAAATGACATTAACCACATTGTCCCCTACTCTGCCTTTGTGCACATCCATGTTATCGCCTGAATCTGTGAACACACAGCACAACCCAGACAAAATAACACTGTCATCTTGTTCATCTTTTCCTGCCTGCCTCTCTCTTGGCCTATCCTCATTGCTTCTGCCTTCTGTGACTTAAATATACAATCCTAGCCAAGGGGCCCTGCCTTATTGCACGGGAAAACAGGTACGCTCATTCCTAGCCACGTGGCTATTGGTTTTCACCCTTGTTTGCTCACGTGACGCCGGGGGCCTACAGGTGTGTACTACTGATCATTATGTGAGTCATGTGCTGGCCTGCTATCCTCTGAATATGCTTCCGGGCTTTCCTCTTGTTCAGGAAAAATCACCCCTCGCTTTCCGGTAAGTCGAGTACTTCAGCTATTGTGGTTGCACCTTTTTCCTTAATGGGGATTGTGAGGGCCGGCCCACAACCATCAAGTATCTGTTCCTCATCACCATGTCTTGAGACCTTCAAAATCACTGTCTACTCCACTAAGTTCTACCCATTTGTTGAAATAGTGGTCCAGTCAACTCCAACTGTGTGTAAAGTCTCACCCTGTTCGATCCTCGCCCTCGCGAAACTTACGCCTAAAAAACCCTTTTTCAGTCAAATCATATGCCTTTAGTACTGCTTGTTTCACCTTGTCAAAAATCTCTCTGATCCCTTTGGTAGGGTGGAAACTGTGTGTAACGCACGACCTTCAACAAGGGGAAAAGGTTTTTTTGCCCAGTCATCTTCGGGCCAGCCCTCGTGCTCGGCAACCGATTCAAACCGACTGATATAGGGATCGATCGAATCAGTTTCTTCCCCTGAACAGTGGGAGTTTAAGTCTAGGTGCGCAACTTAGTCTGCGGCCTACTGACTCAGAACTGGTGTCTATTTCACTAACGATTTTCCGACTTTATTCTTTCCAAATCCCAAATTTGTTTGGCTAAAATCTCTGATTCTGCTTCTGCTCTCGCTCTGGCAGCTGCACTCTCTGTGTCTTTCTCTCGCTTTGGCCGCTGCACTCTTGGGATCTGCTCTCGCTTTGGCTGCTGCACACTCGTCTGCTTCGCCTTCGACGTAGTAGTTTTTAAGTCTAGTCTCTCTGCCTCAGCGTTTGCTGATTCTGTTTGAAGTCGAAGTTTCTCCGCCTCGAACTCTGAGTTTCTTTTAACAGCATCGAGCTGTTCCTTTTTTAAACTTCCTTCTTTCAGCCCTTTCATCTCTTCTCATCTTTGGGGAGTTTTAATGAATCTATGGGATTCATCTCCTGTATATCCTAGTTTCTCTCCCCAAGCTCATCAGTTTCTCATGGGAGTAAAATTTCCTTAGCCATCTTTTTTTCTGATATGTTTTAGCACCACTAAAACAGTTTTCGTTTTTAAACCCGGAAAAAGTCAATAAACAGTTTTCTAAACGTTATGAGTAAAACTAACCAGTGGTAGTGTTCCTAACACAAAGGAGCCTTAATCTTAAAACCACGCTTCTGTGAGAGTTAAGACTAGAACCTCGTTTTTTCGTTTCTATGAACGACCTTTGATTAATACACCCACCCTAAACACAAGTCAATATCAGCACTCAAAGAACTAAAGGAAATAATTAGAAGAGCTAATTAAAATTGCCTTTAGTGGACGCTTCGCCCCAGTACTACTCTAGTACTCACTTGTTTCCCGCCTGAGACTAATTGGGCCATGCAATCCTGGCAGGCTCGCCACTTTGTCCAGGAGGGGGGAAATCGTGATGGTATTGCTTAAGTGCACTAAGTTGATGTATTATTAGTCGGGCTTAACACACCAAGGTTATCTTTGCACTCATACACGCATATGCACACTCATGCGCCCATCAAACATTCACCTCTCTCTGGGAATGGATGTCACGCATTTGATTCTTTTCTAACACGACTGAGAACAAGAAATGCAATTTCTATGCTACTTATAATTAATCATGAACAATCAATCACACACAATGAAATATCAAAACATAAAGATCATACTTCCTAATCCCGGGTTATAATAAAATGACTTCTTTACCTGGCCAGGTTTTCACACACACAACCACGCTTTCACACCAAAACCACATGTTCCTTGAACAAGTTTCTTCAAGTCTTCTTCAGCACTGCTTGATGGTGACGCCCTTGGTTGACTGGCTCCAGGTTTCAGGACTGGGTCTTCGTGGTCGTCTCTGGGATCTCGACGTAGAACTCTTCTTCTTCGTCTCTTTCACCCACCTCTGGGTTCAATTTCAGTTTGTCTGTCTTCACCCACCTCTGGGCTTCAAACTTAGTTTTCTTCTCTTCCAGCTTGTCTTCAACCCTAAGACTTAGCTGTCTCTTCTATCTCCCAGACCACGTTTCTCTCGACCCTGTGTCCTGCTCACTCCTCTCCTCTCTCTCTCTTCTGCCTTCTCTCTCTCTCTCTCGTGGTGTTCCTCTCTTCACGTTGTTCTCCCTCAGTTTATATAGGGATGGAAACAAAGGATCCCCCTTCGGGCCATGCCTTTTGTCCATTTCTGCTTCTCAAACCCCTAGTTCACAAGTACCCTGAATTCTCCATTCGCTACATTCTCCCACACATCAGCATTTACACACATCCCTACCTAATTGATTAGCAAACAAACACTTAGCACAGATGGACATCGAAATTTCCCGCCGACTTCGGTGGTCACTTAACACAGTAATTATCTTAAGGAGGGCTACTACAACCTCCACACGCATTCAGCCAGCCTGACAATAGAACCAACACAGTGATCCACGGCAATACCATCCGAACGAATCCAAGACTCCTGCTCTTCACTGACTGTTTTTCAAAAGAACCTCAGCTGACTGAGCATTTAGCGCTCAGTTGGAGCGCCGAGGTCGTAGTGGTTACATCCCCTTTCCCCCCTTTCGCCATCGGGCAGGTCCGAACTCTCTACTAGGTGCCATCTGTCATCTGACCACTTCGTCCTCCTTGACACAGTTCGGCCGTGTGCGATGGGTAAGGTACCCTGGTTAATGGGTCTATCACCTATTTGTATACTACGTACAACGTCCCTTTGCCTCTAAGCGTTTAATGCCTTTTGTGAGAGGTTTCGCGCCCCTTGACAAAGATCTATAAATTAAATTTCCGAACGGTGAGAGTATATGCAGGGCCGTGTATGCATTTAAAAGACTTGTCCTACCCCCCCCCCCCCCCCCCCGACCCACCGTTTCCCTACACATCTAATAAAGAAGAAGAAGAAAGCAGAAGAAAAGGTAAAAAAAAATTGGTGGCTTCAAGTTAGGGAACAGAGCCGTTTTCAGCTTTGAGAGCGCGCGCGCGTGCGCGCACGCGTGTGTGTGTGTGTGTGTGTATGATCAACTTTATTCTGTTTATATTTTCTAAATTTCTATACACACATAAGTATTCATAGATTTGAACTTATGATCTTTTACATTTTCTACATCACTGTAATCACATGCGCATGTGTGTACGTGCACGGACGCACGCACACACACACACACACACACACACACACACACACACACACACACACACACACACACGTACACGGGGGAGTTCAATTGATTTGTTTGCTTGTTTCTTGCGGAGTTTTGTTGTTGTTGTTGTTTGTTTTCTTTGTTTTGGGATGAGCTACCAAATCGCATCTATCCTCTTCTCCTTTTAGAGACCCTGTCGAAACAAAACGAAACTATAACTGAGTAAACTGTCACGGCCCACCAGTTTTATGTCCACTCCTACCCCTCCCCCCGCTTTCTCTCTCCCTCCTTCAACACCCCCTGTCACTCTCTTTCTGTCCATCAACAGCACCCCTTGCCACTCTACACACACATTTACACCCCCCCCCCCCCCCACCTCATATTTCTCCAATTCCACTTCAGCCCAAGATGTGCGTTGATTTTTTTTTCTAAGCGACCAAGTCACTGTCAAATAATTATTACGTCTATGTAACACACTTTCTTGCGCTGAAGTGAATGAAGATAATTGATTGCTCGTTCATTTTCGTTGTCCTGAGTGTTTTGTAGCTTACCTGAAGAAGGCCTAAGAGGTCGAAACGTGTCGTGCTTTGTCTTGTGATTCGTTTGTCTAGGCTTTTCTTGGCGGTGAGTTGTTATTTACATTAATTTTTTTTTCTTTTCAAAGTGTCAAATCCTCCCCCCCCCCCCCCCCCGACAATGCAGCAATCTATTGTGAAAAACTTCATTTGTTTGCCGTTAAAAGATTCTTGGGCGTCGAAATGCTAACACCTAATGATCTGGTGTATGGAAAAACGAACATATATCCTATCTACATAAACTTGGCTATAGAATGTATCAGAGTTGGGTTAAAATTAACGAGAAGGAACGTGTGTAGATTACCTTATAAGGCCTACAAAATGCTTCTTGATTTAGATATGCGCGGAAAGAAAACCTGGACCTCAAATATTCGCTGTTTATTGTATATGTTTGGATTTGGATGTGTATGGATAAATCAAGGCACCGAAGGGATTAACGAGTTTTGAAAAGTTTTAAGGATAGGCTGATTTCGTGCAGATGGCAAGATTGGAGTTTCCATATTAGTAATAGTGATATGTTTAGCGTTTAAAGAGCCTTTTGTACTGCTCCTGATGTTAAAACGTATTTATTGATCAATTCAGACAAGCATTTAAGATACACATTGGCAAGATTTACACTTGGAATTTCTGAAATCACAGTACATCGTTATCGTTACAGAACACGTAGTAAAATTGAATTAATATGTCCACTTTGTCTAAAAAGAGAAAGAAAGTGAGGTACATCTTGTTTTATGTTGTCCAGTTCTGTATGACCTAAGAGCACAGTACATTCCGCTGAAGTATTACAAAGTGCCAAGTCAGTTTAAATGTACATTGCTTATGGCGAGTACGCACAAAACAACAGTCAGGAACCTGTCAATTTATCTTTACAAAGCCTTTAAGCTGCGTTCTAATCTCACTTCTTAAATTTACTGCCAAGTGAGTGTTAGATAATTTCAGTGTTCACAATTGTCAGTTGTGAAAAATGCTTGTCTATATGTACCCCATCATGAGGGGAAATAGCATATACATGATTAAACTTTCCGTATCCGTATCTCTCTCTCATGTGTGTACATGAACACTCTTCTTCTAACTCCCTCCCTCACCTCCGCTCCCCTCCCACTTCACAGTCCTCCATTTCTCTCAGGGTCGCAGAAAAGAAATGACAAGATTGCCCACAAACTACTTAGAATTGGGCATAACACACTTTGAGGAAAGGGAGATAAACAGATGAGTTGGTAGTGTGCATGGGCCAGGAAGGCACGCTGTGTTCACCCACACGCGCTGTTTTGATCTGATGAGTTGTCAGCGTTATCTTACAAGACACCAAATGTCAGACATGCTGATCATATCACTTACGACCTCTATATACTCTTCCAAACCAAGCCATCCAGGCCAGCTATGATCAAGAGTCTGGGCCTGAACAGCGATCACGGTCGTCAGGGCACTTTGAAGTGAACCCCTTGTAACGTGGTGAAACCGCCCCCGTCCCGGTTTAACTCCCGGAGTCAGTCTGGCACTGTCTCAGATTAACTCCCGGGAGTTAATCTGGGTCTGCACCAAAGCAGCCCCCCAACAGGTCCAGAACGGCCCCCCATCTCTTCTTTCTGTTTATTAGGCCTGTTCCAAAATGAACCCCTACCAGTCTCAGAATAACTCCCGGGGAGTTGTTTTGAGCCTAAACATTTTGACTCTAAACTAACTCCCGGGAGTTCATATGGGGCAGTGCCAAATCAGCCCCCCACGCCCTTGGAGAGTTAAACTGGTGCTGTTCTAAACCAACTCCCAGGAGTTCTTCTGGGCCCAAACTTTTGACATCAAAATGACTCCCTGGGAGTTAAACTGGCGCAAGTGGAGAGTCATTCCAGGACAGGCCTGGAAAGCCCCCCCCCCCCCCCCCCCCCCAGGCCCTGCGCGCTGGGAGTTAGACTGGCTCAGGCCCCAGAATAGCTCCCCCCAACCCCTCCCCTTTACCTCAAATAATGAAGAAATGGCCAATAAGCGCTCCAGTGTAGAGTTAATCTAGCACCGGCCAAGAACAATCCCCAGGAGAGTTAAATTGGACCTGGCCCAGAACAGCCCCCCCTCCCCCCTTGTGGGAAGACTGCTTTAAACAAACATAATTCAACCAAAAACACTTTGCAGTGAACATCAGAACATGGAGCACAACAAGCAAAAGCTTATATGGGGAGTTAATCTGGCACCTGCTCAGAACTGACCCCCCCCCCCCCCCCACGAGAGTTACTAGCCCAAACAGCTCCCTGTATAAAGAGTTAAACTTGACCTGGCCCAGAACATCCCCCCACCTCCTGCTAGGGAGTTAATCTAGCATCAGCCCGGAACAGTCCCCCCTAGAGAGTTAAACTAGACTTGCCCCAAAACAGCCCCAAGAGAGTTAAACTGGGCCTGGCCAAAAACAGCCTCCTTCTTGGGGATTAATCTAGTACTAGCCCAGAACAGCCCCCCCTCCACCCCCACCCCCCACCCCGCCCCCTAAAGAGTTAACTGGACCTGGCCCAGAACAGCCCCCTAGAGAGTTAAATTGGATCTGCCCCGAAGCAGCCCCCACCTGGGGAATTAATCTGCCACCGGCCCAGAACAACCCACCAAGAGAGTTAAATTGGAGCTAGCCCAGAACAGCCCCCCTTATGGGGAGACTTTGCTTTAAACAAACATTATTCAACCGAAACAGTTTGCAGCGAACATCACAACACGGAGCACAACAAGCGAAAACTTACGTGGCACCTGCCCAGAACAAACCTCTCAACCACCGCCCACCCGCTGGAGAGTTAAACTGGACCTGGTTCGAAACTGCCCCCTTCCTGGGGAGCTAATCTGTAATCTGGCACTGGCCCTTAACAGCATCCCACCCCCCACCCCCCGGAAAGTTAAACTGGACCTGGTCCAGAACAGCACCCCGTGCAGATCGCTGTTTTATCGCACCCCACCGTTTTGTCACACATGCGACTAAATGGCGGGATAGAACAGCGGCTGAAGGTCCACCGTTTTGTCTCTGTGCGACAAAACGGTGGATGTGCGACAAAACAGCGATTTACGGTATAACAACCCAAAAGTACTCACCGCCCAGAAGTACTCCCCGGGGGTACAATTGAGGCCGCGCCAGAATGACTCCCGAGAGTACAACTGGGTCGGGTAAAAAATGGACTCGCTGTTTTCATAAAGTACTCCCGGGAGTCATTCTGGGCCGGTCTCAGAAGTACCCCCCCCCCCTCCCCTGGCATATCTCCGTTAAGGTGTTGAGGGTTGTTATTTATTGGTCATAAACTCATACATGCACATTCTATCTGAATCAACATTTAAATATAGTCTTGATCAGCTTCAGGGGGAGTATTTCTGGGCCGGCCCAGAAGTACCCCCTTGCATATTTCCTTTATTAATGTGTTCAGGGTTGCTATTTACTGGTCATAAACTCTCACATGACATTCTATCTGAATCAACATTGAAAACCAATCTGACTCAACTTTAGGGGAGTATTACTGGGCCGGTACCAGAAGTACCCCCCCCCCCCCCGCCCCATGCATATTTCCTTTACTCATGTGTTCAGGGTTGTTATTTACTGGTTATAAACTCATATATGGGCATTCTATCTGAATCAACATTGAAAACGAATCTGACTCAACTTTAGGGGGAGTATTACTGGGCCGGTCCCAGAAGTCTTCCCCCTTACATATCTCCTTTCTCAATGTGTTCAGGGTTGTTATTTACTGGTTTTAAACTCATATATGGACATTCTACCTGAATCAACATTGAAATATAGTCTGAATCAACTTTAGGGGGAGTTCTTCTGGGCCAGTCCCAAAAGTCCCCACTTGCATATCTCCTTGATCAATGTGTTCAGGGTTGTTATTTAATGGTCATAAACTCACACATGGACATTCTTCCTGAATCAACATTGAAAACGAGGCTGAATCAACTTTAGGGGGAGTATTTCTGGGCTGGTACCAGAACTACCCCCCTTCCATATCTCCTTTACTAATGTGTTCAGGGTTGTTATTTAATGGTCATAAACTCACACATGGACATTCTATCTGATTCAACATTGAAAACCAATCTGAATCAATTTAAGGGGAAGTACTACTGGGCCGGTCCCAGAGGTACCCCCCCCCCCCCTGCATATCTCCTTTACCAATGTGTTCAGGGTTGTTATTTAGTGGTCATAAGTTCACACATGGACATTCTACCTGAATCAACATTGAAAACGAGTCTGAATCAACTCTAGGGGGAGTGCTTCTGGACCTGTCCCAGAAGTACCCCCCCCCCATGCATATGTCCTTTATTCATGTGTTCAGAGTTGTTATTTACTGGTTATAGAGTCATACATGGACATTCTATCTGATTCAACATTGAAAATGAATCTGACTCAACTTTAGGGGTAGTACTACTGGGCCAGTCCAAGAAGCAACCCCTTTGCGAATCTCCTTTATCAATGTGTTCAGGGTCGTTATTTACTGGTTACAAACTCATACATGGACATTCTACCTGAATCAAGATTGGAATATAGACTGAATCAACTTTAGGGGGAGTATATCTTGGCCAGTCCCAAAAGTACCCTCCATCCATATCTACTTTATCCATGTGTTCAGGGTTGTTATTTAATGGTCATAAGCTCACACATGGACATTCTACCTTAATCAACATTGAAAACCAGGCTGAATCAACTTTAGGGGAGTATTTCTGGGCCGGTTCCAGAAGTACCCCCTTGCATAGCTCCTTTATTAATGTGTTCAAGGTTATGTACTGGTAATAAACTCACACATGTACATTCTATCTGAATCAACATTGAAAACGAGTCTGAATCAACTTTAGGGGGTGTACTTCTGAGCTGGTCCAAGAAGTACCCCCCTTGCATATTTCCTTTTTTAATGTGTTCAGGGTTGTTATTTACTAGTCATAAACTCACACATGGTCAGTCTATCTGAATCAACATTGAAAACGAGTCTGAATCAACTCTAGGGGGAGTACTTCTGAGCTGGTCCCAGAAGTACCTCCCTCGCATTTCTCCTTTATTAATGTGTTCAGGGTTGTTATTTATTGGTCATAAACTCACATATTGACATTCTATCTGAATCAACATGAAAGTATAGTCTGAATCTACTTTAGGCAGAGTACTTCTGGTCCGGTCCCAGAAGTACCCCCTTGCAGATCTCCTTTATTGATGTGTTCCGGTTTGTTATTTACTGGTCGAAACTCATGCATGGACATTTTATCTGAATCAACATTAAAAACGTGTCTGAATCAACTTTAGGGGGAGTACTTCTAGGCCGGCCTCAGTAGTACCTCACCCCCACCCCCACCCCCCACCCCCTGCTTATCTCCTTTATTAATGTGTTCAGGGTTGATTTGTACTGGTCATAAGCTCACACATGGACATTGTACCTTATTCAACATTGTCATATAGACTGATTCAACTTTAGGGGGAGAACCTCTGGGTCGGTCACAGAAGTACCCCCCTTGCATATCTCATTCATTAATGTGTTTAGATTTGTTACTTACTGGTTAGAAACTCATACATGGACATAAACTCATACATGGGCATTCTATCTGAATCAACAATGAAATATTCTCTGAATCAACTTTAGGGGGAGTACATCTGGAGCCGCGCCAAGGTTACTTCCGGGAGTACATTTGGGCTGAGCCTCGGGAGTCATTCTGGTGCCGAGGGGGGTGGGTGGGGGTCAGTTAGAGACTGGTACCTAAAGTACTCCCCTGTCTAGAGGAATCATCGTTATAAGATAGTTACATAAAACAAACATTAATTGCAAAGTTGTCAATAGGGGGGTGGGGGGGGGGGGAGTACTTCTGGGACCAAGGGGAGGCACTGTCCCAGAAGTAGTCCCAGAAGTCATTCTGGCGCGCGGGCCCAGAAGTACTCTGGAAGTACTTCTGGGCATGGAGTACCTTTGGGGTGTTACACCGGTCAAGCTAACACTCCAGGAGGGCTGTTCTGGGCTAGTGCCAGATTAACTCCCCAGGAGGGGGGCTGTTCTGGGCCAGGTCCAAATTAACTCTCTAGGGGGGCTGTTCTGGGCTAGTACCAGATTAACTCCCCAGGTGGGGGGCTATTTTGGCCAGGTCCGGTTTAACTCTCTAGGGGGCTGTTTTGGTGCAAGTCCAGTTTAACTCTTGGGGTGGGGTGGGGGTGGGGGCTGTTTTGGGCCAGTGCTAGATTATCTCTTCGGGGGGGGAGGGGGGGGGGGGCTGTTCTGAGCCAGATCCAGTTTAACTTTCCAGGGGACTATTCTAGGCTGTTGCAATATTAACTCCCCAGAAGGAGGTTTGTTCTGGGCCAGGTCCAGTTTTACTCTCCAGGAGGCTGCTCTGGGCTGGTGCCAGATTTACTCTCCAGGATGGGGATGGGATGTTCTAGATTAGGTTCAGTTTAACGCTGTAGTAGAACTGCTCTGGTCCAGTGCCAGATTAACTCCCCAAGATAGGGGGCTGTTCTGGGCCTCGTCTAGTTTACCTCTCCAGGGGGGGCTGTTCCATGACCGTTCCAGATTAACTCACTGGAGGGGGGATGTTCTAGGACAGGTCCAGTTCAACTCTTCAGAGAGGCTGTTCTAGGCTGGTGCCAGATTAACTCCCCAGGAGGGTGGAGGGGGGAGGGCGCTGTTTTGTCCAGGGCCAGTTTAACTCTCCAGGGAGGCCCGTACCAGGCTGGAGCCAGATTAACTCCCCAGTGGAGGGGGGGGGGAGCTGCTCTAGGCCAGGTCCAGTTTAACTCTCGGGGGGGGGGGGGGGGGGGGCTGTTTTGGGCCGGTGCCAGATTAACTCCCCAAGAGGGGGAGGGGGCTGTTCTGGGCCTTGTCTAGTTTAACTCTCCAGGGGACTGTTTCATGACGGTGTCATATTAACTCGCCTGGAGGGGGGCTGTTCTGGGACAGGTCCAGTTTAACTATCCACAGGGGCTGTTCTGGTCTGGTGCCAGTTTAACTCCCCAGGTCCCCAGGAGGGGGGGGGGGGGGCTGTTCTGTGCCTGGGCCAGTTTAACTCTCCAGGGAGGCCTGTACCAGGCTGGAGCCAGATTAACTCCCCAGGGGAGGGGGGGGAGCTGCTCTAGGCCAGGTCCAGTTTAACTCTCTAGGGGGGCTGTTTTGGGCCGGTGCCAGATTAACTCCCAAGAGGGAGAGGGGGCTGTTCTGGGCCTTGTCTAGTTTAACTCTCCATTAGGGCTGTTCCATGACGGTGCCAGAATAACTCTCCTGGAGAGGGGGCTGTTCTGGGACAGGTCCAGTTTATTTCTCCACAGGGGCTCTTCGGGCTGGTGCCAGATTAACTCCCCAGGAGACGGGGGGGGGGGGGGGGGGGACTGTTTTGTGCCAGGGCCAGTTTAACTCTCAGGGAGGCCTGTACCAGGCTGGGACAGATTAACTTCCCAGGAGAGGGGTGGGGGGAGGGCTGTTCTAGGCCAGGTCCAGTTTAACTCTCTAGGGGGGGGGGGGGGCTGTTTTGGGCCGGTGCCAGAATAACTCCCAGGAGGGGAAGGGGGTGCTCTGGGCCTTGTCTAGTTTAACTCTCCATTGGGGCTGTTCCATGACGGTGCCAGATTAACTCCCCTGGAGGGAAGCTGCTCTGGGGCAGGGCCAGTTTAACTCTCCAGATGCACTGTTCTGGGATGGTACCAGAGTAACTCCCCAGGAGAGGGGGTGGGGGGCGGCTATTTTGTGCCAGGGCCAGTTTAACTCTCCAGCAGAGGGGAAGGGCTGTGCTAGGCTAGGTCCGGTTTTAACTCTCTAGGGGGGGCTGTTTTGGGCAGGTGCCAGATCAACTCCCCAGGAGGGAGAAAGGGCTGTCCTGGGCCTTGCCTAGTCTAACTCTCCCGGGGGGGGGGGGGGGGGGGGGGCTGTTCCAGGAGAGGTCCAGTTTAAATCCCCAGAGGGACTGTTCTGGGCTGGTGCCAGATTAACTCCCCAGGAGAGGGGGGCGGGGGGTTGCTTTAGGCCAGGTCGGTTTAACTCACGAGGGGGCTGTTCCAGGACAGGTCCAGTATAAATCTCTAGGGGGGCTGTTTTGGGCCGGTGCCAGATTAACTCCCCAGGAGGGGAGAGGGGGCGGGGGAGCCTGTTTTGTGCCAGGGCCAGTTTAACTCTCCAGGGAGGCCTGTACCAGGCTGGAGCCAGATTAACTCCAAGAGGGGTGGGGGGGGGGGTTGTTCTAGGCCAGGTCCAGTTTAACTCTTGGGGAGCGGGGGGGGGGGGGGGGGAGCTGTTTTAGGTTGGTACCAGATTAACTGCCCAGGATGGAGAGGGGGCTGTTCTGGGCCTTGTCTAGTTTAACTCTCTGGGGGAGGGGGCTGTTCCATGACGGTGCCAGATTAACTCCCCTGGAGGGGGCTGTTCTGGGACAGGTCCAGTTTAACTTTCCAGAGGGGCTGTTCTGGGCTGGTGCCAGATTAACTCCCCAGGAGAGGGGGGGGGGTTGTGCCAGGGCCAGTTTAACTCTCCAGGGAGGCCTATACTAGGCTGGAGCCAGATTAATTCCCCTGAGGGGGGGGGGGGGGGGCGCTGTTCTAGGACAGGTCCAGTTTAACTCTCCAGAGGGGCTGTTCTGGACTGTAGCCAGATTAGCGCCCCAGGACAGGGGGGGGGGGGGCTGTTTTGTGCCAGGGCCAGTTTAACTCTCCAGGAGGGGGGGGGGGGGCTGTTCTGAGCCAGTTTAGTTTAACTCTTCAGTGGATGGTTGTTCCAGTCCGGTGCCAGATTAACTCCCCAAATGTCTCATGGGGCTGTTCCGGGACAGGTCCAGTTTAACTCCTCAAGGGGAGCGGAGGGGGGGGGGGGGGGGCTGTTCTGGTCCTGTTGGGGGCTGATTTTTTCGCAAACCCAGATTAACTCCCGGGAGTTAATCTGGGACAGTGCGAGACTTACTCCCGGGTGTTAAACTGGAATGGGGGGCAGTTTCACCACGTTACACCCTCACTCTGATCCCACCTGTCAGGTAAAACTCTACATCAATACATGGATCAGCTCCCTTCCTAATGCCTCCCGTAATTCTGCGCATCACCTTGCTAAGCCTCATTTTTTCTTTGAACTTGATCCGGAAAACGTCTCGTCCCCCAAGTTTGAATGATCAGCTTCTGAGAATTCTCTCCTCTTAGAAGGGGAGTAGAATTATGCCCTTTAGATTATCTCAAAATTTAATGCCATAGTTGCCATTGAATATACACAGGCGGCTTATTTGGAGCGACGCATTGACAATATCGAGGACGACCATTAACTAGGTTACGAATAAGTGCCCATTAACTCCGAATTGAGAGCGGTTGTCATTGAAACACTGACAAAGACTATGCACGACGTGCCACGACATGGAAGACGAACTTCCATTTTCTAGATGACTGAATTGTTTGATTAATAACGTAAAGGCCTGACGTCGGAGATGTCAGAAACAGATTTTCCGTTACAGACTTAAATGAACAAATTCTCGGAATTCATGTCAATGGACTGCTTCCAGTTTGTTTGCCCAATATATCCTGTTGTGTTTCTCTATCCAGAGACAAAAAATCTAATAGAACTCTGATGCACAGCATGTTTTTTTCTTTCTGCTAATATTATGTTGGGAAGCGTGATGACGCCGGAATCAGTTTCACTGAATGTTTTAACCTGATCACCTGTGCCTCGCTAAAACCCTTTTTCATAAGGCAATAAAATTTGTTCTTGTTCTAGTTGTTTTCACAGACACACTCAGAGAGAGACAGAGGGAGACACACACACACACACACACACACACACACAACACTGACAGAGAGAACAAAACAAACGTCTTCGTTAGATACCTCCGATTTAATGAGAGACATCTCTTGTATGAATCATGCAATATAAAAATAAATAAAGCAGGGAGCTGTCTCTGGTGGACATAGCAGGAAAGGGGTGAGATGGAATGCCCGTGATCAGATCACTCGCGAATGGGGTGGGCAGTGACCATTGACCATTCCCCATTTTGCTGCAACCGCGCCACGACCTTCACCTTCCTGGTCCGCTGCCCTTGGCAGATCCCCACGTACTTCCTGTCCAACAGAACACAAACTACTTAGAATTGGGCAATAACACTCAGACGGGCACGGACACATCGCACATTAATTCCACGCTTCGTATGACTTAAAACAGATACTTTGCCTTGGAAACGGACGGCCAGACACCCATTTTGGAAGAATTCAACTCTTGCCTGTACAGACATTTTGATGCTAATCTTCGTTCAAATTGGGTGATTACAGTTTGCTGATCATGGAATAAAAATTATACAAGATGTTTCTCATTTTATGTCTGGAATGCAGAAATGCAGGAAAACATCTTAAAGTGTGAATTCGTAAAAATTTTTCTAAGAATCTGACCATTTGTGATGGCAGACACTGCAACAATAGAAAAATTTGGAGAACGTGGCATCGAATGTAGATATATAATTTTAAGGCAGCGAACATGTTAAAGTTAACTAGTGTGCTCCCTTTCTGGAAACTTTTGCCACAAAAAGGCACAGTGTAAAGTATAATCTATACATTCTAAATTGTGGACAAATGTTAAGATCTAATGTAAGTATATTTCACTTATAACGGACGGTGTTATGGAGACATCAGACGGCGTTATGGGGACATCAAACATGAATTCGCTGAAAACGAGCATTTTCCGTAATATTTTTTCCAGATTTCTGTCTTTATCTCGTCTCTGAAGCCCATAAATAGGTCTGTAAACGAATTCTGGAAGTACGTTTTTCTGGTTTGGATAGGACATAATTTAATTGCATACGTATATTCACAGGTCAGAAAATAGAACAGTGATAAAGGTAACGTTAATACATTCATTAAAATGTACCGAGAACATGTACGTAACATTCGTTTTTGAAATAACGAAATGATTCTGATCAGATCAGTCAGGCCGTGAGTAGGTAGTAAACAGATTCTATATCCTGCAGAGCTATTCCCCAACCGTCTTGACCATTCTACTTAGTTTCTCTTTGACGACCGTACCATTTCTCCTGTTCAACGTAGAAAAAAAAAAGTCTCAAATATATTTATGAACGTCGTACACTTCTTCCAACCTTTGTATAATTTCAAACTGAATGATATTTTGAACCAGGAAACGGACAGTCAGACACATTCACTGGAAGAATTTAATTCTTACTTGTACAAACATTCTGATGTTAATTTCCGTCCAGAAATAGATTCTGACTGATCATGGGAGATATAGGATAAAATGCGAGGTTTGTCACTTTGTACATCAAAATCCCGGTAAACTGTTTAAATATTGATGTCGTAAAAGACTTGTATTGCAGAATCAGAACGCATAAAATGTTTGCGATCGCTGAACTCAATCAAAGAATGGAAAAAAATTCCAAGAACATGACATCGAATTTCGATAATCAGTTTGAAGGAAGCAAACAGGTAAAACAAAATTGAAGAGTATGCTCCCTTTCTGAATCCCATGCCACACAACAGGGCACAGTGTTTATCTGTTTATACTTTCTAAACTCTAGAAAAAAAATCTAATGTAAATATGTACCACTCACCATGGATGGTGTAAAGAAAACATCAAAACAGAAATGTGTTGAAAACGAGCATTTTTCCGTCAACTTTTTTTTTTCAATATTTGCTGTTTCTATGGTGTATATGAGGATTATAAAACAAGCCTGTGCATAAAATTGCATGGTGTCAGATAATACTCCTGTGCCTTCATACATCTTCCAAATCATGGTTCGGAAGAGAGAATGATATTCTGGTTGGGCGGTCCACAGAATTTTTTGTCACACTAATCAAACATTGCTCACCTTATTTCTCATCTCGACTGATACTGCCACTTTCACACATCGCAACCAACAACACATGTATACTTACTCGTGACGGTATTCGACAGCCATTCTGTCCTCGGTATGGGCACCACTGCGAGCGGGAATCCCACAGAGCCACGTGGTCTCTAAGATTATATTTACTATCGAGGCTGATTCTGTGAAATAAGAGGCTGTCTCGTCCTGGGACTTCTTACCCATGTGTCGGTTTTCGACATGCTCCCTGCAACAGGAACATCAGCTTATCAATGACACATTAAGAGGCCCTATTTACACAGCAACTTGAGAGACAAGACGCCACACATCTTGTGTGTCAAGCCACCCAGGATACGCTCCCGCCCGATTCAACATTTTTGTGAGGCTCACGCATAACAGCGGGAACTGTCACAAAGCTCGACTACATCGCCACAGATTTGGTGCAGAGCGAGCTTCTTCATCTGTTATTTAACCATGACTACATAACTAAATATATTCACGAGAAGCTGCAGCTAGTACTTCTTATGCAACTGTCACACAGGCGAAGACTTTTCCAAGACTTCCATAAATAGAACGGCCCCAAAGTCTTGGTGATTTTTTTAGTCTCGCCTCTGCTGTCACACGGGCCACGACGTTTCCAAGACTTAGAGCACCGCCCTTTTTTATAATCTCGCTGCCTGCTGGCTGTTACGAGACGCTGGCTGGCTGTGACGCTGTATTTGGTTTTGCCAAGACAAAGTTTGAAGTCTGGAAAACTTGTGCAGGTCTTCTTTGAGTCTTGGCTCAAGTTTTAGAAGACTCGAGGGAACGTTTTCAAAACCGGTCAGGACTAGCCAAGACCGATGCCAAACCTGCAACAGTGCTGCGCACGCATCGACCTATTTTTTTTCCCGCGCGTGGCAGCTACGCCCCCATTGCGTCACCCAAAACGTCTCGCGGACGTTTTCAACACCGCGCGGCACTGACTAAGACTGGGCAGCACTGGCCAGGACTGTACAGGACCCGACAGGACGTTTCGCCGATGTTTTTTCGAATTTTAGTCGCCAAGACTTGAAAAAGTTATTGGTCCAGACCAATAACCCACGACTAGGCCAAGACTGAAGAATCGGATTTTCCCAGACGTCTGGGGTCTTGGTCGTGCAGTCACACCGGAGATAAAGTCTTGAGATGGCCTAATTTTAGAAGTCTTCGAAATAGTCTTCCCCGTGTGACAGTTGCATAGCAGGCTGCATGTAAAACGACAGCCGGAGCCAGGAAAGATGATCTACCTGGGCGCATCTTTTCTGCAAAATTATAACATCTCGTTGGGGAGTTACGTCCCTTTTCCTCGGCCTTTGATGTTGATTTTTTCCTTGACTGTATCTAATGTGCATAAACTGCACTCAGTGAGAGAAGGAGTGCAATGAAATGAATTCGGTGAATGTGTGCGTGGGGAGAGAGTGCGTTGTGACCAGAACTTCTATGCTAGGCCTATGCTTTCGTCCGCTGGATGGATCTCGGGAGAGACACGGATGGTTGTGTTGTGCTCTGGTCGTCAAATAGAGACACACAAGTCCATATACTGTGGTGTTCTCCACACTAGGGGTTTCAAAAACGAATCCAACAGCACCAAAAGGCCAGCGAAGGGGTGAAATGACGGAGGTGGGAGGGGAGTATGCTGTCTTATCCAATGACCCAACAAGCACAACACCGCCAGAGTCTGCACAACAAGATGGATTAACAAAAACTGGTTGCATTTTCCAAACAGTCTGCAAAAATTTGCAAAAATTTCTTCTTTTAAAAAGAGCAAAAAAGAAACACCAATTTAAATACACCATCAACCCCAAAATAGACATTCGCGGTAGGCCTAGACTGAAAAGGTCTTGATTACTGGGTTTACACCGAGTATGTGGGGGTGGAGGGGGGTTAGTAAGGTTTTTCTCTCTCTTTCTCTCTCTTCTCTTCTCTCTCTCTTCTTCTCTTTCTCTTCTCACCCCACCCCACACCCTGACTGAAACCCAAATTTTTTGTCGATTAAATCAAGGTTTTACAACACAAGCCCTGCCTGCACGCAGAGAGAGAGAGAGAGAGAGAGAGAGAGACAGAGAAAAGGAGAGACAGAGGAGGCGAGAGAGAGACAGAGGAGATTCGGTGATGAAAAACGTGTGTCGGCATGTATTATCAACATAAACTCACGGCCATGTGGGGCAGGTATGCGTGGTCTGGTTTTCCCCCCTGCTGTTGTTTAGCTAACGGGAGTAAATAAGCAGTGGCTTAAATGTTTTTAGAAGAAAAAAAGGTTTGCGCATTGCTCTTTCCTTACATTATATATAAAACTGTTAAAATTGCCCATTGGCTTCATATCATATATAAAATTTATTAGATAGACTCAAGTTGCCCGATGCATAGTCCCACACCGTATACGGTATTGCTTACTGGTTTACTCTGCCATAATTAATAAAATGCAATAAAGTTTGTACATGCCTTTCTTCTTTCCTTGGAAAACGATAAAAAGCCAGCCTTCACAATCGTTTGTGCGAGCGTTTGAACAACCGATAGCGCTGCAGGCTTCGCCTCCTTGCTTCTTGCGCGTCGCCTATGTTGGAGTGAGTTTACACGTGCTGATAAGGGCGTAACCAGTCCCGGTCTTACGGAAACCCCAAGTGTCGTATTCGGTTATGTAAGTATGCTTCTGGTCACACGGAGAAAAAGTCTTAGAGATGTGCCTAATTTTAGAAGTCTTGGAAAAGTCTTCGCCCGTGTGACAGTTGCATTAGCAGGTGCCTGTAAAACTGACAGCGGAGCCAGGAAAGATGATCTACCTGGGCGCATCTTTTCCTGCAAAATATAACATCTGTGGGGGGTTACGTCCCTTTCCCTCGGCTTTGATGTTGATTTTATTCCCCTTGACTTGTATCCTAAAATTGCATAAACTGCAACATCAAGTGAGAGAAGGAGTGCAAGAAAGAATTTCGGTGCAATGTGTGCGTGGGGAGAGAGTGCGTTGCTGACCCAGAACTTCTATGCAAGGCCTAGGCCTTTCGTCCGCTGGATCGGACTCATCAGGGAGACACGGCTGGTTGTGTCTGTGCTCCTGGCGTCAAATAGAGACACACCACAGTCCATAATACTGTGGTGTTCTCACCACCAGGGGTTCAAAAAGAATCCAACAGCACCCCCAAAGCAGCCAGCGAAGGGTAGTAAATGAAACAAAAACGAGAGTGTGGGGAGGTAAAAAGTTGCTGAAAAACTGAAGACATTTCTCAATTTGACGCCAGGAGCACAGCCACAACCAGCCGTGTCTTCCTGATGAGTCCGATCCAGCGGACGAAAGGCCTAGGATCAGGCAATA
>CM031614.1:71563937-71598937 GCA_018398815.1 Conus ventricosus
TTTCTCTTCTTTGTTATGACCCATACCCCATCTGGAGTGCTAGTGCGAGTGAGTGATTGTAATGTGAATAAAAATATTGTCGAAACTTCTTCCTCTTGTGGTCTGGTGGTGTGAGGGATAGAGTGATCGCTCCGTTTCTGCCACTGCACATTACCTGTATAAGAACCCCCCCCCCCTGTCAGGTGTACTCCCACGTGACAATTATGGTGGAGATGCGGGGTACTGGAATGTGTATGTGGTAGTGTAAAAGCGACACTCTGATCTCATTATCGCCCGACCCTTGAGAGACCTGTCTATCTTTCTTTACGTGTATTTGACGGGTGGTTGGTTGGGTGGGTTCTAGAGTCAGTAGGGAACCCATTGGAGCGGACCGGTTTTGGGGTGCTGTCGGCAGTAGAGTTCCGTGCTCCGTGGTCGGACCTTCGGCGCTTCTGTTCCGCGTTCGTCTCCAGTGTTTGTTTTGTTTTGTCTAGTACCGCCGGCTATTGGTTCTAGAATTCCGTTCTCCTTTTCTCATTACCTTAGTTAGAATAGGTACTTGGGTGGAGAAAGAAGGGGGTTTTGAACTCTAGATTAATAGGTCTTGCTTGTGCAGAGTCGTCGATGTCAGTGCTTGTACTGATTTAGGATTTTGGTCTGCATTTGCCTGTACCCAAGACGCCGACTGTGTTAGCAAGGTAAGTGTAGGCAGGTTTGCCAAGCATTTGGTGCTTTATTTACAAGGCAAACTTTGACACTTAGTTCCGATACCGTGTTTGCGCGAAACTCGGTCTTACGTAAGTCTATCTACTTCAGTTCACAAAACAAGGAAAGACTATTCTTGGTGGTGTGTTATTTTGTTATTACACACTAGGTTGTAGGATCTGTGTTGTTTAGTCTAAGGGGATTAGCCCTAAGTTGATAGGCTTTCCTCTTCTCTCTAGCGCACATACAAGCAGTTTATTTGCTTTTCTATCTAGCTGCTGATGTTAGGGCTTTCTTAATTGTTCAACACTAATTTGTGTGACTGTGGTGATTGGAATAATAAATTTGTCAGTCGCGTGTTGAGAACGGGAGTGTAGCGTCTGTGGATACACATAAGTGTCTTTCCAAAGAGCCACTTGTGCCTTTTTCTGTCGCCCCCTCCCCTCTCATCCGTTTCCAATTCAGTTACAGAGCAGTGATTTTAGCACGTGGTTCCCGTCTGTGGACTAGATCGTGTTGCACGGCACTTCGGCGCGCTCATCTGGCCACTGTTTTGATCGAGTCGGTTCTGTCCTGGTGCCCAGTGACCGTGTTGGTGCACGTGTGCTTCCGTGTTTACGTCAGTCGCCGGTAGAATTTAGGTTAGCTGTTTGGCCTTGCGGTGCGGGTCGTTTAAGTTCTATTGTCCGTCCCTGCCCTATGCGTGTTTGTTGATGTCTTGTTGCTTTTCTCTTTGGATAAGTTGGTTGCTGGTTGGAGTAACGCGTTGAGTTATAAATTCCAGTTGTATAGGTTTGTGATTTCTTTGGCCTTTTTGCTGGGTAAACATCTTTGAAGTCTTATTTTGAGAAATCAACATTTGATCCGGATATAGGTTTGTTACCCAGGTGAGGTAACTTTGTTTGGGTTCTTGGCACGCCGGTGCACAAGGGCAGTCGTTGTTACACATTGATGAGTTTGTGCTTTGTCGATTTATGATTAATTCCACATCGTGTTGGAATTGATTCATGTTTGGATATTGTTTTCCATACAGGAAAAACTGTTGAGCTTGGACCACGTTTTTCTGGTCAACGGTGTTTTTCTTTTGAAGATTGTTGTTCTCAACGCTTTGAAGTGTTAAAAACAAAACGGGGTATTTCCTTCGTTGGAATTCAGGGGAAATAACTCCAGCTCTTTGCTAGTTATTGAATTTGGATACTCGGTGTTCATTTGGTGAGAAGAGGTTAGTTTGCTTTACTTATTGAGCTTAGCCAGGGTTAATCGATTCAGTTCGTTTGGGCTAGCTTAGTGTGGCAGTACTCTTGACTGCAATTTGGTTCGTGGAAGCATTCTTTCTCCGAGTTTGAACGGTTTTGTGGATTGACTACACTTAGTCATAAAGTCATACATTGATGACTTTGTTGTTTAAATTACTCTCTTGTCTTGTGGTGAGACATACCTTAGACTGTAACTTACACGTACGGTTGGAGATTTGTTGGTGTTGACTACACTTAGTCAAAAAGTCGCACGTAGGACTTTGTCATTTCTCCTTCCCTGTTTTGGGAATATTGGTACAGTTATTGACTACCCTTAGTCATAGAGTTACATTGGTGGAACGTTACTACTCCGTATTTCCTTCTCGTGGGAATACAGCTGCAATTTTGCGGATTGGAGTTGCTGATACGTTGTGAGCTTACACAGTTTCGGTTCCCATTCTTGGACTTTGACTTTTGTGGTTCTATCTTGTAGGAACTTGGACTTTGGAGAAAATAGTGTTGGCGGACCACTCTTGATTCGTTGAATAGAAGTACTTCCTCGTGGTGTTTTGTGAGGGTTGTCCATGCGTGTTTGACATCAAACCCTTACGTCATTTCTCATTCATTATCTTTCAGTGAGTGTTGTCATTCTCGGTGAGGGTGGGTTAACCATCGTGCTGGTGTTGCCCTATATGACTCACTGGTTTAAGATAGTGCGTTTTTCCCTTTGGAAATTGGGGATACTTCTCTTTAAACCTAGTGACTATTCACAGAATCTTGGATTTATATCCATTTAGTATCGTCCTGTACTATTGGCTTGTGGTGGGTTCAAATACTTTGTGACCTTCGAAGTAGTCGACCGTGGTACTAAGTGCGAAGTGGACACGCACGTCGGAACCTTCGTGGATTTCGTTCGTCAGAGTTCTGCGTGGCTGTGCAAATCTTGTGTATCACTAAGTGATTTGGTGACTTCGTGTCTTGTGAGGTGTACTGTAAGTTATGGAACACGTAGACGACGGTCGCCGGATCACACGTTCTCAGACTCGTGGTGCAGGAATCCTACCAGGGATGGGGAGCCCCATGACTCAGGCGACGACTGGCCCTACTACCCAGGTCGTGTTTTCTTCTGGTGGGACTCGTCCTCCAGTCACCGCAATGTCCACAATACAGGAGATGACCCCTCCTGGGTCACTCTCTCCGAGACGACCTCTGCCCACTCCAGTCTCGGAACTTCGCCCTCCGTATCTTCGAGATGACTTCTGCTTTCGGCCTTCGCCTATGCCTCATCCTCCTGGACCAGCGCCCATGGATCCTCTTATGTTGATGAGGATTGAGAGGGAAGAAAGAGAGGCAAGAGAGAGAAGAGAGCGGGAGGAGAGGAGACTGGAAAAGGAAGAGAGAGAAGCGAGGGAAAAGAGGGAAAAGGAAGAGAGAGAAGCGAGGGAAAAGAGAGAGAGGGAGGAGAGAGAAGCCAAAGAAGAGAGACGGTGGAAAATGGAAATGGAGGAAAAGAAGTTGGAGATGGAGGAGAGGAGGTTGGAGAGAGAGGAGAAGGAACGGCGATGGAGAGAGGAGATGGAGGAAAGGAGACTGGAGCGAGAGTCGAGAGAAAAGAGAGAACAGTTAGAAAGGGAGGCCCAGGAAACAGAAAGAGTTGGACTTTGAGGCTCGTTTGGAGGAGGAAAGAGAAAGACTCCGGGCCGAATTAGTTCAACAGTTAGATGCACCCGAAGCACAGTCTGTGGTTGCTTCCGAGCATGGCTCTGACCATCGGGAAATAGCGGATTTTCATCAGGGCGTGGTTATTCCCGGGGGCTCCACCCAAGCTACATATGCCAGTGTACAGTGCTAGCGATAACATAGATACCTACATCGAGCACTTTGAGGCGGTTGCCGCTGCGTACCAGCTGACCGACCAGAGGAAAGCCCTTTACCTCATCAGTAGTCTGACGGGGAAGGCTAAGGAGGCGTTTGTCGACATTCCTCCCGGAGCTTCCTATACCGAGTTAAAAGCGGCTCTTCGCCGGAGACTGCACATGACTTCCGAGTCATATAGAAAGCAGTTTCGCACAATGAGGAACCTTCAGAGGAGACTTTTCACCAGTTCGGGGAACGCCTCCGGCGCACTATGGAATATTGGATTGAAGCCTCAGAAATGGAATTGAAGGATTGTTTCCTCTTGGAGCAACTCATGAATTCGGTATCTCAGGAACTGCAGTTTAAGTTGGGTGAGGAGAAACCAAAGACATTCGCCAGGGCAATCGAGATTGCTGAAGCCTTCGCAGATGCGCGTCGTCACTATCGTATGCCTGCACCAGGAACAAGTAGGAAACCCGCCGATCGGGAGTCACGTGATCCCCAAACCGTCGTCGTCCTCCAAGAACGTTTTCTCCAGCGATTCCAGGAACAGCGGAGCCAGGCCCAAGCTTTGCTTCCTCTGTGGGGAAAAGGGACATTTTGTTCGGGATTGTCCCAAGAGGAAGGACAAGGCAAAATCCGATGTCTCGCACGTTAGGGTGGCATTTGGAGAGAGTGAGGTCACGACCCCATCATATCCAACCTTCCCATAGGTGGTGTGTGGCAAGAAAGTGAAAGCTATTAGGGACACCGGAGCTACAGCGGTCTTCATCGACGAACAGCTAGTCCCAAGTGAGGCACCTCGAGGGAAGAGTGCCAAGTGTCAGGAATTGAGTCATCCTTCAGGGCAAAACGATCTACAGTATTGGTAGATGTCTCTACGCCATATTTTAAAGGGAAGGTGTGGGCAGTAGCCCTTCAGCGACCTGCGTTACTCCCTACTGATTGGCAATTCAGTGTGCTTTGGGGATGGTCAACGTCGGGAGATTTCATCAGAGTTGCCAGCAGAAGTATTTGTGGCCGCCACCACGCGTTCCCAAGCACAGAGAGAGAAAGAGGCCCTGAAACCCCTCCTGAAGCCCCTGACTCAGCATGGCACTTTGACCAAGGATCCCTCAACTGTACGCAGTGTACGAGCAAAGGATCCATCCCTCAACAACATCCAGAGTTTGGTTGGGGAGCCAGCAAGGACGTCCCGCAGCAGCGCGGTAGAGTTCGTGAGTCGCAAGGGACTGGTGCACAGACGTCATACGTCACCTACTTCGTCTGCCACTCAACTTGTCGTACCCGAAGCTCTCCGCAGCACTGTCATGCGCCTAGGTCACGATACCCCTATGGCAGGACATATGGGAACACGTCCGACCATGGAGAGAATCCAGCATGACTTTCATTGCCCAGGAGTGGCGAAGAACATCCCAAGGTATGGTCGCAGCTACAATGTTTGCCACCGAACAACTCCGAAGGGCCGGAACACCAGGATGCCTGTGGCGTTGTTGACATTCAGCAGGTTATGCATCCTTGAGGAGTAGAAAGCCATTGTTAAGAAAGCGAAGGAGCAGACCCAAAGTGAGTCAAACATGCGCTGAAATGAGAGCGAATGAGAGGGAGTCGAACACCAACCAGGACCGCCGCACAGCCATGGAGCGACACCTGGGCCAGTTGTGTGACAGCTCTGTCTCCTACACACGTAAAACAGCACGCTTCCATGACAAAGGTGACCACGTATGTAGGGAGATAGCAGAGAACGCTGAACATGAGAAATGGAACCCTTCTCTACGTAAAGGCATGACCCATTTTGCTGAAAGTCTCTCGGCTGTTCAGAACCACAGGGAGGCTCAGGTGAATCGGCTAGAAAAGAAAGTGGTGTGTAATCTCAGTGGCTACGGACTGTTGTGCGAACAGACCAAGAATGACTTGAAGGAAACCTTCAATGCCCAGTCCAAGGAAGCCGTGCAGAAGAGGAAGCTAGAACAGATCAAGATGAAGACGCCACAGAACCGACAGCAAATTGTGCAGGTTGACTCGGACTTACAGAGGGCCAGTGAGGCAGCTTCTCGCAGTCAGCACGCTAGGAGCAACAGGTTCACAGCTTTCAGGCTGAGATCACCGACATGAAGAAAGTGCTGACAGAGTTGGTCAACCCTGAGCAGGTCTGCCATGCCAAGGCCCTGGAATTCTGCGCACTGGGCTTCCAGGGCCCTGAACGTCATCGACCCAGGCGGTGGCCTGGAGGAATTCAAGATGCAGATAAAGCCAGCTGATGCAGTGCGTCAGGACACCCATCTCCAGTGCCCCGGTTAGCAATGGTGTGCCCAGAGAGGCACTGGATGATGACACTGACTATGAAGATGATGATGATGAAGGCTGGTTACCTCAGCCAGATGGAGTAATGAGTCAAGTTCAGGAGTGAGGAAAGTTTACATTGTATATGAGTGTAAGGGTGTACAGAACGTATTGGAGGCTGTGATAGGCTGTGCCTCAGTGGCACATGCCTCTTTGGTTGGGGGGTGTTGTCACGGACGTACATACTTTTGGTTTAGAAGATAAATCATTTCTTTTTAAACCCAGTATAAAGTGGAGTGTTACCAGTGACATCTTTACTACCTTGGCCGGGTGTTGACCAGTGTGCTATTTGTGTCATCCCGGGTGCGCTACGTCCGTGCATTTCGCTCCCATCCTCCAATATTTCTCTTCATTTTTTTCTTTTAAAGCTTTCTTTTTCTGTTCTTTTATCGCTTTCCACGTGGTTCATCAGCTGATGTCAGGTGCCACAGGTGAGCTGTTTTTACCTGTTGCCATCTTGGTTAGGCTAGTGGTGTGGCACTCATTGACAGACCGTCGGTTTGGAGAGATCTCCATCTCTGCTAGCTGGGCCCACATTTCTTTATCCACTTCGGTGTGGGTTGTGTGGAAGAGTCTTTCACCCTTCAGCGGGTCGGAAAGTATTCCACTGGACACCTCTGGGATCCCTATCCCTGCCAGCTGGAAGAACCACCTTGGGTCGTCCCTGACCTGGAGTCCCTTCGGTGTGGACCGGCACGGTTTCCGCTGCCACCCTTCGTTGGACTGGGGAGTGAACCGTTTCTCACCTCGCCACCCGCCATTTTGGTAACTATATGGTCTGTTTTGGACAGTGTTTTGTTTTATTTGGGTTTTCTAACCTTTCAGCGGTTGAGAGGTTTTTCTTTTGCCTTCATGTGCTGTTGGCTCGGGCACACCTTTTCTGTGTGTAACTGCTCCAAAGAGGGGGAGCAGGTATGGAAATGGTATCGAGATATGCGTCTTGTTGTAGAATTGTAGAAACGCATTATCTTTAATTGCGTTTTCGGTCCTTAGCGGCTAGGGATTCTGTTACTTTGGACTAAGTTGAAAATCTCTTACTATATGATATCCCTTCATTTCGGTCAATAGAAGGTGTGTTTGTTGTTGTCTGATTACACAGGTTGAGTCAATGCTTATCTTGCTCAATATGTGATTTGGGGCCGGAAGGATATCAGAAATGTTAGTTTCATTTTCCTTGTTGCTTCACAGACACGAGACGGATCGTGGAACGCATGAGCGTGCGAACGGCTAGACATTTAGACCGCAGAGTGTGGAATTCCTGCCGTATCGCCCCACATGTGGTTCCGTTCTCGTTGTGTCCTTGTCTTATATGTTGGTGTGACAGACGTGTGGATGAATTCTAATTGTTTTTATTCTTTGGAGCTTTTTACTAAGGAAATCATCCTTAGTACAGGTCAAATAAAAGCAAAAGGAAAAGGGAAAGAAGTTATTATAGTTTATTTGCCCTTTTGTAGTGACAAAGACATTGTTGACCTTATTACGGCATTGTGACCTTCACACTGTGACGCACTGCCGGACCCACTATGTTGCTACACACTGAATACAAGGACTATAGGGTGATGACTTCTCATCTGGAGACTGATCTCCGCCGTAGGGCGGGATTTTTTGCCCTTTGCTTTCAGCTGCAGCTCCGGTCTTTGGCTGGCTGGACGACCAGCATCCACGGACCCTGCAATCATCATCCTGCGTCCAGGCACCAGTCACTTTTCCAACCTGCGGACTGGTGGTGAACCTCGTCGCCTTTACTGGGACACCTACTTCACCTCGGACTGGAAGACCAGCCCACTACGAACGTCACCCCTCTACAGGATCCACCTCCCTCGGCGAACCTCCTCGGTTCATGGACACGAGTTGAGTGGTCAATCTTGTGTAGTGTGGGTGTGGTTCTGGCGTGCGTGTGTGTGTGGGTCTAAAGCCTGTCACTGATTCGTTTTGTTGGGTTTTTTTTGTTGTTGTTTTTTGTTTTGTTTAACTCTAGTTGATTAGGTCCGTTGGATGCAGCATTGTTTCTAATACTGTCTTTCTTCTGTTATTTTGCTGAATGTCCTTGTAGTGGTTTAGTGGGTTAGGTTGGGACAGTAGCGGGATCCCGGGATATTGGAGGGTTTTTGTGGTCTATTCAATTTACTTTGTCCCCTAAGTCAGTTAGTTCTGAATAGTGCCTTTCTCTTCTATGCCTTTTTTTTCCCCTTTCTTTTCCTCTATCGGCTATCTTTTCTCTTCTTTGTTATGACCCATACCCCATCTGGAGTGCTAGTGCGAGTGAGTGATTGTAATGTGAATAAAAATATTGTCGAAACTTCTTCCTCTTGTGGTCTGGTGGTGTGAGGGATAGAGTGATCGCTCCGTTTCTGCCACTGCACATTACCTGTATAAGAACCCCCCCTGTCAGGTGTACTCCCACGTGACAACGATTCACACACACTTCCACACGACAACACATACAATGGCTGTATTTTAAAAATAAAGTTTGCTGAGCTCCCTCCTGAAATGTGCCAGAGAGGGGGCCTCGGCTGCAGCTGCCGGTTGAGAGTTCCAAACTGGAATGATGCGGTGAAAGAAACTATACTTCAGGACATTGGTTTTTGATAAGATGGCGGAATTTCTTGGAGTGGTTGGCTCTTGTTCTGGCGGATGCTGGTGTCAGGTACTACTCTGGTGGAATGTCCACAAGGTTGTTCAGACTTGTAGAACATTATTAGTTGGGCTTTCGTCCTCCTGGACTCCAGGGATTCCCATTTGAGGTCAGTGAGCAGACCAGTAACGCTACAGGTGTAATCATAGCGGTTGGTGACGTATCTGGCTGCTCTCCTCTGTACTGCTTCTATTTGTTTAGTTTTGTCTGCGGTGTACGGGTTCCAGACTGTACTGCAGTATTCGAGGTGGGGGCGAACTAGGGTCTTGTAGGCATTGGTCTTGGTTGCCTGGTTCGCTGCCCTCAGGTTCCGCCTCAGGAATCCTATCATGCTGCTGGCCTTTTTGGTAGAGCGGTTGATATGGCTGGTCCAGCTTAGGTCTCGAGATATTAACCCCCAGGTATTTTGATTCGGTTGTTCGTTCCAGACTGTGACCTTTCAGTTTATAACTAAATATGATGGGGTCCGTGGATCTGGTGCAGGACAGGGTATTGCATTTCTGCGGGTGGAATTCCATACCCCGTATCTTTTCCCACTTGGGCAGCGTGTTTAAGTCCTCCTGCAGTAACCGGCAGTCGTTCTGGTTCCTGACTTCTCTGTAAACAATACAGTCATCAGCGAACAGCCTAGTTCTTGAGTGGAGTTGATCAGGGAGGTCATTAATGAAGACCAGGAAGAGAAGAGGGCCCAAAACTGTGCCTTGTGGTACACCGCTGACAACTGGGGCCTGCTCAGACTTAGCGCCATCGACTACTACCTGCTGTGTACGATGGGACAAGAAGGCTCTTATCCATGCCAGTGTCGGTCCTCGGATACCATAGTGATTTAGTTTCTTAAGGAGACGCTCATGGGGCACTTTGTCAAATGCTTTCGAGAAGTCTAAGATGGCCATGTCAGTTTCACGCTGTTATTTCAGCCTTTGCTTAAGGCTGTGTCAGACCAACTGACAAAAACACCAAGGCTACATCAAAATATTGTTATGCTCTGCATAGTTATGCGGGGATTGTCTTCAGTCGTGAAACGTTCCTGGCGTAACACCATCAGTCTCCAAAATCCCTCGAAGTCGGAGTGTGGCTGCCCACGTGGCGGGGTAATCAAAAACGGTCAAACACGTAATGTTCACATCCCTAGCTGACGCATTTGTGCCATAGTGTTCAAATGCTTCGGCTGTTCGGCTGACACCTGAAGTCTTTCAGCCAGGGTACGACATCAACAAGAACAACGCTGTTACTTCGGCGTTGTCAACTAATAATGAGCAGTCCCACTTCAAACGCCATCCTTACGAGTAAGAGGAACTACTCAACACCCGACAAACGCGACTACAGCTTCAGCGAAGTTGAAGGAACAGATGAGCAGCAAAACAAAAGACAGAGCTTCAGTGTAGAAGGGCAGTGCAGTACAGAGATCCAGTTTGCTATTGAAAATAAACAAAAGACTTGATTGCTTAAATGACTTAGCCACGAAAGAAGATATTGCGTCAATAAAAAACGAACTAATAAGTCTAACGAGGAAGTCAATGGACAAAATAGGGACAATTAAAGGTACACTGCAACAGCTAGAATCTAAAATTTAAAAAAAAAGGGGGGGGGGGGCACCAATAATGAAAAATCAACATTAAAAAAGGAGAATGAAGCCCTGCAGAACATTCTCAACATACAACAAATGAAATTCAGGCTGTGCGAGCGTGAGCAGAACGATCTGCATCAGTTTTCGCGCAGATAGAATCTGCGAGTACTTCGATTTCCAGAGCTGGAGCGGGAGACTGCAGTCGACTGTGTAAATTTAACCAAGGTGTGCAAGATTTTTAGTGACTCTGTTGGTGTGCAGACACATCCCGAGGATATGGAGGTGGCCCATAGAGTTGGACAGAGGAACACCACCAAGCCACGTCCTATACTTGTGCTCTACTTTAACCGGCACAAGAGAGGATTTGTAATGATTAATCGGAAAAAGCTGAAAGGTAAATTGCCAGCGTCAGTGAGGATTTAACGTTGGCCAACTATAAACTGTTGACCAGTGCTCTGCAACACTCGATGATATAACATTGATCTCTCTCTCTCTCTCTCTCTCTCTCTCTCTCTCTCTCTCTCTCTCTCTCTCTCTCTCTCTCTCTCTGTCTCTCTCTCTCTATATATATATATATATATATATATAATGGCCGAACAGGGATCATCAAGGTTTTTTCTTTATCTTCAATATCAAATAAAAAAAACTAAGTGTTCCACATACTATAATAGCTGACGACTGGAATCTGGTACTAAACCCAAACTTAGACTACTGTACTAGAAACAAATTGACAATCCTAAAGCCAGAGAGGCACTGCTAGAGCTAGAACTTGTAGACATTTGACGAGAACTTTATCCACAAATTTCGCTTTTCACGTGGAGGAAGGCGAACCTCTTTCAACAAAGTCGTTCAGAAAGCATTCCAGTTTCTGAGAGTTAAAAGTGCAGACATTCTTGATGGAAATCTTGGTGATCGCTCACTTCTAACGCTAGAAGTGTCTATCAAGGCAGAGGAAAAGATGTGAAATCTTTTGGAAATCTGATTTATCACACCTGAAACACTATAAATGCGTAAATGAAGTCATTGTTAAAAGTAAAGGAGCAATACGTTGCACTTTCGCACTTAAACCGAAAAGTGAAAGATATCCCGGACAATAAGATACAGATAGTTCTATTAGATACCCCAGTGATGGAGATAAGGGGCTAGGACAATATCATATTCCATAAACAAGAAAGTATAGATACTTCAAAGAAAAAAGTTTGAAAGAAGACACAAAAAACTAAACAAGACAGAATTAATGAGCGAAGAAAAGGAATTGGTGACCCTAAAAGAAAAGGAAAATCAATGGAGGAAGTCGGGACAGAGACGAGGGAAGGGATAATGTTAATGTCAGAAGTAAGATGGGCTTCACAAGCGGAAAAATTCAAGAAGATAAACATATAAAAGGTCTTAAAATATTAGAAACGGAATTCAAAATAGTTCAGTTTGCAGATGACAACATTTATACTAAAATACTAGATGGAAAGAACTTGTATGAATGGTTGTTTACAGCGCTAGAAGAGTTTGAACAAATCTCAGGATTCAGACCGCATTTTGAAAAAAGCAAGCACACTTTCATTTGCCTAGGAAGTAAAACGAAAACTCTCCAAAGGTGTACCTAGCCCACAATGGAACTCCCAAAAGTTAAAAATCTTGGGTCTATGGTTTTCAGTGGCATACATAAATTGACTGAAATTAATACTACAGACAAATTTCCTGAAAATAAAATTCCGTTTAGGATATAGTCAAAACGAATTCACTTTGGGGGGGGGGGGGGGGGGGGGGGGTACAGTAGCAATACTCGGTAGAGCGCCAGACTCTTCTTAATCGTGGTGATCCTCGGGTTCAGGTTTGAATCTCCGCCGGGCCTTTTCAGTACAGAGGGATTTTTCCTCTGGGGTTAACGTTGGTTCTGACTCATTTCTCAAACAGTCTTCGAATGAGACTATAAACCGATGTTCCGTTTGTGAATGCGATATGCATGCACAACATCTTGCACACATGTAAAATCCTATCACCAACTTCGGAAGAGGTTTACTTTGGCCATTAGTATGGATGACACGTTACACGTAGAATGCACTCTGTGTGATAAATTAAAAGAATGAATCTTTTAACAAAAACGAGTTTAAAATGAACAATACAATCTTTTTCTTTAAACTGGACAGCTAAGAATGTATTCTTAGAGAAAGACACTTTAAATGAAAATAGTTTTTAAGCACATGAGTTTTGAGAAAAGAGAATGAAATAAAAGGTTAACTATTTGAATCATTTTGGCTGTCTGCAAGCAATTGAAAACTACAAGAAAAACAAACCTACAAACCAAGATGACATTAGCAGTACTCCATTTACTTTTACAATGCAAAGTCTGTGTAGTGTGATAAAAAGGATCAAGAGTATACAAAAATTTATAATACTTGGACTAGTTTATAATGTTTGATATCAAACCGTTTATTAAATGGGAACGTAAGATAAACGCACCACCAAACTGAGAAATAGTTGCTAGTAAAAACAGTAGAATACATCCAATCAAATTTGACAGGTTTCAGCTACGACTGTTCTTCAGAATTTTGGTTACCAAATGCACTCTTGGACATTGTTTAAAACGTCCCCTGTTACTATGTTATTTTGTGCCAAACAAGTATTCGTGACTTTCACGGCAATAACTTTTCTCCTTCTTCAAACACACACACACACACACACACACACACACACACACACACACACACACACACACACACACACACACACTGACCACACATGTCAAACAACAATTCGCGCGACGAAAGAATATCCTTGCAACCTTTTTTGATATAAGAAAAGCATACGAGCAAGTATGGCATAAAAGACTCTTGTATAAACTGAAAACTATTGGAATAAGTGGTAACATGTATAATTTTGTAGAATCATTTTCAGAAAATAGAACCATTCAAGCAAGAATAGAACATGTATATTCAAATCCAAGAAAATTACAAATGGGTCTTCCGCAAGGATCAGTAATATCCCCAATTTTATTCAATATTTTAATGGCAGATTTACCCAAAGGCCTATGTAAAGATACAGTGTTAGCACAGTCTGCTGATGATGTATGCTTATGGATGAAGGTAACTATGAAAAGAAAAACTCCTTTTGGATGGCTAAACTATAAACGAATTGAATACCAATATGAACTGAATAAAATTGTTAGTTTTTAAATGAAAACGGGCTTGTCCTTTCAGTAGAAAAAACAAATATTATGCTCTTCAATGCTGGATATGACCTGGAGAAACTCCCTTCATTTACTTTAGATGGCATTGCTTTAGAGTATGTAAAAACTGTTAAATTCCTAGGTGTATACTTAACCTCCCAACTTTCTTGGAATGTACGTATTGAATATATTTTAGATAAAGCAAGGAAAAGTTTAAACTTTATGAAAATTATAAACAAACAACGGTGGGGGCAAGACACACATACTTTAACTTTATTATCTACTGCTCTTGAGCGCTCACGATTAATCTGTGCTCAAGAAGTCTTTTTCAGCGCTCCACAATATCTATCAAATAAACTACAGAATAATGACTGCAAGGCCTACAAACTTGCTCTTGGAGTTCCCACATACATCTAAGATAGGAACATACAGTGAAATCGGAATATTACCTCTGAATGCATTGCGAAAAGCATGTGCTTCAAAATTCATATTAAAGAGTCTTTCACAGGATAACTTCTGTGCAAAGAAGCATCCTTAAATTCAGAAATAGATTTCGTGAAACTGGCCAGAAGAATACAATCTACAAAATCAATCCTGTCATTTGCCTCTAACCTCCTAAAAGATTGTAATATAAACGAAACAAAAATTGCTAATAAGCTGTCCATTTTACTTTTTCCAAGATGGGAGCAAGCCAAAGCTACCTTTGATACAAATTATGCAAATGTGTCCAAAAAATCCACCTTATATATTGAAAAATGTCATCGATATTCATTAAGAAAATACATACAAAAACTATTTGAAAATCTATACGGATGGTTCAGTGCTAGATAATCAAGATACAAGAGCAGTATTTACAATACCTGATTTAAAAGTGGAAAAGTTGTACATCTTGGAAGACATTTTTCAATTTTCAGTGCTGAGCTTGTTGCCATTTTGATGTCATTACACCACGTCTTGAGTTTTCCTATTAACGCTTGTCAAATTCTAGTATGCACCGATTCTAAATCGGCCCTTAGCGCTGTTCAGTCTTCCAATCCAAAAGTACGTGTTGAGATGATAACAGAAATTAACCATGTCATACATCTTCTGTCAGCTAAATGCATTACAGTTACATTTTGCTGGGTACCTTCTCATTGTGGAATTTTAGCAAATGAGATGGTCGTATCAGGCTGCAAGAAAGGCAGCCGAAATGTTGAAGGATCATACCACTTGGCATTCCTTTAGATTTAAGTGAATGTTATTCTTTAATAAACAAAGCGTCCAGTAAACATTTTAGAAATGTATTAGAGAACTCAGAAATTAAACTTTACCGCAACTGTATTAAACTCAGTTCTGGAAAACATATATGGCCTCATCAAGACCCAACCTTGTCTCCATACCTAGAGAATACAAGCTTAATGCACAGAATGCATTTGAATTCACTTCGAACAAAATTCAGCAAAAATGTTAATGCATGTGTGGAGAAAAAGTTGGAGTTGAACATCTATTAATTTACTGTCCAAGAGCAAAGGAGATTACTAGCAAAACTGGTGACGATTCTTCATCTGATGGATCCGGTTCCTGTCTCTATCTAGAGTATTAAATGACGTTTTATCTTTACACAATTTGCAAAAGTTTGTCATGCAGTTCAGTTGGTATTTATCTTTAAATTGTTTAACATTTTTTTTTATTGGTTAGCTGTTCGTCCTACACATTAATTGACCTGCATCGTACTACCTATCCAGATATGATTGACAGTGATCAAGAACTGACAAAGTGGTCCATTGGGACGCTCTCCTTATAGTTTTACACATGTGCAATTGGATTTTTTTTCACTTTAAATAATGATTTCCCGAGGTGCGGGGGTGGTGGTGGTGCTTTATTTGTTATTATAATTGAATCATACAGGCACATAAGACCGTATGGCGAAAGCTTGGCTGTGTCTGGAGTGGCACTGTCTTCATCTGTCCGTGGGCAGGGGTGGTTGGGTCTGTGGGGTGTGCTCGGCAGCTGGAGGGTGGTGTTTTTCGCGGTGGGCTCTGCAGTCATGAAATACGGGCTGGTACACCCATGGGGATGCTACTTTAAGGCTGTTATAAGCTGCACCCTGTAGTCTAATTTACCTCTGTTCAGGAGCAGTTATGTCCCTTGATATCTTAATGGAGTGTCTTGCGCGTGCCTGTACCCATCGTCAACACAGCGCAGGCCTCCAAGGGTGGTACAGGACTGCTCTAAAGGCAGGTGAAGACAGTGCTTCTCTGGGTCCTCCCCAGCACCTTCGGGTGTTTCTTTTTCTTCTTTGCCTTAACCAGGCTGACCCTGGAGAAAGGTCCAGTGACGGTGAGGAAAAGACCCACTAACCACAGGGAAAGTCCTGTTGACAGTGGGAAAAGACTGCAACTTTGGATTCTCTCTTGAGGGCACATAAGACCGTATGGCGAAAGCTTGGCTGTGTCTGGAGTGGCACTGTCTTCATCTGTCCGTGGGCAGGGGTGGTTGGGTCTGTGGGGTGTGCTCGGCAGCTGGAGGGTGGTGTTTTTTCGCCGGTGGGCTCTGCAGTCATGAAATACGGGCTGGTACACCCATGGGGATGCTACTTTAAGGCTGTTATGAGCTGCATCCTGTAGTCTAATTTACCTCTGTTCAGGAGCAGTTATGTCCCTTGATATCTTAATGGAGTGTCCTGCGCGTGCCTGTACCCATCGTCAACACAGCGCAGGCCTCAAGGGTGGTACAGGACTGCTCTAAAGGCAGGTGAAGACAGTGCTTCTCTGGGTCCTCCCCAGCACCTTCGGGTGTTTCTTTTTCTTTTCTTTGTTATTATAATTGAATCATACAGGCATGCACATGTTCACACAGACACACACAGACGCACGCACGCACGCACGCACGCACGCACGCACGCACGCACGGACGCACGCACGCACGCACGCACGCACACACACACACACCACACACATACACAATCATGCGTGCGCACACCCTCACACACACTCACATCGTCTGATATCACTTTTAGTGGGAAGACGTTAAACTGAAGAACAACAACAGAGAGAGAGGGGGAGAGAGAGAGAGAGAGAGAGAAGAGAGAGAGAGAGTGAGAGAGAGAGAGAGAGAGAGAGAGACTTGACACTTTGATGGTTTACTGTCATTAACTATAAAGACCTTGTGACAGGGAGTACAGAAATGAAAAGCTTACAACGGCAAAGTAATTGAACGAAAATCATACAGAAACACCAATTTTAACAATTGGTCAAACAAAAATAGGCTTTTTGGACATTACTGTTACTGTCCACTATCTCCTGTGTAGTCGACAAAGCTTGCACAACACAACTGTCATTTTCAGCCCATTTCTGAGCATTGTCGAATGTTATCGGCATTTTCTTCAAAAATATATGAAAAGAGTCTCTGCCATCATCTTTCCCGAGTAAAAGTATCTACTTTCAGTGATCATTATTTCCTGAAAAAGAAAGTGTTTATAATAAGTTAATAAAACACTCTAGTCGTGCTAAATATCTATTCATCTATCATGTTCCTATGTTTTTAAAATGTTATCAACTAACGTAAGTAAATGTGAGCATCTACACTTCAGGATTTAATAGTGAAACTTGATTTGTGGGATGTCCTCTTTGATTATCATCACAGAATATCCACTACATGAGCCATTTCCTTCAATGTTCAAATATTTTATGGTATGACCAAATTCCTCTCGCCATGCAATGATCATCGGAAGCCCGGTGGAACCTACAATGAACCTGTAGACTGGCCAATCTTGCTCTGTGTGCGGTACAACACAACTCATTTTCAGCCCATTTCTGAGCATTGTCGAAAGTAATATGTCGGCATTTCTTCAAAAATATATATAAAACGACCCTTTCCCATCACCTTTTCTGAGTTAAATGTCTACTATTCGTACGTCCAGAGAACTGAGCCATATAAATTATCCCACATGGTCATGTTGCATAGATCGATATAATTTTGTGCCCCCATTCGAGCCGCAGCTGAACTGTAAGATTTTTATTCTGAAAAGCCGAAATTCCTACGGTTTTCCATGCTTTTCCCACTTAGCTGACTCATGTCATCTTGTGTTCCTATCATAGACTGGATAGGCTAGTCTATTGTGACGATTCGTGTTGGTTTTCAGTAGAGAAGAGTTGTCAAGCGGAAGTGTTCATCGATTCAGAACGTTTTAAAACGTCAAGAAAATTTAGGTTTTACTTCGATCGTGGTGGACAAGACAAAATCCCTATTGTGTGAGGCACTGCTCAGAGTTGTACAGCGTACAGGAGAAAATCAGTGCGTCACAGTAAATTTCGGTGCGTTTTTGTGAAGCACTGGCTTGGAATTCAAGTGCATCAGATGGGAAGTTTATGCGTCAGAGACGCACATTTGTGCGTAAGAATTATTACTGTGATCTCTCTGTACAGTATCGGTCGAGAGAACGGAGCAAGTTACTGAAGATGAGTACTGCCACTATTTTTCCCTAACTTTTGTTTTGCAAATAGATTCAGAGTCTTCCAGACTGGCTGTTCGAACGAATGTGAGCCTTCATGTTAAATCGTTTATGGCACATAGTTTAAACTGCAGTGAGTGAATGTGTGTGTCTTATAAATCAAACAACAAATGTGCACACGATGCTGATGTGACTTTGAAAGTTAGGAACAGGTTTGAAGGACCATCTTTCTCCAGATTGAGTAAGACCACTCTGTGATCTTTCAACTGGCAAGACCAAGGCATTTTTTCATGAAGTTAGGGATGTACTTTAATATTCATACTAGAAAACACTCTCAATATTTCTTCCAAGATATCCATTTCAATACGAATTTGGAACGACAGGTAAGAGCAGAATGGGGATGCGTATGTATGTTATCGTTAAAACACAGCAGGTTACGAGGGTTGCTTTTCTTCTATACAATAATTTAGGTTTCACAATAGAAGAAAGCATTAAAGATAGTCCAGGGAATTACATCATTTTTGTAATAAAATTATGAATGCACATATAACACACACATATATATATATTATATTATATATATTTATATATATATATATATATTATATATATATATATATATTTATATATACATACATATACATTGGCAAAGAGGAATCATCAGGTTTTTTGTAATCTTTAACATATTTTTTTAAAATCCAAGTGTACAAATACTATAATAACTAGCGATTAGAATCTGGTGCTTACCCAACGTAGACTACTGTAACTACAAACAAATTGACAAACCTAAACCCAGAGAGACAGTGTTAGATGTATTGTCAGAGCTAGAACTTGTAGACATTTGACGAGAACTTTATCCACAAATTTCGCGTTTTTGGGGGGGGGGGGGGGGGGGGGGGGGGGGGGGGCGAACCTCTTTCAACAAAGTCTTTTGGAAACCTTTTCCAGTGTCTGATACTTTGATAACTACACTTAAAGTGCAGACATTTTTTAAATGGTTATCTTGGGGGATCGTCAATTCTAATGCTAGAGGTCTCTATAAAGGCAGAGGAAAAGATGTGAAACCTTTTGGAAATTTAATTTACACCAACTGAAAGACTTAAAAATTCGTAGAACTTTAATGTTAATGAGGCATTGTTAAAAGTAAGGAGCAATGCGTTGCATTCTGCACAGCCCAAAAATGCAACTACCAAAAGTTCAAAATTTTTAGGTGTAGGGTCTTTAGTGGCAGATATAAATTGACTGAAATTAATGCTAGGCACTTTTCCCTGAAATTAAGATTCTGTTTTAGAATATAGTCAAATGAATTCGCACTCATTAGGGTACAGTAGCAAGACTCGGTAGAGCGCCAGACTCTTAATCGTGATGATCCTCGGGTTCCGGGTTTGAATCTCCGCCGCGCTGTTTCCGTACCTGGGGAACTTTTCCTCGGAGGGTAACGTTGGTTCTGATCATTTCTCAACAGTCTTCGAATGGACTATAAACCGTTGAACCGGTGTTGAACACATGCAATCATCTTGCACACTGTAAATTCCCATCACCAACTTTCGGAAGAGAAGGCCACTTTGGCCGTTGGCATGGAAGACACATTACATTAGCTTTGCACTCTACGTGAGAAATTGAAAGAATGAATGACGGAAATTGAGAGAATGACTTTGACTGGATAAACAGGATATGAATGGGGTTAAGCACCGGCAGGCAGCTGTTTAGTCAGCACTCCCCACGTAAAAAGCCTGTTGTGTACACGAGGGTGTGGATTGTCAGTGCCCAGAACCTTTGGCAAGGTGCTTTAAAAATGCTATGTTTTATTATTATTGTTATTTATTAATACTAAAATAAATAATACTCTCAAACCTGGTTTTCTGTGGATCCTGCTCCCAAAAACCCACAAGACAATGTCATTAAAATTTCCCGCAGACATGTACTTCCACTCTGTATTGGGCGAAAAGCCAGATAACATCAAATCAACATATTCAACACAGAATACAGAATAAGGAGGAATTGGTATTCTTGTATTGACATCTTTCATCCAAAAACTAATGTCATGGATAAAAAAACCGAGTGTAGAAAACCAAAAAGAAAGACAATTCTGGAAATGCTATGCCCTGAAACATACGTCTGAAAATACTCTGGTCCGAAAAAATACATTATGGAAAGTACGTCTTTTCAGCTTTTGATGTTTTTTACAATTCTGTTTATTTCAGGGCTGGAAAGGACCCTTTCAAAAGAACCTGTAATTCTAACAAAACGAGTTTGAATGAACGATACAATCTTTTTCTTTAACCTGTACAGCTAAGTATCTATTCTTAGAGAAAGACACTTCAAATGAAAATTTGTTTTTAAACACTGATGATTTTTGAGGAAAAGAAATCAAAATAAAAGGTTAACTATTTGAATCATTGTGGCTGTCTGCAAGCAATTGAATTTACAAGAAAAATTTACCCATAAACCTAGTGACAATAGCAGTATTCCATTTACTAAGAAATGAATAGTCTGTGTAGTGTAATAAAAAGGTCAAGAGTATACCACAACATAATACTGGGACAAGTTATAATGTTTGATATCAAAACCGTTTATAAAATTTGGGAATTTTTGATAAACGCACCAGCAAAGTGAGAAATAGCTGCTAGTAAAAACAGTAAATACCAAACAATCAAATTTGACTGGGTTTCAGCTACGGGGTATGGTTTAGAATTTTGGTTACCCCAAATTTCACACTTAATGGACATGTTCAGAACGTCCCCTGTTACTGTGTTATTTTGTGCCAAACAAGTTTTCGCGACTTTCAAAGTCAATAACTTTTCTCCTTCACACACACACACACCCCCGCCCCGCACGCACGCACGCACGCACGCCACGCACGCACGCACGCACGCACGCAGCACACAAACACTCACACACTCACACACATACACACACACACACACAGAGAGAGAGGGGAGGAGAGAGAGGGGATTGATGAGAAGTGGAGAGAAGTGAGAGAGGAGGAGAGAGGTTGACATTTTGATGGTTTACTGCCATTAGCTATGAAGCGCTTGTGACAGGGAGTACAGAAATGAAAACTTACAACGGCAAAGTAATTGAAGACAAAATACAGCAACACCAATTTTAACAATAATGAAATAAAATAGGCTTTTTGGACATTACTGTTACTCTCCACTATCTCCCGTAGTCGACAAAGATTGCACAACACAGCTGTCTTTTCAGCCCCTTTCTGAGCCTTGTCGAATGGGCTTTTCTTGGCATTTTTTTCAAAAATATATAAAAAGAGTCTTGCCATTTATCTTTTCCCCAGTTTAAAAGTCCTCCTTTCCGTGATAATTATTTCCTGAAAACGAAGGTTTTTTATAATAAAGTTAATAAAACATTCTAGACGTGATAAATATCTATTCATTTTTCATGTTCCCATGTTTTTATAAACTAAAAATAAGTAAATGTGAGCATCTACACTTCGGATTTCAATAGTGAAACTTGATTTGTGAGATGTCCTCTTCGATTATCACACAGAATATTAACTGCGTGAGTCATTTCCTTCAATGTTGAAATATTTTATGGTATGACCAAATTCCACTCGCCATGCAATGATCATCGGAGCCTAGTGGAACTACGATGAAACTGTTAGACTGGCCAATCTTGCTCTGTGAGCGGTACAATACAACTGTCATTTTCAGCCCATTTCTGAGCATTGTCGAAAGTTATATCTCGGCATTTTTTCAAGAATATATGAAAGACTCTCTGCCATCATCTTTTTCCGAGTACAAGTCTCTACATTCATACGTCCAGAAGGGGCCCCATTTTAAATTATCCGACATAGTCATGTTGCTAGATCGTTAGAATATTGTTCCATTTCGCTGGTTTTATCACCAACGAGCCACAGCTGAACTGTCAGATTTGTATTCTGAAAACCCGAAATTCCTAGGGGTTTTCCATGCTTTTCACACTTTGCTGACTCACGTGTCTTGTGGTTCTATCGTAGACTGGATAGGCCTAGTCTATTGTGACGACTCTTGTTGGTTTTCAGTAGAAAGAGTTGTCAAGCAGAAGTGTTCATCGATTTAAAACGTTCTAAAATGTCAAGAAAATTTAGGTTTTTAACTTCGATCGTGGTGGATAAGACAAAACCCCTTTTGCGTGATGCTCTGTCAGAGTTCTACAGCATACAGGAGAAAATCAGGCGTCATGGTAAATTTTGGTACGTTTTTTGTGACGCGCTGGCTTGAATTCCAGTGCATCAGATGGGAAGTTTATGCGTCAGAGCGCTCTTTGTGCGTAAGAATTATCACTGTGATCTCTCTGTCACGAGGCCTATGACGATTGGCCCAATCTTGGGGTAGAATTATTCATTTATTTATTGTTGCTATTGTTGTGGGTGTATCAGTCCCTTAATTGGCTTGTGGTGTGTTTGCCCCTTAAGTCGTTCAGCTCAGGTTAGGTTTACTTTCTCTCTCTCTCTCTCTCTCTCTAATTCATGCCCGTGCAATTGATCCTGCAGGTTCAGGGGTGGCTGGTACTTTCTTGAACTGGCTGTCTCTATCGGCCTCTCACCTGTCTTTTTACCTGCCGCACGTGCAGCATTCCGCTTAGCTTGAGGTATTCTCACCCCTGTGACGTAGGGTGGCATGTTGGCTGCCATCGGTTAGGGAGGTTTTCTCTTCACTCGAGCGGAAGTTGTCCCTGGGAGAGCCCGCTCCGGTTCTGGTTTATACCACATCATCGAAGGTAGGGGTCGGTACCTTCATTCCTGCAGTCGGCCTGTAGGGGAGGGACGTCACGTCATCTTTTCCGCATCTGCTTTTGCTGGTCCTCTCGACTGGACAGAGGGCAGAGTCGCTTGCCCACCCCCTTTTTGGGTCCCCACGGGTAGCTGGTAAGCATCAGTTTCGTGGTTTGTTTGTGTTTTTTTTTGTTGTTAGCCGGCTTATTCTTCTCTTTTGCGCAATTTCCTTTTGGTTTCAAAATTAAAAGAAATATTGTTGAAAACCACTTTTCTCTGGTTAATTCCATCTTTAACCTGGCCGTTCAAAATTAACCCAAAATTCTTTCCCCTTTCAATTCATCTGTGATGCGGTAGTCGGTGGGGATGGGGGAGAACCTGGTGATTTAGGGTTGGGACTTGTTTTGGTCTCGCTCGTCGCCCCTGTCAAAATCGCCGGTCTCTTATTCTTCGGCCACTGTCTGTTGTGTGTGCAGGGGAACGAGTTTTATGTTTGCGAGCGTGCGTACGCATGATTTAGTCTTTTGGGGATGCGTGGTTGGAGAATTGTGTTATTTTTGAAATGTTACTAAAAAATGTGGGGATAATTGTGCCATTGAATTATGATTATTTGAAAATGTGGTGGCAGTTATAAAGCAATGGTTGCTGTATTAGTTCAGTTCCTAAGAAAGGAAAATGTTGAACATGAGTGGGGGAAGGATGAAGATAAAAAATTGCTATTCGTTTGTTTAGCCTGTTAATGTAATCTCGTGTGAGGAGACCTTTAGCGAACATTCCTGATTTGGTTTGTTTACTGTGTTATGCTCAGGCTGTGTTTAAGCTGGGTGTTACTAATGTATTCAGCAAACACCTCCCCTCGCCCCCCATGCGAGTGGCTGTTAGGATTAAGCACCCAAATTTCGACCATATGACTGCGGGGTTCTAGTACCCTTCTTTCCTTCCATTTCCCTTTCCGTTTTCTCTCCTCCCGGGGGGCTTCACCCGAAGCTTCCCGCTGTTGGGGCCGCGCAGTGTGAGGAGCACGTGGACCTTGCTGGATGGTCCTAACCCTTGTCCGGGACCTTCAGCGACAACGCTCGTCCCAGGGGATGCGTTCTCCATGTCCTGGGGACTTCCTACAGCTATGTGACCAGTGTGGTTAGCTCTGTGTCGTGCAATTTGGGGGTTGTGTGTGTGTCAAGGGTGTCAGCATTGAAAGACTCTGTTCAAGACAGCCCCGGTTTTGGGACACCTGATTTGACACGGTACTCTCAGAGGACTTTGGAGAGACGGGGTGAGGGGGAACCACATAAAGCACAAAGGAACGTGTGTTGGAAACGCGTATTTATGATTAGGGTTTTATGTTGTGTGCGGTGAAAGCTTGTTTGTGACTATGTGTATGTTGTGTGTGTTGAAATGCTTAATTGTGATTGTGCATGTTGTGTGTGTTGGAATGCTTATTTGTGACTATGTGTGTGTTGGTGTGAATAAATGGTGTTTTTGTATTGTAATCTTTCTTGTGTGGTCTTTTGCGGGGCGGGTGAGGTCAGTCACTCCTTCACTCCATCTAGACCGTTTCCTGTCAGGGCAGACCCCAGGGGTCGGTCGTGACTTTTGGGTGGGGGCTCGTCCGGGATGTAAAGGGGTTTCTGACTGTCTCTCTCGTTTCGTGGAGTGCCTGTCCAGTTCTGTCTGTTTTGTATATGTTTAGTCAGTTTTGTCGTGTTGTTTGTGGGGGGTTGGCTGGGTGACTCTAGCGTGTAGGGAGTCTTTAGGTGGCCTGAAAGAACATCTGGTGTGACTGGGGAGTCGAGTTGAGCGAAGGGGAATCGCCCGCGTCCAGACCTCTTTCTGCCGGGTGGCCTCACGCAGATAGGGCCCGTAAGACTTTCCTTCTGTTCCCACTCAGTCTGCCATTCCGGGTTTTGTAGTTAACCAGTTTTCTTTACCGGGTGGTTATTGAGTACAGGTGGGTGTATCAGACGTTAGTGTCACATTTTTCTTTCTCCGGATTCCTTCTGTTATTTTTATTTTTTTTTTTGTCAGTGAGCCCCACCGCATGTTGCTCGTGTTGTGGAGGGCGGTGTTGCCAGAGTGGGAGCAGCCTGGACATTTTTTTTTTTTTTTTTTTTGTCGGTGAGCCCCACCGCACTGTTGCTCGTGTTGTGGAGCGCGGTGTTGCCAGAGTGGGAGCAGCTGGACATTGTACGTTGACACTTTTTTTTATTTGCTGTTTCTCAGTCAGCCCACCAGAGACGTGACCTATCCATGCGGTATCTGTTTTTCAAGTGGAATTGTCTTTCCCCTGTATTTGAGAACCGTAGGATATAGTTGTCAGGGCAACGCCCCGGTGCTGGTGGCATGGCGACGCGTGCGTCGAAGAAGAAAGGTTTTCAAAATGTAGTCCCTACTATTAGTACCAGTACTTCGATACAGTGACTTCTACTTATTCCAGTGCTGTAGCCGATAGTCCAGCGAGTACTTTCACTACTTCTTCGCTGGGGGATCTTCCTGCTAGACCCGACTGGCATTTCCGCTCGGAAGCGTCAGAGTTATAGGAAGCAACTGTGGGGTTTTTTTGAGTCGCAGAAACCGAAGCCCTCTCTTCTCCATGCTTCCCCTCGTAAGGAGCATCCCCCGGGAGACTTTTCTATGGGAAAGTCGAGACCCAAGGGACGGGCCAAACGGGTCATCCTCCCGTGTGGGGAAAGTGGTGAATCCTGTCAGGATTCCCCTCTGTCCTGATGTTTTTGGAGCGACAGCGACGGGAGGATGCGGCCAGACAGGAAGCTCTGGTAGGAGGAGGAAACTCGGCGTAGGGAAGAGGCAACTCTGCGTAGAAAGAGGCTGCCAGACGGGAAAGCTCTGCGTAGGGAGAGGCAACGCTCCGTAGGGAAGAGTTGGATGGGAAAGGAGCTCTGCGCAGAGAGGAGGCTCCCAGACAGGAGGCCTCTGTCGGGAAGAGTTGGATCTGCGTAGAGAGGAGGCTGCCAGACAGGAAGCTCTACGTAGGGAAGAGAGGGACAAACTTCTTTCGCGGACTCCCGCATCTGTAAATCAGGGGGTTAATCAACAGGCAAGTGATAGAGTTAGAGGCCCAAAATTAAGCTTCAGAGTTCAGACCTAGTGAGGACATTGATGTGTATTTTAGAGCATTTTGACAAGGTTAGCATGTTCGTACCAATTGCCCGAGGAACAAAGGCCATGGCACCTTTTTTTCTGGATTATGGGGGTGCTGAAAGGGGAGTGTGTGCTCACTTTTAATGAAGGCGGTCTTATGCAGACATGCAGTTGGCTCTGCGTAAACGTTTCCACCTTACCCCAGAGTGTACAGGGGGAAATTTTCAGGTCCATGAAAAAAAATAACGACGAGACCTTCGTGCAGTTTGGAGATAGGCTGCGCAAAACGCTAGGGTACTGGCGTCAGTTGGCTAAAGCTGGAGCTTGAGGATCTGATTCTCATCGAACAGCTTACCAACCCCGTGTCCCAGAGTTGAGGATCCGTATAGGTGAGACAGCCCACAGGATTTCGCGGCTGCGATTCATCCCGTGAGGTGTTTGCTGAAGCCCGTGAGCTTATGGGAAATCACCCAGATACGGACAGGAAGACCCTCACAGGATTTAGTGGCAGTAAGGCGCCGCGACTGCTTAGCGGGTCGAACAAGGCAGGCAGTTCATCGGGGACCTCAGTACCCGACTGTGTTTTCTTTGTGGTCGTCCCGGCCACAAATTTGGAAAGATTGCCCTAAAGCCACCGGTAGTCATGGGGCTAGTCCTTTCCAGCGTCCTCGTTTCCTCGGCTAACGTGGGGTCCATCCCAGCTTCTGGTGGTACAGAGTGTCCAGTGTTTTTTCGTTGTTGGGTTTTTCCTTGGTCGACCCATCAGGGTTTTGGGAGCATCAACGCTCTTTGTGGATAAGGATTTGATTTCCCCCGAGGCTCAGCGGGGCGCCAGTTACGATGTGTGCGGGTTGGAGGCTGGTTTTACCTCCACCTGTCCTTCTGTACTCTTCCTATCTCCACCCCCTACTTTCTGTGGCGAAGTATGGGCCAATCGCGGTGGAGCGACCTCTGTATTCCCTTCTATAGGGAATCCATCACGTTTGCAGACGGACGCAGTCAGTTTTTGTCTACGAATCTGCCCGTACAGGCAGGTTTTGGGGGGTTACCCAACGCGCCAAAGCCAAGAAGCAGGAGCAGGAATTTTCGTCGTTCTTCAGCCCATCTCTGACGAGGTTCTTGCAAAAGGGTGATCCTGCTACCATGGTTCGTCTTCAGGCCAGGGACCCTTTGGGTGTCCAACGCCTACGACAACTGGTGGATGTCCCGCTCGGTCGGCCGACAGCCAGGTGAGCTTTAAGCTCCACAAGGGAATCCTCTTTAGGGTCTTCACTCAGGCAGATAGGGTGGCCCAAACAGCTAGTCGTCCCCAAAGCTTGAGAGAATCTGTTCTCCCGGGAGGCCCATGATTCACCCATGGCAGGTCATATGGGCTCAAAGCGGACTCTCGAGCGGGTAAGACAGGACTTTTTCTGGCCGGGATGAATTCTCAGGTTTAGGCAGTACTGGGCCCCAGTTGCGATATCTGCCAACGGACAACGCCTAAGGGTCGCTTGACGCGTGTTCCCGGATCAGTGCCCCTGGTTGGGGAGCCATTCAAACAAGGTTGGTGTTGACCTGGTGGGACCCCTTAATCCACCTCCGATCGCGGTCACCCCTACATTTTGGTAGTGGTAGACTATGCGACTCGATTAAACCCCAGGCTGTCCGCTTAGGACTATCGATGCCCCTACTGTTGCTGAATCTCTCTGGCAGATTTTTGGAAAGCGCACTGGCGTGCCAAGAAGAAGTACGGTCGGAAGTTTGTTTGGAAGCGATCATCATCCTCTCAGTGCCTGGACCGGATCTGGCCAGTCAGTCGTCGACTCACGGGTTAGGCAGTGGAACTGCAGAGTCATGCTTTCACTTTTCGCCATATCAAGGGTTCCCGCAATACGGATGCTGACTATCTCAGCCCAGCTCCGTAGTCAGCCCCACCCATTGGGGAATCAGTCAGAGGGACAATTCCCCTCAGCCAGGGTTATGTCCCTTTTTTTGGTCTGTGTAGTGACAGTTGACGGTTAGTGAATCATCACCTGTCTCGGATTTCTACTTTTATTGTCTGAAGGCTTGTTTGATTGATTTGATAAGTGTTGTACTATGTATTTCCCTGTATAATTCCCCATCGTGGAATGTTTGTATTTGGGTTTATCGTACTCTGTCGATCACAGAGGGGTTTGGGGTTTGGTCCCATTGTTGTGAATTTGCACATGCCCTCAAGGTTCAAAAGGGGCACTGTATCTCGGGAAACAGATGCTTTTAGAAGGGGGGTTTGTCACGAGGCCTATGACGATTGGCCATCTTGGGGTGGTAGAATTATTCATTTATTTATTGTTGCTATTGTTGTCGTGTATCAGTCCCTTAATGTGGTTGTGGTGTGTTTGCACCTTAATGTCGTTCAGCTCAGGTTAGGTTTACTTTCTCTCTCTCTCTCTCTCTCTCTCTCTCTTCTCTCTCTCTCTCTTCTCTCTCTCTCTCTCTCTCTCTCTAATTTCACTGCCCGTGCAATTGATCCTGCAGGTTCACGGGTGGCTGGTACCTTCTCTTGAACTGGCTGTCTCTATCGGCCTCTCACCTGTCTTTTTACCTGCCGCACGTGCAGCATTCCTCTTAGCTTGAGGTATTCTCACTCTGTGACGTTGGTGGCATGTTGGCTGCCATCGGTTAGGGAGGGTTTTCTCTTTTCCCCGAGCAGAAGATGTCCCTGGGAGCGCCCGCTCCGGTTCTGGTTCTATACCACATCCCAAGGTACGGTCGGTACCTTCATTCCTGCAGTCGGCCTGTAGGGGAGGGACGTCACGTTTATCTTTTCCGCATCTGCTCTGCTGGTCCTCTCGACTGGACAGAGGGCAGAGTCGCTTGACCCACCACCTTTTTGGGTCACCACGGGAGCTGGGAAGCATCAGTTTCGTGGTTTGTTTGTGTGGTTTTTTTTTTTTTAGCCGGCTAATTCTTCTCTTTTGCGCAATTTCCTTTTAGTTTTAAAATTATAAAAAAAAATTGTTGAGACCATTTTTTCTGGTTAATTCCATCTTTGACCTGGCCGTTCAAAATTATATCCAAAATTCTTTCTCCTTTTAATTCATCGTTTATGCGGTAGTCGGTGGGGATGGGGGAGAACCCGGTGATTTAGGGTTGGGGACTTGCTTGGGCTCGCTCGTCCGCCCCTGTCACAATCGCCGGTCTCTTATTCTTCGGCCACTGTCTGTTTGTGTGTGCAAGGGGAACGAGTTTTATGTTAGCGAGCGTGCATACGCATGATTAGTCGTTTGGATGCGTGGTTGGAGAATTGTGTTTTTTGAATGTTACATAAAATGTGGGGATAATTTTGCCATTGAATTATGATTATTTGTAAATGTGGTGGCAGTATAAAAGCAATGGTTGCTGCATTGGTTCAGTTCCTAAGAAAAGGGAAAAAGTTGAACATGAGTGAGGGAAGGATGAAGATATAAAATTTCTATTCGTTTGTTTAGCCTGTTATGTAATCTCTTACCTGGTCCGTGTGAGGAGACCTTTAGCGAACATTCCTGATTTGGTTTGTTTACTGTGTTATGTCAGGTCTGTGTTTAAGCTGGGGTTACTAATGTATTCAGCAAAACACCTCCCTCGCCCACCATGCGAGTGGCTGTTAGGATTAAGCAGCAAATTTCAGGGCGGTACTGACTGCGGGGTTCTAGTACCCTTCTTTCCTTCCAGTTCCTTCCGTTTTCTCTCTCCGGGGGCTTCACCCGAACTTGCGCTGTTGGGGGGCCGCGCAGTGTGAGGAGCACGTGGACCTTGCTGGATGGTCCCAACCCTTGTCCCGGGACCCTTTAGCGACAACGCCTCGTCCCCGGGATGCGTTCTCCACTGTCCTCGGACTTTACAGCTCATGTGACCAGTGTGGTTAGCTCTGTGTCGTGCAATTTGGGGGTGTGTGTGTGGGCAAGGGTGTCAGCATTGAAAGACTCTGTTCAAGAACAGACCCGGGTTTTGGGGCACCTGATTTGACACGGTACTCTCAGAGGACTTTGGAGAGACGGGGTGGGGGACCCATGAAGCACAAAGAACGTGTGTTGGAAACGCGTATTTTTGATTATGGTTATGTTTGTGCGGTGAAATGCTTTTTTGTGACTATGGTTGTTGTGTGTGTTGAAATGCTTAATTGTGATTGTGCATGTTGTGTGTGTTGGAATGCTTATTTGTGAATATGTGTTTGTTGGTGTGAAGAAATGGGTGTGTGTATTGTAAACTTTCTTGTGTGGTTCTTGTGGGGCGTGTGAGGTCAGTCACTCCCTTCACTCCCATCTAGACCGATCCTGTCAGGGCAGACCTCCAGGGGTCGGTCGTGACACTCTCTGTACATACTGCGCATGTAATACGTACCAGTATCAGTCGAGAGAACTGAGCAAGTTACAGCAGATGGGTACTGCCACTATTTTTCCCAAACTTTTTTGTTGCTGTAAATAACAATTCAGAGTCTTCCGGGCTGGCTTGTCGAACGAATGCCAGCCATCATGTTAAATCGTTTATGGCACATAGTTTGAACTATAGTCAGTGAATGTGTGTGTCTTATAGTCCGTAAAACAAAATGTGCACACGATGCCGATGTGACTGAAAGTTAGGAATAAGTTTGAAGGACCATCTTTCTCCAAGAATGAGTAAGACCACTCTCTGATCTTTCAACTGGCAAGGTCAAGGCAAATTTCAGGAAGTTGGGGATGCATTTTAATATTCACACCACAAAACACTCTTCGTGTGCCCTATAGTTCTTCCAAGATATTCATTTCAATACGAACTTGGAACGACAGGTAAGAGCAGAGTGGGGATAGAATGTATATTATCATTTTTTTTAAAAAGCAGGTCACGAAGGGTTGCTATTCTTCAATGCAATAACTTGGGTTTTACAATAGAAGTATGCATTAAAGATAGTCTAAGGAATTATATCGTTTTAGTGATAAAGATCATGAATGCATATAGAGCATTGATATATATATATATATATATATATATATATATATATATATATTATATATATATATATATATATATATCAATGCTCTGTCAATCCGCACCTTTTGGCCCCCTCACCCTTCAGTCCTATCCTAATTTTATGTTTCCTATTGATGAAATGTTTTATGCTCAACGTTTTATTTTAAGTTAAAACATTTTAAGTCAGGTGCCTTTTCCCTACTGTATACATTTGTGATTCGTGTTCAGGATCTGAGGGTGGAGAATGCGAGCTTTTTACTGTCACAGTCTGTACCCCTGACGAAGGCAAATAAAGCCGAAAATTTGGGATTTTTTTTATCTTGTTTGTTTGGATGTTTATCTACTTTGACTGTTTATATATATATATATATATATATATAATATATATATATATATATATATATATATATATATATATATATATATATATATCACTAACAATATGAAGATGTTTTTTGAAAATCTAAAAAAGCTCAACCGTCTAGGAGCAACATCTGTTAAGAAATATTATTAAAATAGAATATTAAAATCAACAAGCTTGTTTCGAGCCTCTTGCCTCTTGCTCTCATCAGGATATCCTTTTGGGGCACGCTGTCGGTCTTTTATAGCGTGCGGGACCTGATTTCGTTTCTGCATGTGTGGGTCAATCTCATTCGCTGCACGTGTGGTCTGTGTTTCTTGTTGGGGTCTGTTCAGGTGGAGTGCGCTAACAAAGATTTCCATTTGTGCCTGGAATTGTTTACTATTTCTACTTTTGTATTCAAAGTTTCTAGGTGGGGTTTACATAATATTAACCATTTTTCTGTGGAGCATAAGTTGCATTTTTTTTAAATATTGTTCTATGGTGTTGCTCTTTTTATGATTTTCCATGATATGCTGTAGTCTGTTGTTGTTTTTATCTTTAAGTCTCCAAATGTATTTACTCAGCTCTGTTTGGTTTTTGTATTTTTCTTTTTTGAATGACTGTTTATGGTTTGCGTATCTGGTTTTGAAGTGGTTTTCAGTAATCCCTATATATGTTTCTTTTTCATTTTCTGATGTTACCGTAGCTTGGTATACAATACTGTTGTGAAGACATTTGTTGCTTAGGGGGCACTGTTCTTTTTTAGTGCAGTTGCAAGATGTCCTTTCGGCACCCTGCTTTGTTGTGTTGCTTTTTATTTTGTTAGATGAGTCAGTTATGTTTTTAAGGTTGAGCATACATGAGTATGATAGTTTAATGGTGTTTTTGCTGAATATTGTGAACAGTTTGTGTTCTTTTGGGAATGATGTCAAGATTTTAACGAATTCTTTTCCTACGTTTGTTTTTACTTTTCCATCGTATGGGGGGGTTGTACCATATGATCTTCCTTTTCCTGTTTTTCTTATTTCTGTTCATGTTGTTGTCTTGGCTGTATTGTAGTTTGTAATTATAACCGCTTTTTTTTGTAATGCTTCTTGGCATTCTGTTGTTGCATTATTGAATACTTTTTCATTCCCATGACAGGTTGGTTTAGTCTCTTGTCTTGTTTATACCATTGGGTATTGTTTTTAGTATAGATGGTGGGTGGTTGCTTTTGATATTTACGTAGATTGGTATGTCATTGTTTTTTTTTGGTATGGTTTGTACACATGGTCTTTGAGGTCTAATGTTATGTCTAGGTAATTCACTACTTTTTGTTTGCTTCTATTGTGATTTTTAAGTTGTGGTTTTTGAAGATTTTTCATAATTCTTTTTTCTTGTTTTCAATAGTTCTTGGATTATTGTTTAATGCAGCGAGGCCGTCATCTCTGTACAAACCGACCTGTTTTCCAAGTTGTTTTTTGGTGTTGGATAGCATGAATAGTCCGACTAGTTCACATGTTTCGGCACCATCATACGATCCCATGGTCATATCAAATGTAGAGTTTTTGCTCGTTTTTTTTAAATCCAAGTTTCATTTCTGCTGTAGTGTAGGGTTTTTAGTGTGAAAAATAATCTCCATTTCTGACTCTGTAACTTTTGTGTGTTTGTTGGCAAATTTCAAAGCTTTGGTAAGTAGTTCTTCATTATGGATGGGTAGAAAGAAGTCCACTATGTCAAATTAATAAACACTGTGTTTCTCTGTTTGTTGAGTTTCTTAAACCATTGGATGACTTCATAGCTGTTTTCCAAAGGTTGATTCGGGGTTTGATTTTACATTTTCTATAACCTTTCCAAAATTCTCTTGCTTATTTTGTCCAGTTCGGATTTAGATGGGATTATTACTCTGCATGTTGGGTTGTTTCGGAAGTTAGGCTTATGGTCTTTAAGTGTCGCTTAACTCCATGCGGTGTGCAAGTTCTTTTTCTTTTTTGTGGATGTTGTATGTGTGGTATTATCAGCTTTCTTGTACTTTTTCTGGATATTTTTTTTGAGGAGTTGGGAGTATTCATTTTATTGTTTAAAATAAAGTTAATAAACATTTCAGACAGTGCTAAGCATCTATTCATTTATCATGTTCCTATGTTTTTAAAATGTTATCAACTAACATAAGTAAATGTGAGCACCTACACTTCAGGATTTTGACAGTCAAACTTGATTTGTGGGATGTCCTCTTCGATTATCATCACAGAATATCCACTACGTGAGCCATTTCCTTTAGTATTGCAATGTTTTATGATATGACCAAATTCCACTCGCCATGCAATGATCATCAGACGCCTGGTGGAACCAATGACAAAACTGTAGACTGGCCATTTTGCTCTATGAGGAACACAACAGAACTGTCATTTTCAGCCCATTTCTGAGCATTGTCGAAAGTTATATCTCGGCATTTCTTCAAAAATATATAAAACGACTCTTTCCCATCACCTTTCCTGAGTACAAATCTCTACATTCGTACGTCCAGAACTGAGCCATATAAATTATCCGACATGGTCATGTTGCATAGATCGTTAGAATGTTGTTCAATTCACTGGATTATCACCCATGAGCTACAGCTGAACTGCCAGATTTGTATTCTGAAAAGCCGAATTGCTACGGTTTTCCATGCTTTTCCCACTTAGCTGACTCGTGTGATCTTGTGGTCCTATCATAGACTGGATAGGCCTAGTCTACTTTGACGACTCTTGTTGGTTTTCTGTAGAGAGAAGTTGTCTGACAGAAGTGTTCATTGTTTCAGAACGTTTTTAAAACGTAAAAAAAATTAGGTTTTAAACTTTGATCGTGGTGGATAAGACAAAAGCCCTTTTGCGTGATGTGCTGCTCAGAGATGTATACATGTACAGCGTTCAGGAGGAAATCAGTGCGTCACGGTACATTTCGGTACGTTTTTTGTGACACATGGCTCGAGTTCCAGTGCATCAGATGGGAAGTTTATGCGTCAGAGTCGCGCATTTGTGCGTACAAATTATCACTGTGATCTCTCTGTACATACTGCACATGTTATACGGACCAGTATCATTCGAGAGAACTGAGCAAGTTACAACAGATGAGTACTGCCATTATTTTTCCCTGACTTTTTTGTTGTAAATAACAATTCAGAGTCTACTGGGCTGGCTTGTTGAACGAATGCCAGCCATCATGTTAAATCTTTTATGCCGCATAGTTTAAACTGTTGTGAGTGAATGTTTGTGTCTTATAATTCAAACAACGAAAAAGTGCACACGATGCTGATGTGACTTTGAAAGTTAGGAACAGGTTTGAAGGATCATCTTTCTCCAAGAATGAGTAAAACCACTCTATGATCTTTCAACTGGCAAGGCCAAGGCATTTTCAAGACGTTAGGGATGTCGTTTAATATTCACACCAGAAAACACTCTCGGTGGGCCCTATAGTTCTTCCAAGATATCCATTTCAATACGAACTTGAAACGACAGGTAAGAGCAGAATGGGGATACGAATGTATATTATCATTAAATATCAGCAGGTCATGAAGAGTTGCTATTCTTCTATACAATAATTTGGGTTTCACAAAGTAAGTTTAGAAGTAAGCATTAAAGATAGTCTTGGGATTTTACATCATTTTAGCAATAAAAATCATGAATGCACATCTAGCATTGATATAATATACAGAGGTATGTATATATATATTGTCCCTACATTTTATACTGTTTGCATAATGCTTTTAGTTTTTCAGCAACTTTTTTCCTCTCCACGCTTTCCTTTTGTTCCCTTTACTACCCTTCGCTGGTTGCTTTGGGGTGCTGTTGGATTCTTTTTTGAACCCTTGGTGATGAGAACACCACAGAATTATGGACTTTGGTGTGTCTCTATTTGACACCAAGAGCACAGACACAATCAGCCGTGTCTCCCTGATGAGTCCGATCCAGCGGACGAAAGGCCTAGGAGCAGGCAATACAAATAGATCTGTCTTTGAAG
>CM031614.1:71602955-71621516 GCA_018398815.1 Conus ventricosus
GCTCTTGGAAGAAATATAGGTCCTACCGAGAGTGTTTTCTGGTGTGAATATTAAAACACAACCCTAACTTCTTGAAAAATGCCTTGGTCTTGCCAGTTGAAAGATCATAGAGTGGTCTTACTTATTCTTGGAGAAAGATGGTCTTTCAAACCTGTTCCTAACTTTCAAAGTCACATCAGCATCGTGTGCACATTTTGTTGTTTGAATTATAAGATAAATACATTCACTCACTACAGTTTAAACTATGTGCCATAAAAGATTTAACATGATGGCTGGAATTCGTTCGACAAGCCAGCCAGTAGACTCTGAATTGGCATTTACAACAACAAAAAAAATGTTAGGGAAAAATAGTGGCAGTACTCATCTGTTGTAACTTGCTCAGTTCACTCGACTGATACCAGTCCGTATTACATGCGCAGTATGTACAGAGAGATCACAGTGATAATTCTTATGCAGAAATGTGCGTCTCTGAAACATAAACGTCCCACCTGATGCACTGGAACTCAAGCCAGTGCGTCACAAAACGTACCGAACTTTACCGTGAGGCACTGATTTTCTCCTGTATGCAGTACAACTCCGAGCAGTGCATCACGCAAAAGGGCTTTCGTCTTATCTGCCACGATCGAAGTAAAAAACCTAAATTTTCTTGACGTTTTAGAACGTTGTGAATCAATGAACACTTCCGATTGACAACTCTTCTCTATTGAAAACCAACAAGAGTCGTCAAAATAGACTAGGCCTATCCAGTCTATGATAGGACCACAAGATCACACGAGTCAGCTAAGTGAGAAAAGCATGGAAAACCGTAGGAATTTCGGCTTTTCAGAATAGAAATCTAACAGTTCAGCTGTGGCTCGTGGTGATAATCCAGCAAATGGAACAACATTCTGACGATGTATGCAACATGACCATGTCGGATAATTAAAATGGCTCAGTTCTGGACGTACGAATGTAGAGGCTTTTACTCAGGAAAGATGGTGGCAGAGAGTCGTTTCATATATTTGTGAAGAAATGCTGAGATATAAATTTCGACAATGCTCAGAAATGGGCTGAAAATGATAGTTCTGTTGTGTTGCTCATAGAGCGAGAATGGCCAGTCTACAGTTTCGTCGTAGGTTCCACGGGGCTTCCGATGATCATTGTATGGCGAGTGAAATTTGGTCATACCATAAAATATTTCAACATTGAAGGAAATGACTCACGTAGTGGATATTCTGTGATGATAATCGAAGAGGAAATCCCACAAATCAAGTTTGACTGTCAAAATCCTCAAGAGTAGGTGCTCAAATTTACTTATGTTAGTTGATAAAATTTTAAAAACATAGGAACATGATAAATGAATAGGTTTATTTAGCACTTACTAGAATGTTTTATTAACTTTATTGTAAACAATTTGTTTTCAGGAAATAATCATCGCTGAAAGTAGAGGCTTTTACTCGGGAAAGATGATGGCAGAGACTCTTTTCATATATTTTGAAGAAATGCCAAGATATAACATTCGACAATGCTCAGAAATGGGCTGAAAATGACAGCTGTGTTGTGCAATCTTTGTCGACTACAGGCGATAGTGGAGAGTAGCATTAATGTCCAAAAAAGCCTATTTTTGTTTGACCAATTGTTAAAATTGTTGTTTTCCGTATGTTGTCTTTCAATTACTTTGCCGTTGTAAGCTTTTCATTTCTGCACTCCCTGTCACATGGTCTTTATAGCTAATGACAGCAAACCATCAAAGTGTCAAGTCTCTCTCTCTCACTCTCTCTCTCTCTCTCTCTCTCTCTCTCTCTCTCTGTATGTGTGTGTGTGTGTGAGTGTGTGTGAGTGAGTGAGTGAGTGTGTGTGTGTGTGTGTGTGTGTGTGTGTGTGTGTGTGTGTGTGTGTGTGTGTGTGTGTAAAGAAGAGGAAACGTTATTGCCGTGAAAGTCGCGAATACTTTGTGGCACAAACTAACAAAGGAACAGGGGACGTTCTGAACAATGTCCATTAAGTGTGCAATTGGTGACTAAATCTGAAGCGTAGTCGTAGTTGAAACCAGTCAAATTTGATTGGATATATTTTACTGTTTTTACTAGAGACTATTTCTCAGTTTGCTGGTGCATTTATCTTCTGTTCCCATTTTGTAAACGGTTTGATATCAAACATTATAACTTGTCCCAGTGTTATATTGTAGTATACTCTTGATCCTTTTCATCACACTACACATTCTCTGCATTGCTTCAGAAAATGGAGTACTGCTATTGTCATCTTGGTTTATAGGTTTATTTTTCTTGTAATTTTCAATTGCTTCCTGTGTTATCCAGTCAATATTGTTCTCTCAGTTTCCTTCATTCATTCTTTAAATTTTTCACGCAGAGTGCATGCTACGTGTAACGTGTCATCCATTTCCTGTGTTATTCAGTCAATATTGTTCTCTCAATTTCCTTCATTCATTCTTTCAATTTTTCACGCAGAGTGCATGCTACGTGTAATGTGTCATCCATACAATGGCTAAAGTGGCTTTCTCTTCCGAAAGTTGGTGATGGATGTTACATGAGTGCAAGATGTTGTGCATGCGTTCACACACGGAACATCGGTTTGTAGTCTCATTCGAAAGGCTGTTTAAGAAATGAGTCAGAACCAACGTTAACTCTGAGGGAAAAAAATCCCCCTGTACAGAAACGGCCCAGTGGAGAATCAAACCAGGAACCCAATGATCACCATGATTAAGTGTCTGGCGCTCTACCGAGTATTACTACTGTACCTTAAAGAGTGCGAATTCTTTTTGAATATATCCTAAACGGAATCATAATTTCAGGAAATGTGTCTGTAGTATTAATTTCAGTCGATTGATATCTGCCACTTGAAAACCATAGACCTAAGATTTTAAACTTTTGGGAGTTCCATTGTGGGCTAGGTATACCTTTGGAGAGTTTTCGTTTTGCTTCCTAGGCAAATGTAAGTATTTAGTAAAGTTTGAATCCTGTGATTTTTCAAACTCTTCTAGCGCTGTAAACAATCATTCATACGAGTTCTTATTCCCATCTAGTATTCTAGTATAAACGTTGTCATCTGCAATCTGAACTATCTTGAATTCCGTTTCTGATATTTTAAGACCTCTTATATGTTCATCATCTCGAATTTTCCCCCTTGTGAAGCCCATCCTACCTTTGACATTATCCCTTCCCTCGTCTCTGTCCTGACTTCCTCCATTGATTTTCCTTTTCTTTTAGGGTCACCAATTCCTTTTCTTCGCTCATTAATTCTATCTTGTTTAGTTTCTGTGTCTTCTTTCGAACTTTTTTCTTTGAAGTATCTATACTTTCTTGTTTATGGAATATGATATTGTCCTAGCCCTTATCTCCATCACTGGGGTATCTGATATAACTAACTGTATCTTATTGTCTGGGATATATTTCATTTTTTGTTTTAAGTGTAGAAGTACAACGTATTGCTCCTTTACTTTTAACAATGGCTTCATTTACATTTACAAGTTCTACGTATTTATAGTCTTTCAGGTGTGATAAATTAAATTTTCAAAAGGTTTCACATCTTTTCCTCTGCCTTGATAGACACTTCTAGCGTAAGAAGGGAGTGATCACTAAGATTTCCATCAAGAATATCTGCACTTTTAACTCTCGTTCTCAGGGTATCAGACACTGGAATGCTTTCCAAACGACTTTGTTGAAAGTGGTTTGCCTTCCTCCCCGTGAAACGCAAGATTTGTGGATAAAGTTGTCATCAATTCTAGCTCTGAAAATAGATCTAAAACTGTCTCTCTGGCTTTAGGATTGTGAAATTGTTTGTAGTCTGAGTAGTCTAAGTTTGGGTTAAGCAACAGATTCCAATCTCTAGCTATAACAGTATTTGGAACACATAGATTTTTTTATATTTTATGTTATAGATTAAGACAAAACCTGGATGATTCCTCTTCGGACAATATATATATATATATATATATAAGAAATTAATACATTCCAAGGATAAGTAACCGAGCACCATTCCTGCAACTTACAGAGCAGCTTGGTGTTGCAATGACTGCAAGAAATATTGAATTATAAATAAAGCTTGCTCTTATGTCTTAGATTGAAGAAATAGTGGAAGATAAGCACTGCTATCTGCAGTGGTAGATTATTCCGCCTAACAGTATGTGCTTGTGTGGGTGAATGGAAAATAATAAATGCTTCTCATAAAGAGCCTTCAGCAAGCTTATAGTGTCCAAGGGGAGATAATCTCCAAAGGAAAGGATATTCATTAACATCTGATAACTCCTGGTCAGATACCGGTATTTTGAACCCTGATTGTTTCTCCTCAGTGACCTCGAAAAGTAGTAACTTAACCCCTCTGCCTTTTCGGTTTTAAGCAGAGTGCTATTCCAGAAAAAGGCTGGTGAGGAGGAAAAAGAAACACCCGAAGGTGCTGGGGAGGACCTAGAGAAGCACTGTCTTCGCCTGCCTTTAGAGCAGTCCTGTACCACCCTTGGAGGCCTGCGCTGTGTTGACGATGGGTACAGGCACGCACAGGACACTCCATTAAGATATCAAGGGACATAACTGCTCGTGAACAGAGGTAAATTAGACTACAGGATGCAGCTCATAACAGCCTTAAAGTAGCATCCCCCATGGTGTACCAGCCCGTATTTCATGACTGCAGAGCCCACCGGCGAAAAACACCACCCTCCAGCTGCCGAGCACACCCCACAGACCCAACCACCCCTGCCCACGGACAGATGAAGACAGTGCCACTCCAGACACAGCCAAGCTTTCGCCATACGGTCTTATGTGCCCTCAAGAGAGAATCCAAAGTTGTAGTCTTTCCCACTGTCAACAGGACTTTCCCTGTGGTCAGTGGGTCTTTCCTCACCGTCACTGCACCTTTCTCCAGGGTCAGCCTAGTTAAGGTGTACAATACCATAGTATGTTTGTTGAGTTTTCAAATAACCAACCAAAGGTGTCACCTAAGAAGCAAAAGGAAATCATGAAACAGGAAAACAAGCCACATTTTGTTGTGAAACGTAGAAAATATAAAACGATGACCTCTGAAGACACAAGTGCTGAGGGCCAGTTCTTGGAATGAATCTGCAAGGGACTGAATTACAAGAAACTAATAAATTTCAAGGATACGTAACCGAGCACCATTCCAGCAACTTACAGAATATTCAATTATAAACAAAGAGCTTGCTGTTATGTCTTAGGTTGAAGAAATAGGGAAGATAAGCATTCATATCTGCAGAAGTAGATTATTCCGCCTAACTAACAGTATGTGCTTGTGTGGGTGAATGGAGAATAATAAATGCTTCTCATAAAGAGCCTTCAGCAAGCTTATTGTTTCCAAGGGGGATACAGTCTCCAAAGGGGAGGATACTCGATAACATCTCATAACTCCTGATCAGATTACGGTGTAACGATCCATTTTCACTCTCCTCCACTTTTTAACTCCCCGGGAGTTAGAATTAGCACGTGCCAATTTGTACTGCTCGGGAGTTAAAACAAACCACGCCAGAATGTCTTCCCCCCTGCTTTAGATTAACTCCCCCACCCCAAAACATTCAGTTTTATGTGTTTGTCATGATATGAGAAATAAACATTTAATATACACCCCCTCCCTCCCTTACCCTCTTTCTGTCTGTCTGCATGTCTGTCTGTCTGTCTCCCTCTCTCTCCCCCCCCCCCCCCAACTTTCTTTCAGTCTCTCGCTCACTCTCCTTGCTTGTCTGTCTGCCTTTTTGCTTGTCTGTCTGTCTGTCTCTCTTAATCTCTCTCCCTCTCTCTTTGCTTGTATCTCTGTCTGCCTGTCTATTTGTGTATCTATCTCAGTGTCTCTGTCTCTAGTGTCTCCCTCCACTCCCGCTCTCTCTGTCTGTTTTTCTTTCTTTCATACACCACCCCCCTTCTCTCGCTCTCTTTCGCCTTCTCTCTCCCTCTCTCTCCTTCTCTCTCTCTCCCTCCCCCCCCTCTCTCTCTCTCTCTCTCTCTGAATGCTTCTAGTCAGCTTTGTTTACTATTAGTAGTGTTTATTAACAGACCGATTGGATTAATAGACTTTTATGTTAGGCTAAGATCTTTATCCTTAAGTCAAGTTTTGAAGTGTCATGTGTCAAGTGTCTCTCTGCAGTGTGTGTGTGTGTGTGTGTCTGGGGGGGGGGGGGTCCTGGCATAGGGCCAGAATGAATCCCCCCCTTTCTATTTTTAACTCCCTGGGAGTCAATCTGGATCAACATTCTACCCCCTGGGTAGAGTTAAAATACGCACGTGCCTAAACTACGCCCGGGGAGTTACTTTCGATCAAGAAATGTTGATCCAGATTGGCTCCTGGGAGTTAAAAAAATAGAAGGGGGGGGGGGGAGTCATTCTGGCCTTGTACCAGGACTGCCCCCCCCCCCCCACACACACACACTGCAGAGAGACACTTGACACATGTCACGAGTTTGTCACGAGGCCTACGACGTTTGACCCATCTAGGGCGGCGGAATTACTCATTTATTATTGTCGTTGCTGTTGTCGTGTATCCGTCCCTTAATGTGGCTTGTGGTCGGTTGCACCTTGGTGTAGTTCAGCTCAACTTCGGTTTGCTTTCTCTCTCTCTCTCTCTTATTCCACTGCCCGTGCTATTCATCCTGTAGTTCACGGGTGGCTGGTACCTTTCTCTCGACCTTGCTGTCTATCGGCCTCTCGCCTGTCTTTTTACCTGTCGCACGTGCTTCATTTCTTTTAGTTTGAAGTATGCTCACTCTGTGACGCAGCATGGCATGTTGGCCGCCATCGCTGAGGGAGGTTAGCTCTTCACTCGAGCGGAAGATGTCTCTGGGAGCGCCTGCTCCGGTCTTGGTTCTTCACCGTATCATCGAGGGTACAGTCGTATCTTCAATTCCTACAGTCGGCCTGTAGGAGAGGGACATCACTTCTTCTTTTTCCGCACCTGTGCCTCTGTCCTCTCGACTGGACAGAGGGCAGAGAGAGTCGTTTGACCCGCCTCTTCTGGGTCACCCACGGGTAGCTGGTAAGCATCAGTTTCGTGGTTTGTTTGTTTTGGTTTGTTGTTGTTAGCCGGCTTAGTCTTCTCTTTTGCGCAATTTTCTTTTGTTTTCGAAATTGTAAGAGAAATATTGTGTGAGACCTTTTCTCTGGTTAATTCAATCTTTAACCTGGCCATTCTAAATTATATCCAAAATTCTTTCTCCTGTTTATGCACCTTGTGATGCGGTAGTCGGTGGGATGGGAGAGAACCTGGTGATTCAGGGTTAGTACTTGCTTGGTCTCGCTCGTCCGCCCCTGTCACATTCGCCGGACTCTTATCCTTCGGCCACCGTCTGTTTGTGTGTGCAAGGAGAACGAGTTTTATGTTCGCGAGCGTGCGTACGCTAGATTTGTCGTTCGGATGCGTGGTTGGAGATTTGTGTTATTTTGAAATGTGGCTATAAAATGTGACAATTATGCCATTGAATTATTATTTGCAAATGTGGTGGCAGTTATAAAGCGATGGTCGCTGTGTTGGTTATTTCCTAAGGAAGGCAAATGTTAAACGTGAGTGAGAGAAGGGTGAAGATAATTCATATTTGTTTTATAACAACGTTGATTTAGTGCAGTCTTTTACCTGCATCGTGTGAGAAGACCCTAATGAACATTCCTGATTCGATGGGTTTACTGTGTTATGCTCAGGTCTGTGTTGAGTGGGGTTATGGGTGCATTTAGTAGATTTCCCCTCGCCCATTCATGCGAGTGGCTGTTAAGATTTAACAGCATGGGTCAGACTGTACTGACGGCGGGGTTCCAGTACCCTTCTTCCTTCCTTCTTCCTTCCCTCCCTTTCTTCTCTCCTCCCAGCTACGTTTCCCCCCCCTCCCGGGGGCTTCACCCGGAGTTCTGGACTGGATGGTGCCACGTGCTGGTTGAGGCCACGCTCTGGCTGGGACCACGGACTGGATGGTGCCACGTGCTGGTTGAGGCCACGCTCTGGCTGGGACCGCGGACTGGATGGTGCCACGCGCTGGTTGAGGCCACGCTCTGGTCGGGACCGCGGACTGGTAGAAAAGCCCGCCGGCTTGACTGGCCGGCCCTGATCCCCGTCCAGGACTCCAGTAACAACGCCACGTTTCTTTTCTCCTTCCCCCCCCCCCCCCCCCCCTCCGGGACGCGCTCTTCACTGCCTGCTTGTGTGTCGAAGGTGTCGGCTTTGAGCGACTCCCTGCGAGAACCGACCCGGTTCGGAGCACCTAGTGCGATAGGGTGCTCCCAGTAGACTTGACAGAGGCAGGGTGTGTGGAGGCACTCCAGGTGTGGGAAGGGATGGATGCTGGAAATGTTTCTTTATAATTGTGTATATGTCATATGTGCTGGAATGCTGTAATTGTGATTGTGTACGTCGTATGGTGAAATGTTTATTTATAATTGTGCATGTTGTGTGTGTTGGAGTGCTTGATTGTGATTGTGCATGTTGTGTGCGTTGGAATGCTTGATTGTGATTGTGCATGTTGTGTTTGTTGGAATGCTTATTTATGACTGTGTGTGCTGGTGTGAATAAATGGGGTGTTGTATCGTAATCTTTCTCGTGTGGGCTCTTGCGAGGCGTGCGAGGTCAGCCACTCCCATTCACTCCCATCTAGACCGATCCTGTCAGGGCAGACCTCCAGGGGTCGGTCGTGACAATTGTGGGGGCTCGTCCGGGATGTGAAGGCTCTGGCTGTCTCTCTCGTTTCGCGGGGTACCTGTTTAGTTTTGTCTGTTTTGTATATGTTTAGTCAGTTTGTCGTGTTTGTTTGTGGGTGGTGGCTGGGTGGCTCTAGCGTGAAGGGAGTCTTTTTGGGCCTGAGGGAACATCCGGTGTGACTCGGAGTCGAGGTGAGACCGAGGGGAGTCGACCGCGTCCAGACCTCCTTCCGCCGGGTACCTCACGCAGGTACGGCCGTAAGTCTTGCCTTTCTGTTGCGCTCAGTCTTCCATTCCTGTTTTGTATTTAGCCAGTTCTTGTTTTTTTTTCTCTACCGGGTTATTGAGTACAGGGGGTTGTATCGGACGTTAGTGTCATTTTTTTTTTCCCTCTCTCCGGGTTCCGTCTGCCTGTTTGTTTTTCCGGCCAGCCCCACCGCACTGTTGCTCGTGCTGTGGAGCGCGGTGTTGCCAGAGTGGGGGCAGCCGGACATAGTTTTTTTTTTGTTTTTTTTTCGGTGAGCCCCACCGCACTGTTGCTCGTGTTGTAGAGCGCGGTGTTGCCAGAGTGGGAGCAGCCGGAACTTGTCCGCACACACGCACACACACACATACACACATATACACACACCCCTAAAATATTTGTTATTCAAGTGGAATTGTCTTTCCCCTGTATTGATAACTGTAGGATATAGTTGTCATGGCAACGTCCGGTGCTGGTGGTATGGCGACGCGGGCGTCGAAGAAGAAGGGTATTCAAAATGTTACTGTAGTCCCTACTATTAGTACCAGTACTTCGACTACGGTAACTTCTACTTATTCCAGTGCTGTAGCAGGTAGTCCAGCGAGTACTTTCACTTCTTCTTCGCTAGGGGATTTTCCTGCTGAGACCCCGACTGGCACTTCCGCTCGGAAGCGTCAGAGTATAGCGAAGCAACTGTGGGCTTCTGTTGAGTCGCAGAAACCAAAGCCCCCTATTCTCCATGCTTCCCCTCGTAAGGAGTATGCCCCGGGGACTTTCCTCATGGGAAGGTCGAGACCCAAGGGACGGGTCAGACGGGTCATCCCCCAGTGTCGGGAGTGGTGAATCCCTCCCAGGACATCACCTCTGTCCTGATGTTTTTAGAGCGACAGCGACGTGAGGATGAGGCCCTCCGTAGGGAGGAGGTTGTCAGACAGGAGGCTCAGCGTAGGGAAGAGGCTGCCCTCCGTAGGGAAGAGGCGGTTAGGCAGGAGACCCTGCGTAGGGAAGAGGCTGCTAGGCAGGAAACTCTGCGAAGGGAAGAGTTGGATAGGATGGAGGCTCTGCGCAGAGAGGAGACTGACAGACAGGAGATTCTGCATAGGGAAGAGGCTATGCTGCGCAGAGAAGAGGCTGCCCGACAGGAGGCCCTTCGTAAGGAAGAAGCTGCCCGACAGGAGGCCCTTCATAAGGAAGAGGCTGCTCAGCGTAGGGAGGAGGCTGTCAGACAAGAGGCTGCCTCAGCGCAGGGAAGAGGCTGCCAGACAGGAGGATCGGCGTAGGGAAGAGGCTGCCAGGCAGGAAGCCCTCCGTAGGGAAGAACTAGACAGGATGGAGGCTCTGCGTAGGGAGGAGATGGAACAACTTCTTTCGCGGTCTCCCGCATCTGTAAGTCAGGGGGTTAATCACCAGACAGGTGATAGAGTTACAGGCCCAAAGTTAAAGCTTCCAGAGTTCAGACCTAGTGAGGACATTGATATGTTCCTAGAGCATTTTGACAAGGTTGCTAGTTCATACCAATTGTCTGAGGAACAAAAGGCTATGAAACCTTTTTTCTGGATTATCTGGTGCTGCAAGGGAGTGTGTGTCACTCTAAATGAAGGCGCGTCTTATGCAGACATGCAGTTGGCTCTGCGTAAGCGTTTCCACCTTACCCCAGAGACGTACAGGAGAAGTTCAGGTCCATGAAGAAAAATAACGACGAGACCTTCGTGCAGTTTGGTGATAGGCTGCGCAAAACGCTAGGGTACTGGCGTCAGTTGGCTAAGTTGGAGCTGGAGGATCTGATCCTCATTGAACAGCTCACCAACACTGTGTCCCCAGAGTTGAGGATCCGGATAGGCGAGACAGCACCTCAGGATTTCGCGGCTGCGATTCATACTGCTGAGGTGTTTGCTGAAGCTCGCAGGGCTTATGGGCATCGCCCAGATACGGAGAGGAAGCCCTCCACAGGATTTAGTGGCAATAAGGCGCCGACAACTGCTAGCGGGGGTGAACAAGGCAGGCAGTTCATCGGGGATTTCAGCGCCCCGACTGTGTTTCTTTGTGGTCGTCCTGGCCACATTAGGAAAGATTGTCCTAAAGCCGCTGGTAGTCGTGGGGCTGGTCCTTTCCCCACGTCCTCGTGCCTCGGCTAACGTGGGTTCCATCCCAGCTTCTGGTGATTCAGAGTGCCCAGTGTTTCTCTCTGTTGTTGGTTCCTCCTTGGTCGACACCATCAGGGATTCGGGAGCATCAACGATCTTTGTGGATAAGAATTTGGTTTCCACTGAGGCCCGGCGGGGCGCTAGTTATGATGTGTGCGGGTTGGAGCTGGTTTTACCTCCACCCGTCCTTCTGTACTTATTCCTATCTCCACCCCCTACTTCTGTGGCGAAGTATGGGCCATCGCGGTGGAGCGACCTATGTATTCCCCTTCTCATAGGGAATACTGTCACCTTTGCTGACGGACGCAGTCAGTCCGTGTCTACGGATCTTCCCGTACAGGCGTGTGTGGGAGTCACCACATGCGCCAAAGCTAAGAAGGCAGGAACAGGAATTGCGTCCCGTTCTCCAGCCGATCTCGACGAGGTTCTGGCCAGGGCCGATCCTGCTACCAATGGTCCGTCTTCAGGCCAGGGACTTGGATGTCCAACGCCTGCGACAACTGGTAGGTCGTCCTGCTCAGTCTGCCCGACACGCAAGGTGAGCTTCAAGCTCCACAAGGGGATCCTCTTTAGGGTTTTCACTCAGGCAGACCGTGAGGCCAGCAGCTTGTCGTTCCCCAAAGCTTGAGAGAATCTGTTCTCCCGGCAGGCCCATGATTCACCTATGGCAGGTCATATGGGCTCAAAGCGGACTCTCGAGCGGGTAAGACAAGACTTCTTTTGGCCAGGGATGAACTCACAGGTTAGGCAGTACTGCCGCAGTTGCGATGTCTGCCAGCGGACAACGCCTAAGGGTCGCTTGAAGCGTGTTCCCCTAGGGTCAGTGCCACTGGTTGGGGAGGCATTCAGCAAGGTTGGGGTTGACCTGGTGGGACCCATTAATCCTCCATCCGATCGCGGTCACCGCTACACTTCGGTTAGTGGTAGAATCTGCGAGTCGATACCCAGAGGCTGTCCCGCTTAGGACTATCGATGCCCCTACTGTTGCTGAATCTCTCAGGCAGATTTGGACGCGCACTGGCGTGCCCAAGAAGAATACGGCCGGAAGTTTGTACTGGAGAGCGATCATCATCCTCTCCAATGCCTGGACCGGATCCGGCCAGTCAGTCATCGACTCATGAGTTAGGCAGTGGAACTGCAGAGTCATGCGTTCACTTTCCGTCATATCAAGGGTTCCTGTAATACGGATGCTGACTATCTTAGTCGAGCTCCGTAGTCAGCACATTGGAAAATCGGTCAGAGGGACACTTCCCCTCAACCAGGGTTATATCCCCTTTTGGTCTCTGTATCAGGTGTAGTGACAGTTTTCACTTCAGTGATGTTAACGGTAGTGAATCACCAATGGTTCGGATTGTTACTTTCATGGTTGGAAGGTTTGCTTAGTTGTTTGATAAATGTAGTATTATGTATTTCCCTGTATGATTCTATCGTAGAATGTTTGTATTGGATTCCTCGTACTCTGTCGAGCACAGAGAGTTGGGTTCGGTCCCATTGTTGTGAATTTGCACATGCGTCAAGGTTCAAAGGAGCACTGTATCTCAGAGAAACAGATGCTTTTAGAAGGGGGGTTTGTCACGAGTTTGTCACGAGGCCTACGACGTTTGACCCATCTAGGGCGGCGGAATTACTCATTTATTTATTGTCGTTGCTGTTGTCGTGTATCCGTCCCTTAATGTGGCTTGTGGTGCGGTTGCACCTTGGTGTAGTTCAGCTCAACTTCGGTTTGCTTTCTCTCTCTCTTCTCTTATTCCACTGCCCGTGCTATTCATCCTGTAGGTTCACGGTGGCTGGTACCTTTCTCTCGAACTTGCTGTCTATCGGCCTCTCGCCTGTCTTTTTACCTGTCGCACTGCTCATTTCTTTTAGTTTGAAGTATGCTCACTCTGTGACGCAGCATGGCATGTTGGCCGCCATCGCTGAGGGAGGTTAGCTCTTCACTCGAGCGGAAGAATGTCTCTGGGGGCGCCTGCTCCGGTCTTGGTTCTTCACCGTATCATCGAGGGTACAGTCGGTATCTTCAATTCCTACAGTCGGCCTGTAGGAGAGGGACATCACTTCTTCTTTTTCCGCACCTGTGCCTCTGTCCTCTCGACTGGACAGAGGGCAGAGAGAGTCGTTTGACCCGCCTCTTCTGGGTCACCCACGGGTAGCTGGTAAGCATCAGTTTCGTGGTTTGTTTGTTTTGGTTTGTTGTTGTTAGCCGGCTTAGTCTTCTCTTTTGCGCAATTTTCTTTTGTTTTCGAAATTGTAAGAGAAATATTGTGTGAGACCTTTTCTCTGGTTAATTCAATCTTTAACCTGGCCATTCTAAATTATATCCAAACATTCTTTCTCCTGTTTATGCACCTTGTGATGCGGTAGTCGGTGGGGATGGGAGAGAACCCTGGTGATTCAGGGTTAGTACTTGCTTGGTCTCGCTCGTCCGCCCCTGTCACATTCGCCGGACTCTTATCCTTCGGCCACCGTCTGTTTGTGTGTGCAAGGAGAACGAGTTTTATGTTCGCGAGCGTGCGTACGCATGATTTGTCGTTCGGATGCGTGGTTGGAGATTTGTGTTATTTTGAAATGTGGCTATAAAAATGTGACAATTATGCCATTGAATTATTATTTGCAAATGTGGTGGCAGTTATAAAGCGATGGTCGCTGTGTTGGTTTATTTCCTAAGGAAGGCAAATGTTAAACGTGAGTGAGAGAAGGGTGAAGATAATTCATATTTGTTTTATAACCTGTTGATTTAGTGCAGTCTTTTACCTGCATCGTGTGAGAAGACCCTAATGAACATTCCTGATTCGATGGGTTTACTGTGTTATGCTCAGGTCTGTGTTGAGCTGGGGTTATGGGTGCATTTAGTAGATTTCCCCTCGCCCATCATGCGAGTGGCTGTTAAGATTTAACAGCATGGGTCAGACTGTACTGACGGCGGGGTTCCAGTACCCTTCTTCCTTCCTTCTTCCTTCCTCCCTTTCTTCTCTCCTCCCAGCTACGTTTCCCCCCCCTCCCGGGGGCTTCACCCGGAGTCTGGACTGGATGGTGCCACGTGCTGGTTGAGGCCACGCTCTGGCTGGGGACCACGGACTGGATGGTGCCACGTGCTGGTTGAGGCCACGCTCTGGCTGGGACCGCGGACTGGATGGTGCCACGCGCTGGTTGAGGCCACGCTCTGGTCGGGACCGCGGACTGGTAGAAAAGCCCGCCGGCTTGACTGGCCGGCCCTGATCCGCGTCCAGGACCTCCAGTAACAACGCCACGTTTCTTTCTCCTCCCCCCCCCCCCCCCTCCGGGACGCGCTCTTCACTGCCTGCTTGTGTGTCGAGGTGTCGGCTTTGAGCGACTCCCTGCGAGAACCGACCCGGTTCGGAGCACCTAGTGCGATAGGGTGCTCCCAGTAGACTTGACAGAGGCAGGGGTGTGGAGGCACTCCAGGGTGTGGGAAGGGATGGATGCTGGAAATGTTTCTTTATAATTGTGTAATGTCATATGTGCTGGAATGCTGTAATTGTGATTGTGTACGTCGTATGGTGAAATGTTTATTTATAATCGTGCATGTTGTGTGTGTTGGAGTGCTTGATTGTGATTGTGCATGTTGTGTGCGTTGGAATGCTTGATTGTGATTGTGCATGTTGTGTGTGTTGGAATGCTTATTTATGACTGTGTGTGCTGGTGTGAATAAATGGGGTGTTGTATCGTAATCTTTCTCGTGTGGGCTCTTGCGAGGCGTGCGAGGTCAGCCACTCCCTTCACTCCCATCTAGACCGATCCTGTCAGGGCAGACCTCCAGGGGTCGGTCGTGACAACACAGGACACCTTTACTTGACATGGATAAATATCTTAGGCTAACATAAAACCCTATTAATCCAATCTGTCTATTGATAAACACTACTAATAGTAACCAAAGCTGACTAGAAGCATTCAGAGAGATAGAGAAGGAGAGAGAGAGAGAGAGAGAGAGAGAGAGAAAGAAAGAGAGAGAGAGAGAAGGGGGGAGTGGGAGGAGACACTGAGATAGATAAACAAATAGACAGGCAGACAGAGATACAAGCAAAGAGAGAGGGAGGGAGATTAAGAGAAACAGACAGACAGACAAGCAAAAAGGCAGACAGACAAGCAAGGAGAGTGAGAGAGTGAGCGAGAGACAGATGGGGGAGGGGGAGGGAGACAGACAGAGAGAGGGGGAGGGAGGTATGAAATGTTTATTTCTCATATCATGACTAACACATAAAACTGAATGTTTTGGGGTGGGGGGTTAAATCTAAAACACAAAGGAGGGGGGGGGGGGCATTCTGGCGTGGTATGTTTTAACCCCCGGGGAGTTAATAAAATTGGCACGTGCTAATTCTTACTTCCGGGGAATTAAAATGTGGAGGGAGTTAAAAAGGGTCGTTTCACCGGTATTTCGAAACCTGATTGTTTCTCGTCAGTGACCTCGGAACGTGGTAACTTGACTTTTCTGCCTTTTCGGTTTTAAGCAGAATGCTTTTCCAGAAAAAAATGCTGGTGTACAAGTACCATAGTATGTTTGTTGAGTTTTCAAAAACCCAACCAGAGGTGTCACCAAGGAAGCAAAAGGAAATCACGAAACAGCAAAACAAGCCACATTTTCTTGTGAAAATTAGAAAATATAAAAAGATAACCTCTGAAGACACAAGTGCTGAGGGCCAGTTCTTGGAATGAATCCACAAAAGACTAAATAACAAGAAACTAATGAACTCCAAGAATAAGTAACCGAGCACCATTCCAGCAACTTACAGAGTAGCGTGGTGTTGCAATGACTGCAAGAAATATTCAGTTATAAACAAAGCTTGCTCATGTCTCAGATTAAGGAGATTAGCATTTATATCTGCAGTGGTAGATTATTCCACCTAACTAACAGTATGTGCTTGTGTGGGTGAATAGAGAATAATAAATGCTTCTCATAAAGAGCCTTCAGCAAGCTTATAGTCTCCAAGGGGGAGACAATCTCCAAAGTGGAGGATATTCACTAACATCTGATAACTCCTGGTCAGATACCGGTATTTTGAAACCTGATTGTTTCTCCTCAGTCACCTTGGACGTGGTAACTTGACTCCTCTGCCTTTTCGGTTTTAAGCAGAATGCTATCCCAGAAAAAGGCTGGTATACAATACCATAGTATGTTTGTTGAGTTTTCAAAAAAACAACCAAAGGTGTCACATAAGAAGCAAAAGAAAATCATGAAACAGCAAAACAAGATACACTTTCTTGTGAAAATTAGAAATATAAAAAGATAACCTCTGAAGACACAAGTGCTAAGGGCCAGTTCTTGGAATGAATCCACAAGGGACTGAATTACAAGAAACTAATAAATTCCAAGTATAAGTAACGGAGCAGCATTCCAGCAACTTACAGAGCAGCTTGGTTTATTTGTTAATAATTGAATATATATATATATATATATATATATATATATATATATATATATATATATATATAATACATAGGGTATATATGCATATATATATATATATCATACATATGGGTATATATATATATATATATATATATATATATATATATATATATATATATATATATATATATATATATATATATACATGCATATATATGTGCAACAATGCTGTATGTGCATTGATGATCTTTATCACTAGAACGATATAATTCCCTAGACTATCTTTAATGCTTAATTCCATTGTAAAACCCAAATTATTGCATAGAATAATAGCAACCCTTCGTGCCCTGCTGTTATTTAATGATAATATACATTTGTATCCCCATTCTGCTCTTGGAAGAAATATAGGTCCTACTGAGAGTGTGTTCTGGTGTGAATATTAAAACACATCCCTAACGTCTTGAAAAATGCCTTGGTCTTGCCAGTTGAAAGATCATAGAGTGGTCTTACTCATTCCTGGAGAAAGATGGTCCTTCAAACCTGTTCCTAACTTTCAAAGTCACATTAGCATCGTGTGCACATTTTGTTGTTTTAATTATAAGACAAATACATTCACTCACTACAGTTTAAACTATACGGCATAAAAGATTTAACATGATGGGTGGAATTCGTTCGACAAGCCAGCCTGGTAGACTCTGAATTGGTATTTTGAACAACAAAAAATGTTAGGGAAAAATAGTGGCAGTACTCATCTGTTGTAACTTGCTCAGTTCTCTCGACTGATACCGGTCTGTATTACATGCGCAGTATGTACAGAGAGATCACAGTGATAATTCTTACGCAGAAATGTGCGTCTCTGAAACATAAACCTCCCATCTGATGCACTGGAACTAAGGCCAGTGCGTCACAAAAACGTACCGAACTTTACCGTGACGCACTGATTTTCTCCTGTACGCTTTACAGCTCTGAACAGTGCATCACGCAAAAGGGCTTTCGTCTTATCCACCAGGATCGAAGTTAAAAACCTAAATTTTCTTGACGTTTTAGAACGTTGTGAATCAATGAACACTTCCGATTGACAACTCTTCTCTATTGAAAACCAACAAGAGTCGTCAAAATCGACAAGGCCTATCCAGTCTATGATAGGACCACAAGATCACACGAGTCAGCTAAATGGGAAAAGCATGGAAAACCGTATGAATTTCGGCTTTTCAGAATAAAAATCTGACAATTCAGCTGTGGCTCGCATGTGATAATCCAGCTAATGGAACAACATTCTAACGATGTATGCAACATGACCATGTCGGATAATTAAAATGGCTCAGTTCTGGACGTACGAATGTACAGACTTTCATTCAGGAAAGATGATGGCAGAGAGTCATTTCATATATTTTTAAAGAAATGCTGAGATATAACTTTCGACAATGCTCAGAAATGGGCTGAAAATGATAGTTCTGTTGTTTTGCTCATAGAGCAAGAATAGCCAGTCTACAGTTTCGTCGTAGGTTCCACAGGGCTTCCGATGATCATTGTATGGAGAGTGAAATTTGGTCATACCATAAGATATTTCAACATTGAAGGAAATGACTCACGTAGTGGATATTCTGTGATGATAATCGAAGAAATGCCAAGATATAACATTCGACAATTCTCAGAAATGGACTGAAAATGACAGCTGTTTTGTGCAATCCTTGTCGACTACAAGAGATAGTGGACAGTAACAGTAATGTCCAGAAAAGCCCATTTTTGTTTGACCAATTGTTAAAATTGTTGTTTCCGTATGTTGTCTTTCAATTACTTTGCCGTTGTAAGCTTTTCATTTCTGTACTCCCTGTCACAAGGTCTTTGTAGCTAATGACAGTAAACCATCAAAATGACAACTCTCTCTCTCTCTCTCTCTCTCTCTCTCTCTCTCTCTCTCTCTCTCTGTCTCTCTGTATGTGTGTGTGTTGTGTGTTTGTGTGTGTGTGTGTGTGTGTGTGTGTGTGTGTGTGTGTGTGTGTGTGTGTGTGTGTGTGTGTGTAAAGAAGAAGAAACGTTATTGCCGTGAAAGTCGCGAATACTTGTTTGGCACAAACTAACAAAGGAACAGGGGACGTTCTGAACAATGTCCATTAAGTGTGCAATTGGTGACTAAATTCTAAAGCATAGTCGTAGCTGTAACCAGTCAAATTTGATTGATTGTATTTT
>CM031614.1:71631074-71656074 GCA_018398815.1 Conus ventricosus
CGACACCGTTGACGTGCTCTTTCCTCACATCTCTTCGTCTCCTAATGTTCCTCCCCCCGTTTGTTTGTTATTTTTTTGTTCACACATCAAGAATGAATAAACCAAATAAACATATGTCAGTAAGCTCTCGCACAATCCATTTTCTGTCGCGCAATCTCTCCTCAACAAATTTACAAATTATCATCAAATGATTGTGCACCTCATACAGTGCGCAGTGGGAAACGTAACACAGCACCTTCTGCGTGGCGAGTTTACACGCCCGCTTTCCCAGCGAGCAACCTATAGTTTGATAAGTTATTTCACTTTAAAATCACAGAATCATCATTCTTATGTTCAAAGATCTCATCCTTTAATAAATTTATGTTGATAAATAAAAAATGATAATTCGAGGTGAGTGCAGAACCCAGTATCTCATATACATATATATAGGGGAGATACGGGTTCTGGCAGTCAACGGTTATACTTCATAGCAACAGCTGCGAAGACAGCCCTTTACATACCTCCTGTCTGAAACACCATTACCCCTAACAGCCCCCCACTGTCCATTGTAAGCGCTTCTATGTAAAACGGTTTCAACGAATCAGTCCAACAGTAACAAAAGCGAACGTAGTTTAGAAGAACATCCGTTCCATTATATATACGTCCATTGAACCTGCCTCTACCGCTTGTAGCGCTAAACCAAGCAGACAATGATAACTTTACCTCGAAGATTTCTTTTGTAAAAAATAGTTATATTTGCAATCATCAAACACCACATGCATGTGGTTATGGAAATAGGACGTATATAGCTCTCTCTCTCCCCTCTCTCTCTCTCTCTCTCTCTCTCTCTCTCTCTCTCTCTCTCTCTCTCTCTTTGTATATATATATATATATATAATAATATATATATATATATATATATATATTATATATATATAATATATAATATATATATATATATATATTAAATTTGGGTAAACAAAGCTTGCTCTTATGTCTTAGATTGAAGAAATAGGGGGAGTTACGCATTCATATCTGCAGGGGTAGATGATTTGCCTAGGGGGAATGCGTATCTCCCCCTATTTCTTCAATCTAAGACATAAGAGCAAGCTTTGTTTGTAATTCAATATTTCTTGCAGTCATTGCAACACCTAGCTGCTCTGTGGTTGCTGGAACGGTGCGGTACTTACCCTTTGGGAAATTTTATTAGTTTGTTATATATATATATATATATATATATATTATATATATATATATATATATATATATATATATATATATATATTATATATAATATATATATATATTTTAATATATATATATATATATATATATATATATATATATATGCATTTTTTTTTCTCTGAATGAGCATGATTTACACTCCAAGCGTATTATAGTTAGCAAATACTACATATATGAAGACTTAAGTTTTGACGTATGTTTGACTAGCAACACCTCTTGGCCTCCTTTTCTAGGACAATTTCACGCCACTCATCACATGAAATACGTAACTAAATTTCACAGCATCAGATGCATACCATGCACAGACAAGTATGATGACACCAGATGAAAAAACTGTTGTATGAAACGAGACACCTTTACACGCCACGTTAAATAAACACTTTAATAATCGACACTAGACAGGCACATGATGACATGAAGAAAAACACAGTTTAAGCACAGATGTTAGACGCAACATAATATGACACAAATGAAACAAGATAAAAACATTATCATAGAAATCAATCAAATGATTAACATTTTAAGTTTAAAGGGGACCAATATCACCTTTTGTTGGGTTCCTTCACATGTTGGATTATTTCTTTCTTTCTGCGTACGCAGGCTGATACTCCTGCGGACACTCCCTGTATAGCCAGGCAGTGGAGTTTTGTGTGTATGACCCTTTTTTTATCCCGCCATTAAGGCAGCCATACTCCATCTTCGGGAAGGTGCATGCTATGTGTCACGTGTCACGTGTCATCCATACCAACGGCCAAACTGGCCTTCTCTTCCGAAAGTTGGTGATGGGATTTTACGTGTGTGCGAGATGTTATGCGTGCGTTCACACACGGAACCTCGGTTTATAGTCTCATTCGAAGGACTATATGGGGAATAGAGTCAGAACCAATGTTAACTCCGAGGGAAAAATCCCCCTATACCGAAATTCGAACCCGCAACCCCAGGATCACGAGTCCGGCGCTCTACCAACTGAGCTATCCGGCCCCCCGTTGGATTATATTCAAACGACTGTGCGGATGGAGCCGCAAAAAAAAGGTGCAAGGCGAGACAGGGAATCAATAGAAATAAACATCCCATTGTCCCTTACAGAAGGGTATCATTTACTGGAGCAAGCATCGTGGAACAAAGTTTCAAAATCTGTCCACAGGAAGGAGAAATTCTCCCGTCTCTTACTGAATTCGGTTGATTTAACAAACAAAATAGCTGTGAATTATAGCAACATTTTCAAATTTAGACACATTACTTCGCTGTCTTATAGGATAAAGCTTAATGCCTTCAAAACAAAATTCAGCAAGAATGTTAAATGTTTGTGCGGTGAACAAATTTCAAACCAACAGATTCTTCTGGAATGCCAGAGATTGAGACCTATTTTACTGGCTATTTCTGAAAGTTCTCTTGACAGTATCCTTGAGAATTTTAGTTTGTTGTTTGATTTTGCTAACTGTTTACTACGCAGTCCTATGGGACATTTGTTATAGTTTGTGTTATGATTCAAAATAGTTATTTAAAGTTGGTTTTCCCATACCTTTCTTTTCTTTTCTTTTTTTCTTTTGCTCCCCATTGTATTATAAAGATTGTAAAGATGCTTTTCTTCCCCTTCGTATGTGATTGCAAGATAACCCACCCACCACCTCCTCCTCATGTTCCCCTTCTCCACATCCTTTATCTTCGTCTAATATCACTTTATGTGGAAAGACGTTAAATTGAAGACAACAACAACAACAAAACATACCTCCTTCAATAGCAAAACGAGAAACTACCTCCCCACCAAAAGAGCGACAGTGTTACAGCTACTTGCTATGTTCAAACACTGATTCTCTACATACCTCACCCAAAAGTGGTACAGGACTGAACAATGGCCAACAAGAAGACTGCTACCGGTGTCACGACCGACCCCTGAAGGTCTGCCTGAAGGATCGATCTAGATGGAGTGAAGGGATGACTGACCTCAACGCCTCGCAAAGAGACCACACAAGAAAGATTACGATACAATACACCATTTATTCACACCAGCACACACATAGTCACAAATAAGCTTTCTAACACCACAACACGCACATCACAATTAAGCATTTCAACACACAACATGCACATAGTCACAAACAAGCATTCCAACACATACAACATGCACAATCACAAATAATCATTTCCCCCGCACACATCATAACCATAATCATAAATAATCATTTCAACAGTCATTCCTTCCTTGCTTCCCGTGGTTCCCCCACACCTCTGTCTCTCAAAGTCCTCCGAGAGCACCGGTCGATTCAGGCACCCCCAAACCGGGTCTGTTCCTGAATAGAGTTTCAAGGCCGACGCCCTTGATACACGCGCGCCCCAAATGGCACGACACAGAGTTACCCCACACCCGGTCACGGTCACTGCAGGAGGTCGTGGACGGTGGAGAATGGCTCCGTGGGACAGGGCGTTGTCGCGGAAAGTCCCGGACAGGCCAGGACACCCACCCAAGTCCACGTGCTCCTCAACCAGTGCGCGGCCCCAACAGCGCAAACTCGGGTGGAGCCACGGGAGGAAGAAGGAAGGAACTGGAAGGGAAAAAGAAAGAAGGGTACTGGAACCCCGCAGTCAGTACGGTCTGATATTTGCTGCTTAATCCTAACAGCCACTCGCATGATGGGCGAGGGGAGGTGTTTGCTGAATAAATTGTTCACATCAGCTTAACACAGACCTGACATAACACAGTCATCAACCAAACGAGAATTTCGCAAAAAGGTCTCCTCACACGAAGCAGGTAAGAGATTACATGACAGGCTAAACAAACAAATATCACGCTATATCTTCATCCTTCCTTCACTCACGTTAAAACATTTTTCCTTTCTTAGGAACTGAACAAATACAGCAACCGCTGCTCTATAACTCCCACCACATTTGCAAATAATAATAACTCAATGGCACAATTATCCACACATTTTATAACAACATTTCAAAATGACACAATTCTCCAACCACGCATCCAAACGACGAATCATGCGTACGCACGCTCGCAAACATAAAACTCTCGTTCCCCTTGCACGCACAAACAGACGGTGGCCGAAGAATGAGAGACCGGCAATTGTGACAGGGGCGGACGAGCGAGACCAAGCAAGTACCAACCCTGAATCACCAGGTTCTCCCCCACCACCGCCGACTACCGCATCACCAGATGCATAAAAAGGAGAAAGACTTTAAGATATAATTTTGACTGGCCAGGTTAAAGATTGAATTAACCAGAAAAAGTGGTCTCAAACAATATTTCTTTTATAATTTTGAAAGACAAAAGAAATTGCGCAAAAAAAGAAGAATTAACCGGCTAACAACAAAAAAACAACAACAACAACAAATAAACCACGAAACTGATGCTTACCAGCTACCCGTGGGTGACCCAAAGTGGCGGGTCAAGCGACTCTCTGCCCTCTGTCCAGTTGAGAGGACAGCAGAGCAGATGCGGAAAAAGATGACATGATGTGATGTCCCCCCCTACAGGCCAACTGTAGGGATGAAGGTACCGACCGTACCTTCGACGAAGTGGTGTAGAACAAAAACAGAGCAGGCGCTCTCAGAGACATCTTCCGCTCGAGTGAAGAGAAAACCTCCCTCAATGATGGCAGCCAACATGCCACGCTACGTCACAGTGAGCATACCTCAAGCCTAAGAGGAATGTTACACGTGCGGCAGGTTAAAAGACAGGTGAGAGGCCGATAGAGACAGCCAGTTCAAGCGAAAGGTACCAGCCACCCGTGAACCTACAGGATGAATTGCACGGGCAGTGGAATTAGAGAGAGAGAGAGAGAGAAAGTAAACCTAACCTGAACTGAACGACATTAAGGTGCAAACGCACCACAAGCCACATTAAGGACGGATACACGACAACAGCAACGACAATAAATAAATGAATAATTCCACCACCCTAGATGGGTTAATCGTCATCGGCCTCGTAACAAACTCGTGACAAACCCCCCTTCTAAAAGCATCTGTTTCTCTGAGATACAGTGCTTTTTGAACCTTGAGCATGTGTAAATCACAATAATGGGACCGAACCCAACACTCTGTGATCGACAGAGTACGATAAATCGAATACAACCGTTCCACGATAGAATTACACAGGGAATACATAATACTACATTTGTCAAACAGCTAAGCAAACCTTCCAACAATAAAAGTAGCAATCTGAGACAGGTGATGATTCACTACCGACAACTGTCACTACACAGACCAAAAGGGACATGACCCTGGCTGAGGGGAATTGCCCCTCTGACTGATTTCCCCAATGGGTGTGCTGACTACGGAGCTCGGCTGAGATAGTCAGCATCCGTATTGCTAGAACCCTTGATATGGCGAAAAGTGAACGCATGACTCTGCAGTTCCACTTGCCTAACTCATGAGTCGACGACTGACTGGCTGGATCCGGTCCAGGCACTGGAGAGGATGATGATCGCTCTCCAGTACAAACTTCCGGCCGTACTTCTTCTTGGGCACGCCAGTGCGCGTCCAAATCTGCCAGAGAGCTTCAGCAACAGTAGGGGCATCGATAGTCCTAAGTGGGACAGCCTCTGGGTACCGAGTCGCGTAGTCCACCACTACCCAAAATGTAGCGGTGACCGCGATCGGATGGTGGATTAATGGGTCCCACCAGGTCGACACCAACCTTGCTGAATGGCTCCCCAACCAGTGGCACTGACCCTAGGGGAACACGCTTCAAGCGACCCTTAGGCGTTGTCCGTTGGCAGACATCGCAACTGCGGCAGTACTGCCTAACCTGAGAATTCATCCCCGGCCAGAAGAAGTCTTGTCTCACCCGCTCGAGAGTCCGCTTTGAGCCCATATGGCCTGCCATGGGTGAATCATGGGCCTGCCGGAGAACATATTCTCTCAGCTTTGGGGAACGACAAGCTGCTTGGCCACACGATCTGCCTGCGTGAAAACCCTAAAGAGGATCCCCCTGTGGAGCTTAAAGCTCACCTTGGCGTGTTGGGCCGACTGAGCGGGACGATCCACCAGTTGTCGTAGGCGTTGGACATCCAAGTCCCTGGCCTGAAGACGGACCATGGTAGCAGGATCAGCCCTAGCAAGAACCTCGTCAGAGATCGGCTGAAGAACGGGACGCAATTCCTGCTCCTGCTTCTTAGCTTTGGCACGTGTGGTAACTCCCACACACGCCTGTACGGGCAGATCCGTAGACACGGACTGACTGCGTCCGTCCGCAAAGGTGATAGTATTCCCCATGAGAAGGGAATACATAGGTCGCTCCACCGCGATGGCCCACACTTCGCCACAGAAGTAGGGGGGAGATAGGAATGAGTACAGAAGGACGGGGGGAGGTAAAACCACCTCCAACCCGCACACATCGTAACTGGCACCCCGCTGAGCCTCAGGGGAAACCAAATCCTTATCCACAAAGACCGTTGATGCTCCCGAAATCCCTGATGGTGTCGACCAAGGAAGAACCAACAACAGAGAGAAACACTGGGCACTCCGTACCACCAAGAAGCTGGATGGAACCCACGTTAGCCGAGCACGAGGACGATGGAAAGGACTAGCCCCCTGACTACCGGCGGCTTTAGGACAATCTTTCCTAATGTGGCCAGGACGACCACAAAGAAAAAAACAGTCGGGGTGCTGAGGTCCCGATGAACTGCCTGCCTTGTTCGACCCGCTAGCAGTCGTCGGCGCCTTGTTGCCACCAAATCCTGTGGGGGTCTTCCTGTCCGTATCTGGGCGGTGCCCATAAGCCCTACGGGCTTCAGCAAACACTTCAGCGGTATGAAATCGCAGCCGCGAAATCCTGAGGTGCTGTCTCGCCTATACGGATCCTCAACTCTGGGGACACGGTGTTGGTAAGCTGTTCGATGAGAATCAGATCCTCCAGCTCCAGCTTAGCCAACTGACGCCAGTACCCTAGCGTTTTGCGCAGCCTATCTCCAAACTGCACGAAGGTCTCGTCGTTATTCTTTTCATGGACCTGAACTTCCTCCTGTACGTCTCTGGGGTAAGGTGGAAACGCTTACGCAGAGCAACTGCATGTCTGCATAAGACGCGCCTTCATTTAGAGTGAGCACACACTCCCTTGCAGTACCCGACAACCCAGAAAAAAGGTGCATGGCCTTTTGTTCCTCAGACAATTGGTATGAAGTAGCTACCTTGTCAAAATGCTCTAAGAACATATCAATGTCCTCACTAGGTCTGAACTCTGGAAGCTTTAATTTTGGGCCTCTAACTCTATCACTTGCCTGGTGATTAACACCCTGATTTACAGATGCGGGAGTCCGCGAAAGAAGTTGTTCCATCTCTTCCCTACGCAGATCTAACTCCTCCCGACGGAGGGGTTCCTGTCTGGCAGCCTCTTCCTTACGAAGGGCCTCCTGTCTGGCAGCCTCCTCTCTGCGCAGCATAACCTCTTCCTACGCAGAATTTCCTGTCTGTCAGTCTCCTCTCTGCGCAGGGGCCTCCATCCTATCCAACTCTTCCCTAGGAGCGTTGCCTCTTCCCTACGAAGCGTTGCCTCTTCCCTACGAAGGGCTTCCTGCCTAGCAGCCTCTTCCCTACGAAGGGCTTCCTGCCTAGCAGCCTCTTCACTACGCTGCCACTCCAGAAACATAAGGAGGGAGGCGATGTCCTGGGGAGGATTCACCACTCCCGACACGGGAGGATGACCCCTTTGACCCGTCCCTTGGGTCTCGACTTTCCCATGAGGAAAGTCTCCCAGGGCATACTCCTTACGAGGGGAAGCATGGAGAAAAGAGGGTTTCGGTTTCTGCGACTCAACAGAAGCCCACAGTTGCTTCGCTTACTCTGACGCTTCCGAGCGGAAGGTGCCAGTCGGGGTCTCAACAGGAAGATCCCTAGCGAAGAGGTAGTGAAAGTACTCACTGGACTATCGGCTACAGCACCGGAATAAGTGAAGTCACTGTAGTCGAAGTACTGTACTAATAGTAGGGACTATATTTTGAAGACCCCTTTTTTTCGACGCACGCGTCGCTATACCACCAGCACCAGACGTTGCCATGACAATGATATCCTACGGTTATCAAATACAGGAGAAAGACAATTCCACTTTAAAAAAAAACAAATACCGCTTGGATATGTCACGTCTCTTGGTGACTAGCTGAAAACTAGCAAAATAAAAAAAAATGTCAACGTGCAATGTCCGGCTGCTCCCACTCTGGCACACCGCGCTCCACAGCACGAGCAAAGTGCGGTGGGGCTCACCGACAAAAAAAACAATATGGCAGAAGGAATCCGGAGAAAAGAAAAAAAAAATGACACTAAGTCTGATACACCCACCTGTACTCAATAACCCGGTAAAAAAAAAACTGGTTAAATACAAAACAGTAATGGCAGACTGAGTGGCAACAGAAAGGCAAGTCCTACGGCGTATCTGCGTGAGGTACTCGGCGGAAAGAGGTCTGACGCGGGCGATTCCCCTCCGTCTCGAGTCGACTCCCCAGTCACACCGGATGTTCCTTCAGGCCCCCAGAAGACTCCCTACACACTGAGTCACCCAGCCAACCACCCACAAACAAACACGACAAACTGACTAAACACATACAAGACAGACAGGACTGGACAGGTACTCCGCGAAACGAGAGAGAGACAGCCAGAGCCCCTTTACATCCCGGACGAGCCCCCCACAATTGTCACGACCGACCCCTGAAGGTCTGCCCTGACAGGATCGATCTAGATGGGAGTGAAGGGAGTGACTGACCTCACACGCCTCGCAAGAGACCACACAAGAAAGATTACGATACAATACACCATTTATTCACACCAGCACACACTAGTCACAAATAAGCTTTCTAAACACACAACACGCACAATCACAATTAAGCATTTTCAACACACACAACATGCACATAGTCACAAACAAGCATTCCAACACATACAACATTGTCACGACGACCCCCGGAGGTCTGCCCTGACAGGATCGGTCTAGGTGGGAGTGAAGGGAGTGACTGACCTCACACGCCCCGCAAGAGACCACACAATAAAGATTACGATACAACACCCCATTTATTCACACCAGCAAAATAAGCATTCCAACACACACAACATGCACAATCATAATCAAGCACTCAACGCACACAACATGCACAATCACAATCAAGCACTCCAACACCCACAACATGCCACGATTATAAATAAACATTTCACCATACGACGTACACAATCACAATTACAGCATTCCAGCACATATAACATATACACAATTATAAAGAAACATTTCCAGCATCGATCCCTTCTAACACCATGGAGTGCGTCCATACCCCTGCCTCTGTCAAGTCTACTGGGAGCACCCGTCGCACTAGGTGCTCCGAACCGGGTCGGTTCTCGCATGGGAGTCGCTCAAAGCCGACACCCTCGACTCACAAACAGGCAGTGAAGACCGTCCCGGAGGGGGGGGGGGGGAACGTGGCGCTGTTACTGGAGGTCCTGGACGGGGGTCAGGGCCGGTCAGTCAAGACGGGCGGGCTCCTCTACCAGTCCGCGGTCCCGACCCGAGCGTGGCCTCGACCAGCGCGTGGCACCATCCAGTCCGTGGTCTCAGCCAGAGCGTGGCCTCAACCAGCACGTGGCACCATCCAGTCCGTGGTCTCAGCCAGAGCGTGGCCTCAACCAGCACGTTGGCACCATCCAGTCCGTGGTCTCAGCCAGAGCGTGGCCTCAACCAGCACGTGGCACCATCCAGTCCGTATTCCGGGCGAAGCCCCCGGGAGGGGGAGGGAAACGTAGCTGGGAGGAGAGAAGAAAGGAGGGAAGGAAGAAGGAAGGAGGAAGGAAGAAGGAAGGAGGAAGGGTACTGGAACCCCGCTGTCAGTACAGTCTGACCCATGCTGTTAAATCTTAACAGCCACTCGCATGATGGGCGAGGGGAAGTCTACTAAATGTACCAATAACCCCAGCTCAACACAGACCTGAGCATAACACAGTAAACCCATCGAATCAGGAATGTTCACTAGGGTCTTCTCACACGATGCAGGTAAAAGACTGCATTAAATCAACAGGTTATAAAACAAATATGAATTATCTTCACCCTTCTCTCACTCACGTTTAACATTTGCCTTTCTTAGGAAATAACCAACACAGCGACCATCGCTTTATAACTGCCACCACATTTGCAAACAACAATTCAATGGCACAATTGTCACACTCCATAGCCCACACTTCAAAATAACACAAATCTCCAACCATGCATCCAAACGACAAATCATGCGTACGCACGCTTGCGAACATAAAACTCGTTCTCCTTACACACACAAACAGACGGTGGCCGAAGGATAAGAGTCCGGCGAATGTGACAGGGGCGGACGAGCGAGACCAAGCAAGTTCCAACCCTGAATCACCAGGTTCTCTCCCATCCCCACCGACTACCGCATCACCAGATGCATAAACAGAGAAAGAATTTTGGAAATAATTTAGAATGGCCAGGTTAAAGATTGAATTAACCAGAGAAAAGGTCTCAAACAATATTTCTCTTACAATTTTGAAAACAAAAGAAAATTGCGCAAAAGAGAAGACTAAGCCGGCTAACACAACAAACCAAAACAAACAAACCACGAAACTGATGCTTACCAGCTACCCGTGGTGACCCAGAAGAGGCGGGTCAAACGACTCTCTCTACCCTCTGTCCAGTCGAGAGGACAGAGGCACAGGTGCGGAAAAAAGAAGAAGTGATGTCCCTCTCCTACAGGCCGACTGTAGGAATTGAAGATACCGACTGTACCCTCGATGATACGGTGAAGAACCAAGACCGGAGCAGGCGCTCCCAGAGACATCTTCCGCTCGAGTGAAGAGCTAACCTCCCTCAGCAATGGCGGCCAACATGCCATGCTGCGTCACAGAGTGAGCATACTTCAAACTAAAAGAAATGAAGCACGTGCGACAGGTAAAAAGACAGGCGAGAGGCCGATAGACAGCAAGTTCGAGAGAAAGGTACCAGCCACCCGTGAACCTACAGGATGAATAGCACGGGCAGTGGAATAAGAGAGAGAGAGAGAGAAAGCAAACCGAAGTTGAGCTGAACTACACCAAGGTGCAACCGCACCACAAGCCACATTAAGGGACGGATACACGACAACAGCAACGACAATAAACAAATGAATAATTCCGCCACCCTAGATGGGTCAAACGTCGTAGGCCTCGTGACAACCTCGTGACAAACCCCCCTTCTAAAAGCATCTGTTTCTCTGAGATACAGTGCTCCTTTGAACCTTGACGCATGTGCAAATTCACAACAATGGGACCGAACCCAACTCTCTGTGCTCGACAGAGTACGAGGAATCCATACAAACATTCTACGATAGAATCACACCGAAAAATACATAATACTACATTTATCAAACAACTAAGCGAACCTTCCAACCATGAAAGTAACAATCCGAACCACTGGTGATTCACTACCGTTAACATCACTGAAGTGAAAACTGTCACTACACCTAATACAAAGACCAAAAGGGGATATAACCCTGGTTGAGGGGAAGTGTCCCTCTGACTGATTTTCCAATGTGCTGACTACGGAGCTCGGCTAAGATAGTCAGCATCCGTATTACAGGAACCCTTGACATGACGGAAAGTGAACGCATGACTCTGCAGCTCCACTGCCTAACTCATGAGTCGATGACTGACTGGCCGGATCCGGTCCAAGCACTGGAGAGGATGATGATCGCTCTCCAGTACAAACTTCCGGCCGTACTTCTTCTTGGGCACGCCAGTGCGCGTCCAAATCTGCCTGAGAGATTCAGCAACAGTAGGGGCATCGATAGTCCTAAGCGGGACAGCCTCTGGGTATCGACTCGCAGATTCTACCACTACCGAAGTGTAGCGGTGACCGCGATCGGATGGAGGATTAAGGGTCTCACCAGGTCGACCCCAACCTTGCTGAATGGCTCCCCCAACCCGTGGCACTGACCCTAGGGAACACGCTTCAAGCGACCCTTAGGCGTTGTCCGTTGGCAGACATCGCAACTGCGGCAGTACTGCCTAACCTGTGAGTTCATCCCTGGCCAAAAGAAGTCTTGTCTTACCCGCTCGAGAGTCCGCGTTGACCCATATGACCTGCCATAGGTGAATCATGGGCCTGCCGGAGAACAGATTCTCTCAAGCTTTGGGGAACGACAAGCTGCTTGGCCACACGATCTGCTTGAGTGAAAACCCTAAAGAGGATCCCCTTGTGGAGCTTAAAGCTCACCTTGGCGTGTCGGGCCGACTGAGTGGGACGATCCACAAGTTGTCGTAGGCGTTGGACATCCAAGTCCCTGGCCTGAAGACGGATAATGCTAGCAGGATCGGCCCTTGCCAGAACCTCGTCAGAGATCGGCTGAAGAACGGGACGCAATTCCTGTTCCTGCTTCTTAGCTTTGGCGCGTGTGGTGACTCCCACACACGCCTGTATGGGCAAATCCGTAGACACGGACTGACTGCATCCGTCAGCAAAGATGACAGTATTCCCTATAAGAAGGGAATGCATAGGTCGCTCCACCGCGATGGCCCATACTTCGCCACAGAAGTAGGGGGTGGAGATAGAAACGAGTACTGAAGGACGGGTGGAGGTAAAACCAGCCTCCAACCCGCACACATCGTAACTGGCGCCCCCGCCGGCCTCAGTGGAAACCAAATTCTTATCCACAAAGATCGTTGATGCTCCCGAATCCCTGATGGTGTCGACCAAGGAGGAACCAACAACAGAAAGAAACACTGGGCACTCTGAATCACCAGAAGCTGGATGGAACCCACGTTAGCCGAGGCACGAGGACGTGGGAAAGGACCAGCCCCACGACTACCAGCGGCTTTAGGACAATCTTTCCTAATGTGGCCAGGACGACCACAAAGAAAACACAGTCGGGGCGCTGAAATCCCCGATGAACTGCCTGCCTTGTTTCACCCCGCTAGCAGTTGTCGGCGCCTTATTGCCACTAAATCCTGTGGAGGGCTTCCTCTCCGTATCTGGGCGATGCCCATAAGCCTGCGAGCTTCAGCAAACACCTCAGCGGTGTGAATCGCAGCCGCGAAATCCTGAGGTGCTGTCTCGCCTATCCGGATCCTCAACTCTGGGGACACAGTGTTGGTGAGCTGTTCAATGAGGATCAGATCCTCCAGCTCCCAACTTAGCCAACTGACGCAGTACCCTAGCGTTTTGCGCAGCCTATCACCAAACTGCACGAAGGTCTCGTCGTTATTCTTCTTCATGGACCTGAACTTCCTCCTGTACGTCTCTGGGGTTAAGGTGGAAACGCTTACGCAGAGCCAACTGCATGTCTGCATAAGACGCACCTTCATTTAGAGTGAGCACACACTCCCTTGCAGCACCAGATAATCCAGAAAAAAGGTGCATAGCCTTTTGTTCCTCAGACAATTGGTATGAACTAGCAACCTTGTCAAAATGCTCTAGGAACATATCAATGTCCTCACTAGGTCTGAACTCTGGAAGCTTTAACTTGGGCCTCTAATTCTATCACCTGCCTGGTGATTAACCCCCTGACTTACAGATGCGGGAGACCGCGAAAGAAGTTGTTCCATCTCCTCCCTACGCAGAGCCTCCATCCTGTCTAGTTCTTCCCTACGGAGGGCTTCCTGCCTGGCAGCCTCTTCCCTACGCCGATCCTCCTGTCTGGCAGCCTCCTCCCTACGCTGAGCAGCCTCTTCCTTACGAAGGGCCTCCTGTCGGGCAGCCTCTTCCTTACGAAGGGCCTCCTGTCGGCAGCCTCTTCTCTGCGCAGCATAGCCTCTTCCCTATGCAGAATCTCCTGTCTGTCAGTCTCCCTCTCGGCACAGAGCCTCCATCCTATCCAACTCTTCCCTACGCTGAGCAGCCTCTTCCCTACGAAGGGCTTCCTGCCTGGAAGCATCTTCCTTACGCTGGGTTGCCTCTTCCTTACGAAGGGCTTCCTGTCTGGCAGCATCCTCTCGTCGCTGTTGCTCTAGAAACATCAGGACAGAGGCGATATCCTGGCGGGATTCACCACTCCCGACACGGGAGGATGACCCGTTTGACCCGTCCCTTGGGTCTCGGCTTTCCCATGAGGAAAGTCCCCCGGGGCATACTCCTTACGAGGGAAGCATGGAGAATAGGGGGCTTTGGTTTCTGCGACTCAACAGAAGCCCACAGTTGCTTCGCTATACTCTGACGCTTCCGAGCGGAAGTGCCAGTCGGGTTCTCAGCAGGAAAATCCCCTAGCGAAGAAGAAGTGAAAGTACTCGCTGGACTATCGGCTACAGCACTGGAATAAGTGGAAGTCACTGTAGTCGAAGTGCTGGTACTAATAGTGGGGACTACACTTAGAAGACCCTTCTTCTTCGACGCCCGAGTAGCCATACCACCAGCACCGGTACGTTGCCATGACAACTATATCCTACAGTTATCAAATACAGGGGAAAGACAATTCCACTTGAAAAACAAATATTTTAGGGGTGTGTGTATATGTGTGTATGTGTGTGTGTGCGTGTGTGCGGACAAGTTCCGGCTGCTCCCACTCTGGCAACACCGCGCTCTACAACACGAGCAACAGTGCGGTGGGGCTCACCGAAAAAAAAAAAGAAAAAAAACTATGTCCGGCTGCCCCCACTCTGGCAACACCGCGCTCCACAGCACGAGCAACAGTGCGGTGGGGCTGGCCGGAAAAACAAACAGGCAGACGGAATCCGGAGAGAGGGGAAAAAAAAATGACACTAACGTCCGATACAACCCCCCGTACTCAATGACCCGGTAGAGAAAAAAAAACAAAACAAAAACTGACTAAATACAAAACAGGAATGGAAGACTGAGCGGCAACAGAAAGGCAGACTTACGGCCGTACCTGCGAGAGGTCCCGGGTTCGAATCCCGGACGAGCCCCCACAATTGTCACGACCGACCCCTGGAGGTCTGCCCTGACAGGATCGGTCTAGGTGGGAGTGAAGGGAGTGACTGACCTCACACGCCCGCAAGAGACCACACAATAAAGATTACGATACAACACCCCATTTATTCACACCAGCAAAATAAGCATTCCAACACACACAACATGCACAATCATAATCAAGCACTCCAACGCACACAACATGCACAATCACAATCAAGCACTCCAACACCCACAACATGCACGATTATAAATAAACATTTCACCATACGACGTACACAATCACAATTACAGCATTCCAGCACATATAACATATACACAATTATAAAGAAACATTTCCAGCATCGATCCCTTCTAACACCATGGAGTGCGTCCATACCCCTGCCTCTGTCAAGTCTACTGGGAGCACCCTGTCGCACTAGGTGCTCCGAACCGGGTCGGTTCTCGCAGGGAGTCGCTCAAAGCCGACACCCTCGACTCACAAACAGGCAGTGAAGAGCGCGTCCCGGAGGGGGGGGGGGGGGGGGGAAAGTGGCGCTGTTACTGGAGGTCCTGGACGGGGGTCAGGGCCGGTCAGTCAAGACGGCGGGCTCCTCTACCAGTCCCGCGTCCCGACCCGAGCGTGGCCTCGACCAGCGCGTGGCACCATCCAGTCCGTGGTCTCAGCCAGAGCGTGGCCTCAACCAGCACGTGGCACCATCCAGTCCGTGGTCTCAGCCAGAGCGTGGCCTCAACCAGCACGTGGCACCATCCAGTCCGTGGTCTCAGCCAGAGCGTGCCTCAACCAGCACGTGGCACCATCCAGTCCGTACTCCGGGCGAAGCCCCCGGGAGGGGGGAGGGAAACGTAGCTGGGAGGAGAGAAGAAAGGGAGGGAAGGAAGAAGGAAGGAGGAAGGAAGAAGGAAGGAGGAAGGGTACTGGAACCCCGCTGTCAGTACAGTCTGACCCATGCTGTTAAATCTTAACAGCCACTCGCATGATGGGCGAGGGAAGTCTACTAAATGTACCAATAACCCCAGCTCAACACAGACCTGAGCATAACACAGTAAACCCATCGAATCAGGAATATTCACTAGGGTCTTCTCACACGATGCAGGTAAAAGACTGCATTAAATCAACAGGTTATAAAACAAATATGAATTATCTTCACCCTTCTCTCACTCACGTTTAACATTTGCCTTTCTTAGGAAATAACCAACACAGCGACCATCGCTTTATAACTGCCACCACATTTGCAAACAACAATTCAATGGCACAATTGTCACACTCCATAGCCACACTTCAAAATAACACAAATCTCCAACCACGCATCCAAACGACAAATCATGCGTACGCACGCTTGCGAACATAAAACTCGTTCTCCTTACACACACAAACAGACGGTGGCCGAAGGATAAGAGTCCGCGAATGTGACAGGGCGGACGAGCGAGACCAAGCAAGTTCCAACCCTGAATCACCAGGTTCTCTCCCATCCCCACCGACTACCGCATCACCAGATGCATAAACAGGAGAAAGAATTTTGGAAATAATTTAGAATGGCCAGGTTAAAGATTGAATTAACCAGAGAAAAGGTCTCAAACAATATTTCTCTTACAATTTTGAAAACAAAAGAAAATTGCGCAAAAGAGAAGACTAAGCCGCTAACAACAACAAACCAAAACAAACAAACCACGAAACTGATGCTTACCAGCTACCCGTGGGTGACCCAGAAGAGGCGGGTCAAACGACTCTCTCTACCCTCTGTCCAGTCGAGAGGACAGAGGCACAGGTGCGGAAAAAAGAAGAAGTGATGTCCCTCTCCTACAGGCCGACTGTAGGAATTGAAGATACCGACTGTACCCTCGATGATACGGTAAGAACCAAGACCGGAGCAGGCGCTCCCAGAGACATCTTCCGCTCGAGTGAAGAGCTAACCTCCCTCAGCAATGGCGGCCAACATGCCATGCTGCGTCACAGAGTGAGCATACTTCAAACTAAAAGAAATGAAGCACGTGCGACAGGTAAAAAGACAGGCGAGAGGCCGATAGACAGCAAGTTCGAGAGAAAGGTACCAGCCACCCGTGAACCTACAGGATGAATAGCACGGGCAGTGGAATAAGAGAGAGAGAGAGAGAAAGCAAACCGAAGTTGAGCTGAACTACACCAAGGTGCAACCGCACCACAAGCCACATTAAGGGACGGATACACGACAACAGCAACGACAATAAACAAATGAATAATTCCGCCACCCTAGATGGGTCAAACGTCGTAGGCCTCGTGACAAACTCGTGACAAACATGCACAATCACAAATAATCATTTCCCCCGCACACATCATAACCATAATCATAAATAATCATTTTCCAACAGTCATTCCCTTCCTTGCTTCCCGTGGTTCCCCCACACCTCTGTCTCTCCAAAGTCCTCCGAGAGCACCGGGTCGATTCAGGCACCCCCAAACCGGGTTCTGTTCCTGAATAGAGTTTCAAGGCCGACGCCCTTGATACACGCGCGCCCCCAAAATGGCACGACACAGAGTTACCCACACCCGGTCACGTGCACTGCAGGAGGTCCGTGGACGGTGGAGAATGGCTCCCGTGGGACAGGGCGTTGTCGCGGAAAGTCCCGGACAGGGCCAGGACCATCCAGCCAAGTCCACGTGCTCCTCAACCAGTGCGCGCCCCAACAGCGCAAGCATCGGGTGGAGCCCCCGGGAGGAGAGAAGGAAGGAACTGGAAGGGAAGGAGAAAGAAGGGTACTGGAACCCTGCAGTCAGTACGGTCTGATATTTGCTGCTTAATCCTAACAGCCACTCGCATGATGGGCGAGGGGGAGGTGTTTGCTGAATAAATTGTTCACATCAGCTTAACACAGACCTGAGCATAACACAGTCAACAAACCAAACGAGGAATGTTCGCTAAAAGGTCTCCTCACACGAAGCAGGTAAGAGATTACATTGACAGGCTAAACAAACAAATATCACTCTATATCTTCACCCTTCCTCACTCACGTTCAACATTTTCCTTTCTTAGGAACTGAACAAATACAGCAACCGCTGCTCTATAACTGCCACCACATTTGCAAATAATAATAACTCAATGGCACAATTATCCACACATTTTATAACAACATTTCAAAATGACACAATTCTCCAACCACGCATCCAAACGACGAATCATGCGTACGCACGCTCGCAAACATAAAACTCTCGTTCCCCTTGCACGCACAAACAGACGGTGGCCGAAGAATGAGAGACCGGCAATTGTGACAGGGGCGGACGAGCGAGACCAAGCAAGTACCAACCCTGAATCACCAGGTTCTCCCCCACCACCGCCGACTACCGCTCACCAGATGCATAAAAAGGAGAAAGACTTTAAGATATAATTTTGACTGGCCAGGTTAAAGATTGAATTAACCAGAAAAAGTGGTCTCAAACAATATTTCTTTTATAATTTTGAAAGACAAAAGAAATTGCGCAAAAGAGAAGAATTAACCGGCTAACAACAAAAAAAAAACAACAACAACAAATAAACCACGAAACTGATGCTTACCAGCTACCCGTGGGTGACCCAAAGTGGCGGGTCAAGCGACTCTCTGCCCTCTGTCCAGTTGAGAGGACAGCAGAGCAGATGCGGAAAAAGATGACGTGATGTGATGTCCCTCCCCTACAGGCCGACTGTAGGGATGAAGGTACCGACCGTACCTTCGACGAAGTGGTGTAGAACCAAAAACAGAGCAGGCGCTCTCAGAGACATCTCCGCTCGAGTGAAGAGAAAACCTCCCTCAATGATGGCAGCCAACATGCCACGCTACGTCACAGTGAGCATACCTCAAGCCTAAGAGGAATGTTACACGTGCGGCAGGTTAAAAGACAGGTGAGAGGCCGATAGAGACAGCCAGTTCAAGCGAAAGGTACCACCACCCGTGAACCTACAGGATGAATTGCACGGGCAGTGGAATTAGAGAGAGAGAGAGAGAGAAAGTAAACCTAACCTGAACTGAACGACATTAAGGTGCAAACGCACCACAAGCCACATTAAGGGACGGATACACGACAACAGCAACGACAATAAATAAATGAATAATTCCACCACCCTAGATGGGTTAATCGTCATCGGCCTCGTAACAAACTCGTGACAACCGGAAAAACTGGAACTATGATCTACTGAAAAGTCAACAATTCAAAACCACACGGTTGTCAACAAAGCAACGTTATTCTTGTGCAGAGTGTCTGTAACTGGAAAGACCAAAATCACGAACATGAACCCGCCACTGAAACTAGGCATTAATATGAACAGACCATAGCAGCAGATAGTCTGTCACACACAAATCCAATGAACAGACCATAGCGGTAGACAGTCTGTCACACACAAATCCACAAATCCAAGGAACAGCCACAGCGGAGACATTCTGTCACACACAAATCCAATGAACAGATCATAGCAGTAGACATCTGTCACACACAAATCCACAAATCCAATGAACCATAGCGGTAGACAGTCTGTCACACACAAATCCACAAATCCAATGAACAGACCATAGCGGTAGACAGTCTGTCACACACAAATCCAATGTTCGATAAGAACTAGTGGGGAACATGCGGACATTGTACCCCTCTCACACACAAATCCAATGTTCGATAAGAACTAGTGGGGAACATGCGGACATTGTACCCCTCTCACACACAAATCCAATGTTCGATAAGAACTAGGGGGAACATGCGGACATTGTACCCCTCTCACACACAAATCCAATGTTCGATAAGAACTAGTGGGCAACATGCGGACATTGTACCCCTCTCACACACAAATCCAATATTCGATAAGAACTAGGGGGGAACATGCGGACATTGTACCCTCTCACACACAAATCCAATGTTCGATAAGAACTAGGGGGGAACATGCGGACATTGTACCCCCTCTCACACACAAATCCAATGTTTCGATAAGAACTAGAGGGGAACATGCGGACATTGTACCCCTCTCAGTTCATTTCCCTTGCATTTCGATACACGGCAAGGCACGATATGGTAGGCATGCTATACTGACAGAGTTGCAACTTAAGATGCGCACCTGTCAGTATCTCTACCATAACCGAAGTAATTGTTTATATACATTTTGACACGAAAAGTAAATATGAAATGAGGCAGGGAACAGTAAACAATAAACAACAAATTATTAAGTTGGGTAACTCTTGCTCCCACAAGGAAACAAATACACGCCCTTAACTCCAAAAGTATGCAGCTTACGACACCGAATCGCCTAGCAGACATGACAGCACAGAGCATGCAGTACAAACAAGGAAACATCTCCCAGAAAGGATGTTCCAAGCTTACCCATATACCCTGTACCGAACACATCAACACAGCAACAAGAACTGGAGAAATGAACAAATATAAATTAACTTTTATTCAAGACTGGCACAGCCTTTTAAAACGTGAATATAGTGACAAGTACACGGAAGAACAGAAGCAAATACAAATAAAACTTGATTTAATTGAAACGAAAGAAAATAGGAAATGAGACAGGGAACAGTAAACCATTTTGACAGTCAAATGACATTGAACAAGGTATGAAGATTCATCCACTACACTAGGGTGCCTGCATGCTAAAGAACATCTGGGCCTCAGGAGAGATCAGAAGGACAACAAAATTACGTATCTTCAGTTCAAACGTGAAGTCGGTTCTGCTCTTTGGCTGCGAGACTTACCGAATGGCCAAGGAAATACAGCAAAAAATTAAGACCTTCATCAACACCTGTCTGAGGCGCATCTTCAAAAATCAGATATCTTGTTCAGTTAGTCTGGCAATTTGTTCACCCTTTTGGGGTGGAGAGATGCTGATAGATTTCAACTACACGTCTAAAACTTTGCAATTATGTACTAGTATTATTTCATGACACACGCACGGTATGTTATTGTCTGAGATGCATGCAGTTCTCATTTTTACATGATTAGCCTTTACGTGTTTAATTTTTACAACAATATAAAATGCACGATGCATTCTTGGAGTCTGTAAAGAACTGTCACAGTCAAAACAAGAAAACCTACTTTCTTTTGCTGCTTCAAAGCTTCGCGTAATTGATTCCCCATGAATAATAAGCACACGTTATCTCACTGAGCTGTTTTGGGCAAGATATGTCTGCATGTGGCCTCTTCTAGTTCTATAAAATTAGCAGTATATTCATGAACATATGCGCCTACCCTTGGTGGAAATTATAGAATTCTTGACAAAATGTGACTTAATATATATCACAACAGTTGTATGTAACACTAGGTGATAATTTTTTTTCAGCGTGTAAAGCGGTAATTAAAGGTGACTGCAATTCCAAGACAAAATTCAAGCTTCTAGTATTGAAAGGTCATTGAAAATATAAACTTAACATTTTCATCTACAACAAAGTGGTGATAACTTCAATGAATGGATGGATGGTCTACTTGGTATATATCACTCTGGTAAGTTTTGTCGTGATGCCGTTTATAAATGCTGAGAACATACTACTGTTAAAGCCTACTATGGACACACACACACACACACACACACACACACACACACACACACACACACACACACACACACACGACATAATTATACACACACACACACACACACACACACACACACACACACACACACACACACACACACACACACACACACACACACACACACACACACACACACGCACACACACACACACACATAATTACACACACACACACACACACAAACACACACACACACACACACACACACACACACACACACACACATACATAATTATACACACACACACACACACACACACACACACACACACACACACACACACACACACACACACACACACACACACACACACACACACACACACACACACACACACACACACAACAGGGTGATTACAAAGACTGTGTGTATACCGGTGAGTCGGGAGAAGAAATATCAAAACGTAAGTGATCAATAGGATATAACAAAAGTTCCACGCCATTAAAAACAGTTTTCCTGTGTAATCTGTGTGTGCGCGCGTGCGTTTCTGCACGCAGCTTTGAGTGGGTTTGTGGTGTTGGAGGTAGTAGGGTAGGGGGAAGAAGCGCGCGCGTGCGCGCATGCGTGTGTGTGTGTGTGTGTGTGTGTGTGTGTGTGTGTGTGTGTGTGTGTGTGTGTGTGTGTGTGAGCGTGCGTGCGTGCGTGCGTGCGTGCGTGCGTGCGTGCGTGCGTGTGCGTGTGCGTGTGCGTGTGTGTGTGTGTGTGTGTGTGTGTGTGTGTGTGTGTGTGCGCGCGCGCCCGGTTTGTTTTTGTGTACTTCCGCGCATGCTCTATTTTTTATTTCCAGTTTACCCTGCCTGGATTCATTTTTCTCATGCAACGTGACTGTGTACATTGAGAAATTACAGAGAGAGAGAGAGAGAGAGAGAGAGAGAGAGAGAGAGAGAGAGAGAGAGAGAGAGAGAGAGAGAGAGAGAGAGAGAGAGAGAGAGAGAGAGAGAGAGAGAGAGAGAACGCTTAAATAATGGGAACATCGCAGAAATATCTTCATACCAAACACTTTTGTCAGTGCTCCTCGATCACACGAATGGAGGTGTTTACTTGTAGTACTTTGTGCATACAAAAATAATCTTGTTCTCACGACTTTCTACTCCATTGTCTGATTGGTATGGCTCAGAGAGAGAGAGAGAGAGAGAGAGAGAGAGAGAGAGAGAGAGAGAGAGAGAGAGAGAGAGAGAGAGAGAGAGAGAGGAGAGAGATGCGCTTGATATTCTTTGTATTTCATTGTCCAATCTTTCGGTCCTTTTGGGAACTGTCTTCTGGGACAGATGAACCAGAGACAAAATGCACCCATTGTTACCATTCCATTAACCAGCATTTTCTATTCATGAAAATCAATCTTAATAAAACTGATCAGTAATTTACCAAGAGCCTTCAAGAAATGATTACAGTTTTACTGGGAATCAAAGTGTTTCAATACGTTCACCGTTTTCTCCTATGAGAGTTGGAAAAATACCATTTAGGGGTGTGAAACGGTGTGCCTGTAAGCACAGTCGATACCCTGATCGTTATCCCAGCATTCGCTTCCAATCAGATGTTTCACTCTCTAAATCTCTGTGCTTGACTCAAATATTGGGAAAAGATAACTCTGTGTGCAATGGAAAGGCAGGCATTATCTTCCCTGGATTTTTTTTTTTTTTTTTAATGCTGAACAGATCCGTTTTGATTCTTACCTCTGTCAAAGAGATCATGTCTTCGTCCACATTTGTTGGAGTATATGCTTGTTCTTGTTTTTCTGGGTATAAGAGTCCACAAAAACCCCTACGAACCCGATTTTGGGTTGGCGGAAAAGTGGGATGGGGCCCTGGGACAAATCCATTTTAGTTTGGGGCAGATCAGTTAAGTTGATCAGGAGCAAACAGCGATCCTCAAACAAAAACAAACTACATGAAAAAAGCAAAACCCAAAAAAGCAAACAAACTAACAAACAAAAAACTGGAAATGCAAAGTAGCGCATAGATTTTGTAAATTGTGTTAATGATTTGCGTGTAGATTCAGTGGCATGACACTAAACTTACCACATGTGTTCTTGTCCTGTAATACCTTTTCTTCCTGAAGGAGCATCGAGAACCACACTTAGTAAGCTGATTTGAGAAAAATGAAGGTAATAATGTTTCATTCTCCATCGAACGTCACAGCCTTCATTAACCACAAAAAAGGAAGGGGATGGGGTGAGGGTGAGGGGAGGGAGTGAGGGGAGGGAGTGTGGGAGAGGGAGTGGGTCCTTCTGGACCTGCCCAAAATTAACCCCCGGGGAGCAGATTCAGGTGGTGGTGAATGTGGGGCAGGACCAAACTGACTCCTCGGAATTAACAAATACAAATAACCTCGATTTAATTGAAACGAAAGTAAATATGAAATGAAGCAGGGAACAGTAAACAATAAACAACAAATAACGTTATTTGTATTTGTTTCTGTTCGTTCTTGTACTTGTCTGACTATATTCAAGTTTGAAAAGGCTGTGCAAGTCTTGAATATAACTTGATTTTTTAATTGTTCATTTCTTCAGTTCTTCTTGCTGTGTAGATGTGTTCGGTACAGGGTATATGGGCAAGCTTGGAGTTCCTTTCTTGGGGGGATGTCTCCTTGTTTGTTCTGTGTGCTCTGTGCTGTCATGTCTGCTGTTTGTTCTGTGTGCTCTGTGCTGTCATGTCTGCTGTTTGTTCCGTGTGCTCTGTGCTGTCATGTCTGCTGTTTGTTCTGTGTGCTCTGTGCTGTCATGTCTGCTGTTTGTTCTGTGTGCTTTGTGCTGTCATGTCTGTTTGTTGTGTGTGCTCTGTGCTGTCATATCTGCTGTTTGTTCTGTGTGCTCTGTGCTGTCATGTCTGTTTGTTCTGTGTGCTCTGTGCTGTCATGTCTGCTGTTTGTTCTGTGTGCTCTGTACTGTCATGTCTGCTGTCTGTTCTGTGTGCTCTGTACTGTCATGTCTGCTGTGTGTTCTGTGTGCTGTGTGCTGTCATGTCTGCTGTGTGTTCTGTGTGCTCTGTGCTGTCATGTCTGCTGTTTGTTCTGTGTGCTCTGTGCTGTCATGTCTGCTGTCTGTTCTGTGTGCTGTGTGCTGTCATGTCTGCTGTGTGTTCTGTGTGTTCTGTGTGCTGTGTGCTGTCATGTCTGCTGTGTGTTCTGTGTGCTCTGTGCTGTCATGTCTGCTGTTTGTTCTGTGTGCTCTGTGCTGTCATATCTGCTGTTTGTTCTGTGTGCTCTGTGCTGTCATGTCTGCTGTTTGTTCTGTGTGCTCTGTGCTGTCATATCTGCTGTTTGTTCTGTGTGCTCTGTGCTGTCATGTCTGCTGTGTGTTCTGTGTGCTCTGTGCTGTCATGTCTGCTGTTTGTTCTGTGTGCTCTGTGCTGTCATGTCTGCTGTGTGTTCTGTGTGCTCTGTGCTGTCATATCTGCTGTTTGTTCTGTGTGCTCTGTGCTGTCAT
>CM031614.1:71661074-71683574 GCA_018398815.1 Conus ventricosus
CTTGATCATCATTAGCAAATTATTATGATACTGTTACTACAGCTGAGATTCTCTCTGTTTTAACGCATAGAACACATACATAGCAACGTCCCGTGTAACTTCAGCATTATCATTTTCTACCAGGCTTTGTAATGTGATTGTATTGATATTTCTAAAATGTTTGTAAATGTATTTATCTCTCAGTTTCCTATAACAAGGACAAGCTGTTAAAAAGTGTAATTCAGTTTCCACTACTGGGCAAAAGGGGCATGTTGTAATCGCTAAATTGTCTATATATTTCTTGTTTACATGCAAATCATTTGTCCCCAAACGTAGTCTAGTTAGCGCTTTTCTAAACTTGGCTATAGTAATTACGCTTAGGTATTCCTCGGTTTGATACATAGAGTTTTAAAGGAAAGATACGTTGAAAAGCGTTCGCTATTCTCTAACGTATCGTGCCAGTTCTGTTTATAGCAATCTATTATTATTTGTTTTAGTAATAAAATGAACCTGTATATTCATCACCTACTCCTTCATTCGTCCAAACTTCAGAAAAGCCATACATATCCAGACAACGTTTTATCTCTAAAGCCCAGTTCTGAGGTTTGTTTATTTCTGTCTTCTCTCTTTCATATGCTTGTTTTGGTATTCTGTCAGGTGACATTTTAATAAGTCTGAACCAATATCGAATTACTCTTATTGTGCTATCAATACTTACTGGGTATCTTCCCAACTTCCATAAACTAAATTATTTGGTGTTTTCTTTCCTACTCCTAAATATTTTCTTACATGCAAATAAATGAATATTTTCTATGGCTTTGTAGCTGATTAATCCCCATGCTTCTGCGGATACAAGAGTAAGGGCTTAACTTGTGTGTCAAACAATTTAAAAATATAGCTAAATCCAAGTGTCCTAAACTGTACATTGTTTTCATTATTTCTATAATCTTGCCTTTCGCTCTTCCTGCATATTCCGAAAGTGAAATGTCTACAGAAAGTTTAGTTGTCAGGGTGAAGCCTAAATATTTGTAACTATTCACTACTTCAATTTCTTGACCTTTGTAATACCATTTTTCTGTTTTGCCTAAGTAACCACCTTTTCTGAAGACCATTATTTTAGTTTTGTGTAGGTTAACCGTTAAACCTAAAGAATCTGAAGCTTCTTGTAAATTTCTTTATCTGATTTTGTCGACCGGCTGGAGTTAAGGAAATTTAGGGCTATGTCATCTGCAAATAATAAGGTAAAGATTTCCTCTGTTCCAGGTAGAAATTGGTATCCCTGTCTTCCTTTCGTTGTAAACATTATTCGCTACTTCCGTTATTAGTAAAGAGAAAATCAGAGGTGACAGTAAGTAACCTTGTTTCACTCCAACCGGGCACTCAAAGAATTCTGTTAAGATCGCACCGTGTCTTACGCATGCTTGCACGTTCCTATAATACCTTTCAGCATGTTAAGCATTTTTGTTGATATTTTATGTTTACTCAGAATTGTCCACAGTTTGTCTCTTTTGACAGTATCAAAAGCTTTTTGGTAATCGATGAATGCTATGTATAGTTTACTCCAGCGTCTACCATATAAGCAGTTACTTATCATAGTTATTAATGAAAAAATATGATCTATCGTAGAGAAAACCTTTCCTAAATCCTGCTTGTTCTCTGCTTATTTTGTTTTCATCTTCGGCCCAATTGTAAAGTCTGTTATTTAATATTGCTGTGTGTGTGTGTGTGTGTGTGTGTGTGTGTGTGTGTGTGTGTGTGTGTGTGTGTGTGTGTGTGTGTGTGTGTGTGTGTGTGTGTGTGTGTGTGTGTGTGTGTGTGTGTGTGTGTGTGTGTGTGTGTGTTGTGTGTGTGTGTGTGTGTGTGTGTGTGTGTGTGTGTGTGTGTGTGTGTGCGTGTGTGTGTGTGTGTGTGTATGTGTGTGTGTGTGTGTGCTATACTGTACCGCAGTTGTATTACGTTCTCTCTCTCTCTCTCTCTCTCTCTCTCTCTCTCTCTTCTCTCTCCTCTCTCTCTCTCTCCTCTCTCTCTCTCTGTGCGTGCGTGTGTGCGTGCATGCGTGTGTGCGTGCATGCGGGTGTGCATGCGTGCGTGCGTGCGTGCGTGCGTGCTTGTGTGTATGTGCATGGGTGCGTGCTTGCGCACGCATGCGCCTGTGTGTGTGTGTGTGTGTGTGTGTGTGTGTGTGTGTGTGTGTGTGTGTGTGTGTGTGTGTGTGTGTGTGTGTGTGTGTGTGTGTGTGTGTGTGTGTGTGTGTGTGTGTGTGTGTGTGTGTGTGTGTGTGTGTGTGTGTGTGTGTGTGTGTGTGTGTGTGTGTGTTGTTTCGACTCATCTGTTTGTCGTTGTGTATGTTTGGTGTCTTTTCATGTTTTGATGTCTTCAATTATTTACACATGTCGCTGCATTCCGGGTGAGAGACATGGAGAGCGTGATAAACCACATCAGCAATAACGACAGCAAAACGCCAGCCGTTGATAGCCACCATCATATGTTTCAGGAAATGGAAAGTAACCAGTGTGGACATGAGCAGAGAGAAGAGAGAGAGAGAGAGAGAGAGGAGGAGAGAGAAGAGAGAGAGAAGAGAGAGAGAGGAGAGAGAGAGAGAGAGAGAGAGAGAGAGGAGTTGTAATGGTAGTAGTGTGATGCTGAAGGGTGTACGTGTAGGCATACCGAATGACAGCGGAAACGAATGATACTGCCAGGCGGCAATTCTTCAGTCTGCCCTGCCCCTAAGGTAACTCCTTGAGTTAATGAGAGCGTGGACTGTTAAGCGCCTAAGCTTGGTTTCTAACCGAGGACAGACGCCCTACACGTTTTCTTACTGTGTATATATAGAGAGAGAGATAGACCAGAGGTTGTGTGTGTGTGTGTGTGGTGTGTGTGTGTGTGTGTGTGTGTGTGAGAGAGATAGAGAGAGAGAGAGAGAGAGAGGAGAGAGAGAGAGAGAGAGAGAGAGAGAGAGAGAGGAAGAGAGAGAGAGAGAGAGAATGCTCCTCAAGGAACCAATTTCCATATCTGCGGACAGGGATATCAGTTTCTGCCACGTTGAAAGCTGCAGACAACAACTACAACTACGGCACCATGGACGGCACAAGCATGCAGAGTACTACACTTGTCAGCAACATTATCACCAGTTTTCACTAGAATTTCAGGCAAGCAAGTTCCCCCAAATCATCGTCAGCGTCATGATATCTCCCCACTTTGTGTTGAAAACGATCTGCGTTTGGTTTTCATCAAACCTGGTTCTGACACTGCAGATGGAGGAAGCTAGAAAGGGAGAGAATCAGCCACAGGTACAGGAACCAAGGATTTGTATGCCCATCTGAAATCTAAAGGGATCGCCTTGTTCTAAAGGGATTGCCTTGTTCTAAAGGGATCGCCTTGTTCTAAAGGGATTGCCTTGTTCTAAAGGGATCGCCTTGTTCTAAAGGGATTGCCTTGTTCTAAAGGGATCGCCTTGTTCTAAAGGGATTGCCTTGTTCTAAAGGGATCGCCTTGTTCTAAAGGCATTGCCTTGTTCTAAAGGGATCGCCTTGTTCTAAAGGGATCGCCTTGTTCTAAAGGTATTGCCTTGTTCTAAAGGGATCGTCTTGTTCTAAAGGGATCGCCTTGTTCTAAAGGGATCGCCTTGCTCTAAAGAGATTGCCTTGTTCTAAAGAGATTGCCTTGTTCTAACGGGAATTGCCTTGTTCTAAAGCGATCGCCTTGTTCTAAAGGGATCGTCTTTGTCAACCTCAGGGTATGTCAGTGGAGGAAGGACTAGCGCACAGCCCAAACACAACTCACAGCTTGCTTACAATCTCATTCATATATCATGCATTCGTCACATCAAACCACTAGTAAAGTCTATAACTTTACTACACATAATCATGGAAACAAACATCAATGTGCACGGAGTCAAACAAAATAAAACATTCTCTCTTTCCTTGAACTTTACAAAACCATTTATCTAAATCATCATAACTAACCCGGGTATAAATAGACTTTCTACTTTACCTGGCCAGGTGATCTTAAGCTATTTACGAATCACTGTCTTTCCTTTTCTTCTTTTTTTTTCTTTCACTGTCACTTTCACAAACACCAGTCACGACACAAGTGCTGGCACTGGTCAGGTTGGACCGCCGGCACTGGTCAGGTTGGACTGCTGGCACTGGTCAGGTTAGACCGCTGGCGCTGGTCAGGTTACTGGCGTTGGCCTGTGGGTCTGCCTGATGGAAGTGGCGCTGCCAGGTAAGAGGTCGAACCCCGGTTCTGATTGAACAGTGACTACCAGGCATCGATCTGTTCTCCTTTCTTCCTTCCTTCACTAACGCATTGCACTCTCTCTCTCTCTTCTAGTCTGCTCTATCAAATGGACATGGTTGCTTTTTTTTTCTTTTTCTTTTTTTTTTTCTTCATCAATTAGCAACTCTCTCTCTCCACATCTCTCCTTAGTCCTTCCCCTGCAGACTCTATATGGTGCTAACGCTTCAACTCGGTTCTCTTCACTCCTCCTCTCATCTCTCTGCTTTCCTCTCGTGCAGAGCCTACTCCCAGAACCTCTCTCTCTCTCTCTGTCTCTTCCTCTTTTCTTCTTCCCCCTTCTCTCACTCCCCTAGCTTTCTTATTCTCATCCTATGTGTCAAAAGGGTGAGTACCATTGGTCAGAATTTTTCCCGCCTTGTGCCGAGGTTACCTCCCCTCTAATTCCATTGGACATGCAAATCATGAAAGTCACATCCACCGGCCTTGCTCTCTGTGGTGGTCAATGGGTCATTTAATTAATTAGCTTGATTTCACCCCCACTACACAATACCTTCCCCCCTCCTACTTTAGCCGGCGACGTCCGACTTAACTGTGGGTGCTGGTCCTGCAAATTAGCTGGATCAGTCTGACCTAGACGTAGCGATCCGTCTGGCCAGACCTATTGAGACGTCGGTCAAGGCACTCAGTCTGTCTGCGGGACAGTGCTGTCTCCGGGAAAAAACTACAAATACCTCTTCGCTGTGCCTAATTGGCTGACGCGACACCTGAAGTCTTCTGCCTGGAAACCAGGATGTTTGAGTTTGGAGCTTATGTCCAATTGAAACTGGCTGGCAAACTGACCACGACTTCGGTTTTTCTTTTTTTGTCCGTGACAATTTCCCCCCTTGCAAAAGACTATGCTCAGCATTGTCTCAAAACAAGGGTACAAAAAAGACAACAACCGAATTTGCTGACACCGCAGCTACACGTGCAAAGTTTTGCAAAATAATTTACAACAAACGGTTTACAAACTATAAGATATATCATTAGTGAATATCACCCCAATGGGTTATCATTGACGTGCGCTTTACTTTTTTTTTCAACTCTTTTTCTGATAACCTCTGTGCGCACCTATTGCAATCCCCTACCTGCGGATTTGCCACCTCTTCTCTTCACAACTACTATGAAGAGCACAATCTAATATGACAACGATCCATGACACCTCACTGAGGAATCTCCATCCTCACTTATCTCAAACAGTGCGTTACTACACAAAGCAACTGTAAGCTCCAAACATAACTACATTTACATGAACAAGTCTCACAAAGAAAATATGATCCATAGCCAAATGGGAATGAACCCATATCCACTCAATCTCACTGTAGTCCACACATATTATTTACAAAGTAGCTATCCACCCCGGATATGACTGACTTCCTCTGAGTTGCAGCTTGCTAGACTACATGGCTTAAATAGTCAGCTCCTACATTCTGTCGACCTGGGATGTACTGAACTCGATACCTGTAGGGCTGCAGTGCCATTGCCCAGCGCAGCACCCTGCTGTTTTTCAGCTGCGCCTATGTGCTGAGTCTCACGCTGAACATATTTGCGGAGCAAATTCGCATGGAAAAGTTTTGGTTTCCCATTCACATCAGTCCGGTAATCCTGACTACCTTTTAAATGATGGTGAATGGTCCTTTCCAATGCAATCAGCAGCTTGTTGTGATCCGTGGGAAGCAGTAAACAGGCTTGATCTCCCACCTTGAGGGATTGCTTCCTCACCTTCCTGTCATATTGCTTCTTCTGAACGACCCTAGCCTCCTGCAAACTTTCCCTTGCAACCTTTCATGTCTCATACCTGTGCCCACCTTTGGAACAGGGCGAGATTGGGCCCAAATCAGATCAACAGCCACTCCCTGAATGGTGTGTCAATTAAAGGGGGCTGTTTAAGAGGCGCCTTCCTCTTCACCCCTCTTGTGGCTGACCTTTGACACACATCACATGACATGCAGAACCGCTTTATGTCTGCCATTGCCTCTGGCCAGTGAAAATCATCAAAGATCAGTCAGCTGTTTTGCTGGTGCCGAGATGACTGCAATGAGCGACTCGTGACCCACTGACATGACAGTGTCACGATAACATGCTGGTACCTCTAACTGAGTTGTCACCTTACCTGTCTTCCCCTTGGTGAATACTCGGTACAACAACCCGCCTTTCACCAGAAATTCTGTCTCACCTCCTCTAACCACCTGTTTCTCTCCACCTCTTGCCAACTCCCAAGACTTCATGAGTGAAGGGTCTTGTTCCTGCGCTGCCCTAAACTCATCAGGCGACACATCTATGCCTTACTTCCTTGCTGGAACGACTAACGGTTTATCAACCTTTTCCTCCTTCTTGCTCCGTGTTTTGAACTGCTGCCCCTGTAGCAGTCAACAACTCAGGATCCCCTGGATCCCTTGCACCTGGAATATTTCCAATGATCAAATCATAAAGGGGTTTTCTCCATCACCAGCGTAGACAACTCGCCTGAGAAGTAAGGGTACGTACTTCTATCTTGGCAACGGGGAACTCCCTCACAGTGCCATCGATTAGAGTACAGGTCTGGATTTGCCCTGTCAAATCCCCTTCCTCGACCAGCGTTGTTCTTACTACACCACATGAACAACCAGTGTCCCGTAACACTTTCACCCTCTGCTGGCCAATCCACCCTTCTTCCACTGGTAATGAACCACTCAGCCTAGTGCCTCCATCCCTGACACTGACTGCTGTCCAGTGCTAGCCATAGGCCGCACTCCACCCTCTTCAGATTGAATCCCTTTTGGTTCCACTGCAGGTCGTTTCCCCTGGCGACCCTTATCAACCTCTTGCAAGGCTGCTGCCTTCTGGAACCTCATGCAACATTCCTCGCCACATGTCCCTTCTTGTGACAAATGAAACACCTGTTGTCCCTTTGTCCTCCTTACTGCCCCACCACTGGGTTTGCAGGCTTTGCAGAAACTCCCCTAGTCTCCTTGCACTCTTCTCACCTGTGCCTGGCACCTGTTTCTCCTGCACCTTAGTTCCCAAACGTGCCTCCCTATAAACCCCTGCTAACTTCAGCAACTCCCCTGCTGTCTCTGCTGTCTCTCTTTCAAATGTATAATTAACTCTGGACTGCAACCTGACAAAATCTGTTCTTTCATAACCAGCTCTTTCATTCAGCGAACTCCTTTCTCGTACCACTCAACTCTAACCACTTCTCAAAATAGTTATCTAAACGTGCACCAAACTGAGTGTACGTTTCACCTGCTTGTGATCTAGCTGATAGAAATTTCTTTCTGAACCCCTCCTCTGTGAGGTCAAATCCCTTCATCAAAGACTCCTTCACAGCACAAAATCAGATTGTTTTGGGCTGCTGGTAACGCAGTGAAATCTGTAATGCCTTACCTGTCAATAGCGCTGACAAAATGACTGCCCACTCTTCTGAAGGCCAACCCTGACTAGTAGCAAACGTTTCAAAACGACTGATGTACGCATCAATCGAATCTGATCCTTCACAGAATTTTGGCAACTTTGGTCGGGTGGCACAGGGTCACTGGAAACTGGACTACCATCATCGGGGGTCTCCCTCTGTATTCTCACTCTCTCTAACTCTAATTGAATCCTTAATCTTTCTGTTTCCCTGCTTTTCGTTGCCTGATTATTGTTAGCCTGAATCCTTAATCTTTCTGTTTCCTGCATTTCTACTGCGACACGGCGACTTTCCGCTCGCTCATCTCTTCCATCATTTGTTGGGTTTCAACGAATGCTCGCAACTCTTCTCCCGAGTAGCCTAAATCACGAGTGACGCTCACAAGTTGTTCAATAGGGGTGTTCTTTTCGTCCGCCATTATATCCTTCTTTTTTTTTTTTTTTGAACAAGATTTTATTACTACGACAGCCAAACTGGTGGTTACCGACACGAGTGACGTGATAGCACAATCCTATGAATGATAATATTAGCTCGGGACAACGTAATTAGTTTTTATAAGACGCCTAGCGCCTGACCCAACTATGAGAGCGAATTATAGGCAATCTGTGCGAAATAAGTACTCTGGGCTGAAAAGCCAAGCCTAGTGTTAACTATCTTGGAAGCAATGCCAAGCCTAGTATTTAACTATCTTGGAAACATACAGTAAGACACTACCTTGTCTTAGGATTACAATACTTGAATCCCACCCAGCTTCCTCTCTGAGAAGTTGAACAATTATAATAAATGGGCCAGAATATCCTGGCAAGCTCACCAATAAATTGTCAACCTCAGGTATGTCAGTGGAGGAAGGACTAGCGCACAGCCCAAACACACTCACAGCTTGCTTACAATCTCATTCATATATCATGCATTCGTCACATCAAACCACTAGTAAAGTCTATAACTTTACTACACATAATCATGGAAACAAACATCAATGCGCATGGAGTCAAACAAAATAAAACATTCTCTCTTTCCTTGAACTTCACAAAACCATTTATCTAAATCATCATAACTAACCCGGGTATAAATAGACTTTCTACTTTACCTGGCCAGGTGATCTTAAGCTATTTACGAATCACTGTCTTTCCTTTTTCTTCTTTTTTTTTCTTTTCACTGTCACTTTCACAAGCACGACACAACTGCTGGCACTGGTCAGGTTGGACCGCCGGCACTGGTCAGGTTGGACTGCTGGCACTGGTCAGGTTAGACCGCTGGCGCTGGTCAGGTTACTGGCGTTGGCCTGTGGGTCTACCTGATGGAAGTGGGGGCTGCCAGGTGAGAGGTCGAACCCCGGTTCAGATTGAACAGTGACTACCAGGCATCGATCTGTTCTCCTTTTTCCTTCCTTCACTAACGCATTGCACTCTCTCTCTCTCTCTTCTAGTCTGCTCTTTTCAAATGGACATGGTTGCTTTTTTTCTTTTTCTTTTTTTTTTCTTCATCAATTAGCAACTCTCTCTCTCTCCACATCTCTCCTTAGTCCTTCCCCTGCAGACTCTATATGGTGCTAATGCTTCAACTCAGTTCTCTTCACTCCTCCTTCATCTCTCTGCTTTCCTCTCGTGCAGAGCCCACTCCAGAACCTCTCTCTCTCTCTGTCTCTTCCTCTTTTCTTCTTCCCCCTTCTCTCACTCCCCTAGCTTTCTATTCTCATCCTATGTGTCAAAAGGGTGAGTACCATTGGTCAGAATTTTTCCCGCCTTGTGCCGAGGTTACCTCCCCTCTAATTCCATTGGACATGCAAATCATGAATGTCACATCCACCGGCCTTGCTCTCTGTGGTGGTCAATGGGTCATTTAATTAATTAGCTTGATTTCACCCCCACTACACAATACCTTCCCCCCTCCTACTTTAGCCGGCGACGTCCGACTTAACTGTGGGCACTGGTTCCTGCAAATTAGCTGGATCAGTCTGACCTAGACGTAGCGATCTGTTGGCCAGACCTATTGAGACGTCGGTCAAGGCACTCAGTCTGTCTGCGGGACAGTGCTGTCTCCGGGAAGAACTAAAAATAGCCTCTTCGCTGTGCCTAATTGGCTGACGCGACACCTGAAGTCGTCTGCCTGGAAACCAGGATGTTTGAGTTTGGAGCTTATGTCCAATTGAACTGGCTGGCGACTGACCACGACTTCGGTTTTTCTTTTTTTGTCCGTGACAGTCTTGTTCTAAAGGGATCGTCTTGTTCTAAAGGGATCGCCTTGTTTCGCCTTGTTCTAAAGGGATCGCCTTGTTCTAAAGGGATCGCCTTGTTCTAAAGCGTGATGTCCAGTGTCAGTAGGCTTGAAGATTGTAAAATCATCAACGGCCCCACGGAAGGCTTGAAGATTGTAAAATCATCAACGGCCCCACGGAAGGCTTGAAGATTGTAAAATCATCAACGGCCCACGGAAGGCTTGAAGATTGTAAAATCATCAACGACTCCACGGAAGGCTTGAAGATTGTAAAATCATCAACGGCCCCACGGAAGGCTTGAAGATTGTAAAATCATCAACGACCCCACAGTGGACTGCACGATGGGCGAACATTCTCAGCCCTCCCGTGCACCCCCCCACCCCTCACCTCCACTCCTCACATTTCCGCGCCCCTCCTCCTCCCCCCCCCTCCCCAGTTGGTCACTAATAAATCAGACCTTGATAATGTCCAGTGCCTGGCGTTCTCTCACTGTGGAACCAACAAGTGTCAATGCTGTGCCACGCCATGGTTATTTAATTCAGACTCGGGCAAAAGCTATGTAAACTAAAGATATCAACATCTGCTCACTCTCTCTCTCCTCCTTGGCATCCTCTGGTTCAGTCAAGGTGTTGCTGGGCCTCTCGGCCTTCGGGCCTGGCCACAGTGATCATGATGTTAAGGTATGTGACTTCTGTGTTTTTGTGTATCTATTTTTATTAGTCTAGACAGAAAGGTCTCGGTTGAGATTTAGAATTCCCGGGAATATCTTTTATAATATGTAGTCAAAATAAATACATGTGTAAATTCCAAGAGCCTGTTTATTGAAAGAATGTTATATTATTTTCTGCCTCGTCCTATCCTCTGCCTGGTATGTTTCTGAACGTGTATGAAGAAGATTCTCTAACATCTCACGCTGTCCTATCAACCTCACACTATCTCACTTTCAGCCTCGTATCTCTGAGTAAATGGTTCTCTCTGTCTGTCTGTCTGTCTGTCTGTCTGTCTGTCTCTCTCTCTCTCTCTCTCTCTCTCTCTCTCTCTCTTCTCTCTCTCTCTCTCTCTCTCTCTCATGATAACGGTACTTAGAAGTCTTAGTCATTAGTCAGCTGCAGTGTTGATTTATTGACATCCCACAATTACTTGAGCAAGATCCCCAACATCCCCTAACACATCAGAGCACAAATTCCGTTTGTGTAATAGTTCTACGACCCTCACAACACATTTCTGTTCGTGTGATAGGAGCAAGAGTTACCCTAACCGTTCGTTGTTTGCTGTTTACTACTCCCTGTCTCATCTAAGATATTCATGCTAATCAAACCGAGATTACATGTGTTTGGTATTGTTCGTCAGTGTTTGTTTAGCTACGTTCGAGAACAAAAAGGTTGTGCCAGACTTGAATCAGCGTTACTCTGTGTTTGTTTATTTCTCTATAAATTGCTGCTGTGTACATGCGTCAGGTACAAGATGGAGGGAAAGCTTGAAACCTTTCCCTTGCTTGAAATACAAGTTCCCCTACTTTTGTTCGTTATTCAAAATAAAGCAAATGAAATGAAACATATCGAATAGAATCAAATAACTTTAATTTTTAAAAAAAACACGTCCCTTTCCATGGGAGGGAAAGACGGAGACAGCCAAGATAATTTGTTATTCAAACATCGAACCATTTTCAACAAGTGAGAGAAAAATCGGAAATGAAATGAGGTAGGGAACAGTAAACGATAAACAGTAAACAAGTGGGGTATGTTTTGCTCCCATAAGGAAACCTAACACAAAGTGAGAGAAAGTTAAACAGAATCTTCTCATGTATTCATGTAGTTCCAGTGACGTCTCAGTGTACCTCGTTAGAGTAATATACAGATATTCCCTGTCAGAACAGGTTGCACAGACCAATCATCTCAATCGCAATTATCATAGTGATGTGTAGATGTTCTTTGTCAGAATAGGTTACACACACTGATAAAGAGTTTCTTCCCCTTATCTCAACAGACGATAGACCAGACACAGCCGATCAAGAATGATTTCTCTTACTTCCTTGCAGAAGAACCCTACCCATATGGCGCCACGCAGATTGAGGAAATGAAAATAAAACAGTCCCCTATTGAGGGACGCAAACAATGCGCATTTAAATCAATCCCCGACAAACGTATTCTGCTTCCGTTCGCTTTCTTCACCATTCGCCAAGAGCTTTTCTTCAGGCATTTTGTCTGTATGTTAGACCACAGACCTCGTGATGACATCACTTGTAGATAGCCACAGGCATTTTGTCTGTATGTTAGACCACAGACCTCATGATGACATCACTTGTAGATAGCCACAGGCATTTTGTCTGTATGTTAGACCACAGACCTCATGCTCACATCACTTGCAGATAGCCACCGGCCCCACAGATCCACCTTCCAAAGAGGCTGAAGTCCTCACTAACAGTTTTCAAGTTGTCTGACAGCACAAAAAGAACAACAAAAAGACAGGACCAAGAACAAATACCTGCTTTTTGATGCTTTGTCTGCATATTAAGTAGATATCTTCCAGAACAGAAAACTATGGAAAGAAAGGGAAAAAAAGGACGTTTTTAGGAGTGGAAAATGGCATGCACCGCACCAAAAGAAGAATGTGGAAGAGAGGGAGGGGGTGGGGTGGAGTGGGGGTGGGGTGGGGTAGGGAGAGTGGGTGAATGGGAAATGGGGGCGCAGAGCTTCATAGAATGCATACAACCGAGGTCACAAGGAAATGAATTCTAAAATAACTATCAGAAAAAAGAGTTATTGCAATTAGAAAAGAAATTTCTCAGGTGAAAGCATTCAATAAGTTAATAAAAAAAAGAGTGTTAAGGAAGAATAATACTTTGTTTCTTTAAACTCAAAATCTGTTAGTGAAATTTCACGGACTCTGGTGTACCACGCTGCAAAACTACCATGCTAAAATTGCTACGTTAGTGCTTAAGCTCTGAACACTACGATAGCATTTTTCACATACGCTTTGAACGCTATTTTTTATACGATAAAAACTCAGGCCAACACTTATCATCAGCTACCCGAACAAAATACATTACCTCTCGCCTTTCCAAACAGGCAGTACCGCATTCTTTGTTTTAACTGTCTCCGCCATTTTGGACAAGTGAATTTTAGGACCATCAACGACGGTACATCTGGATACTCTTCAAGCATGTAAAATCTTTTAATTTTTCATTTTTTGTCAGGAGAAAAGCTCAAGGACAATACTTCTAACTGATCTCTCCATCTCGCAGAAGTTGGTTCTTGTTTATCCTTCAACAGTTCAACCCCTCCCACTTCCATCCTCTCTCTGTATCCCGTCACAGTTTTCTGTGATACTGCTGTCCACAACAATGTGTAGTGTTTGTAGCTCGAAGGTAGTGTGATCAGCGTGGGCTGGAGTGGTGGTGAATGCCGGTACCGTGGAAGAAAACCGTGTTTATGACGTACGGCAAGGGAAGTACGGAGAAAGAAAACCGTGTTTACGACGTAGGGCATGGGAAGTACGGAGAAAGAAAACCGTGTTTACGACGTACGGCATGGGAAGTACGGAGAAAGAAAACCGTGTTTACGATGTACGGCATGGGAAATACGGAGAAAGAAAACCGTGTTTACGACGTACGGCATGGGAATTACGGAGAAAGAAAATCGTGTTTACGACGTACGGCATGGGAAGTACGGAGAAAGAAAACCGTGTTTACGTCGTACGGCATGGGAAGTACGGTGGGTTTCAAAACATGGGCTGCTGAACGCTGCGTTGACTCAGATAGTTATTCCTGCGTGGTGTGATTCTGGCGTGTTACCTTGACATTGGTATAAACAAGCTAGTTTGTCACCTTGGGGATCTCAGACCTTTGACACAATAGAAAAGTGGTGGATTCACCCTTCGCAATGTCCATATTCAGTGGGAAAAGTGGTGGATTCACCCTTCACAATGTCCATATTCAGTGGGAAAATGGTGGATTCACCCTTCGCAATGTCCATATTCAGTGGGAAAATGGTGGATTCACCCTTCGCAATGTCCATATTCAGTGGGAAAAGTGGTGGATTCACCCTTCACAATGTCCATATTCAGTGGGAAAAGTGGTGGATTCACCCTTCGCAATGTCCATATTCAGTGGGAAAATGGTGGATTCACCCTTCGCAATGTCCATATTCAGTGGGAAAATGGTGGATTCACCCTTCGCAATGTCCATATTCAGTGGGAAAAGTGGTGGATTCACCCTTCGCAATGTCCATATTCAGTGGAAAAATGGTGGATTCACCCTTCACAATGTCCATATTCAGTGGGAAAATGGTGGATTCACCCTTGCAATGTCCATATCCAGTGGGAAAATGGTGGATTCACCCTTCGCAATGTCCATATTCAGTGGAAAGTTTGCATTTGAAGACCGCTCACAGGTAATCCCTATTACAGTAGAAAAGTGGTGGATTCACCCTTTGCAATGTCCATATTCAGTGGAAAGTTTGCATTTCACGACCGCTCACAGGTAATCCCTAACCGGCCTGGCAGACATGAGCATGTGAAGACCCAAAACCCTCCATTCAAATTGACCTTCATTTCCCTTGGACTACCAAATAAAATGCTATTTTAAAAATAACACATCCATTTTACATCAGTTCTTACGTCATATCTGTTGAAACTTTCTGACACGTTTCTTGTGAATGAGGTACGAATGTAAAGCTTTCACAAAAATCAGAGAAAAAGCAAACAGATAATTCAACCAAAAAACAAAAAAAAATCAAAAACATGTCTCCAAATAAAAGTTGCAGTAGTGATCAGGTAACAATAGAGTGTGCGACATGTCTTTCAAATACCTCTCAATGCATTTTAATTTGTTTGTTTGTGAAGTTTGTACTCGTTGTTGACATTCAATTTCATTTGTAATTTTTGTTTATACTTTTCATTGCGTCATCTCTGTGTGAATGCCCCGTTATCACTGAGCTCCTTGCAGATACAGCCAGCGACCACGTCATCTTTCCTGAAACCACGGAGTCTGCATCACTGTGTATTCACGCCTGGGGGTCAACATGATTCACAGAGATCCCCAGTGACAGACCCCCTACCCCAGAGATAAAAAACCCCAGTGACACGGGCCCACCCCCAGAGAAAAAAACACCATGCACGACCCCACTCCCCCAAGATAACAACACCAGGACACTGCCCCCCACTCCCCCGAAAAACAGCTGCAGTAACTGACCCATACCCCTGAATAACAACCACAATGACATGCCCCCCACTCCCCCAAAAAACAACTACCAGTCACTGACCCACCCCCCAGAAAAAAAACTACCAGTGCACGACCCCACTACCCCAAGGAAAAAAACTACCAGGACACGACCCCACTACCCCAAAGGATAAGAACAACTATGTCAAACTGACGCACCACCACGATGGGACATTTCTACACAACACAGCCCACCCCCCCAATGCCAGTACAAGCACAGCGCTAAGAATTGCATCCAGGCTCCTTTCTTCACTGCATTGTCGTTATCTCATCAAAGCCTTGTGCAGAATTAAAAACCAGTTTGACAACAAACTGGGGATTTTAAAAAAACAACGGGCAGGAAAAATTACGCGCAAGATAGTGCAACCCCCTACGCTCAGCTCAAGAAAAAGAAGCTGATTGACATGGCTGACCTCAAAGCACCCGAAATCAGCAGTGAGGGCCCCATACACCCACGAAATCACAAAAAACAACGCACCCAAAAATAAAACAACAGGAACAATCAGCACGTTTGTACTAAGCATAGTGGTTTTAGGGCTGAAAAAGAACAACTGCACTCACGCTGTGACCGACCCGTCACGTACCGAAACAAATCCCCTTTTGCGAAGCAGACGGGACTCCACTCCTTTAAAAGTAATACCACAGCGTCCTGCCCGACACTCAATCAAACTCCCCCCAAAAATTTTCAGGATCCGTTTTCCCCCGAAAGGCAAACTTGTAACTTCATTTGGGGTTTCTAACCTTCAGCTATTGACCGACAAGATGGACAGGAGGGGGCTCACCCATGACCCAATCCCTGGGGAAAAAGGGTGACTGAGCACTGCTGCCCCCCGAGATTTCCCGTACGAGGATGTGCAGCGGGGGCTTTCAGGGGGGGAAACGCCTTCACAATACACTCTGTAGACACCTTCGCGGGACTTTGGTCACTTCTGGGACAGGTGAAAAGAGTTTTTTCCTGCTCCAAAATTGCTTTCGTCCTACTTCTAAAAACCTTTTCCTTTGAAATCAAAATTTTGATGAATGGGGAACGCATTCCTTGTGCAAAACAAGTGCATTTTTTTTTTGAAACAAATTTCGTTGATCAAAATTTTAGGATCTTCAAAGCTATTTCACATGGGATGGTTTTCACCCTGTCGCCAGGCTTGCCTCGGTTACGGCCAAATCATTCAGTTTCTGGGCTCCGTGGAACCGGGCCTCCAGGAATAGGGAAAGGGGGCCACCCCAGAGCTATTCGGGAAACACCCCCTTGCAACAAACCGTAACAGATCAGCCAAAAAATTAAAAAAAACCAAGTCAAGCACCCCGTCCCAGGTTCCGCGGGGGCACCCAGCCCCCCCATCAGTAGAAATGCCCTAACCCTATTCTAAAAATTTTACCCCCAAACAGTTAAACCTAGCTCAAAAAATCATTGGAAAATGTCCTGAAATTGTCCCCCAGAAAATCCAGTTTTCTTCAAAGAAACCTTTTCCCCCCAGCAATCCCACCCATGCCGTACTTTAACAGACCTCCCATGACATAAAGCGATTTTTCCCCCCCCAGGGCCCTTTTCTCCCCTTCCCCCCCCTTTAAACCCTTGGCCCAAAATTCATCCTGACTCCCTCCCCCCTCTTAAAAATTCGGACCCGAATTCAGATAACACTTGCGTCCCGCCTTTCCTTTTGCGGGCCACCCTTGCCTCCCCTTCCCCCCCCCCCCAAATTTACCCATTCCCTGCACTCACCCACACGCCCCCCCCCCCCACCCCCCGCCCTCCCCCCTCACACCCCCCCTGTCTTCTTTCCCTCCTGTTTGCTCCGTCTCACCTTCACCTTCCCATCACGCACACTCCTCCTCCTTTCCCCCCCCCCCCCCAACCCGTGATCTTGTTCCCCCCCCCCCCCCCCCCCCCCCCCCCCCCTTTCCCCCCCAGATGCTTATTTACGGGATGACGTTTTTTTTTGGGCCCAAACCCTGAAACGCTTTGTCTTGGGTTGGGTCAACTTTCCTGATACTGTTCATACACATACTTAAATTTGTTTTTTGGACTGACTCTTTCCCCGCTTTTGGATTTTGGGGTTTCTTGGATATTTTTAGTTGCGTTTTTATTTTTTAATTTGTTGTTGTAACAGTAATTTTTTTTTGTTTTTTTGCTCAGGATTTTTCCTAGAATTAATACAAGGACCTTTGGGAAAGTTTTTTAAACTGATACGGGTTTACCTTTGGGGCCCCAAAAATTTTTATTATTGCCAAAAAGATTCTGGTTGTTTTTCTTCCCAAAACAAACCCCCTTCTTTTAAACTGTTTGGGTCTCAGTGAAACTCGCCGACTCCCGTTTCCGATAAGTTTTATCCTAACAACTGTAACTTTGTCCACCAGCACATCACTCGGTGGAAACGGATTTGAATATAATCACCCAAAGCATCGCTCATGTACAAAAAGGGGCGGGACCTTGATTTTAAAAGTTAAGCATGGGGCGCGGGTCAAACCCCCAAACTCGCCCCTTTTCAGGGATAGAGACAGGAATCCCGCTGCCCTTTTTTTTGGGTATAAAACTTGACACATGAGGATGTGATAAAGGGCTATCCAAATGCATTTTTTCCGTGATTTTAACATTGATCTTTAAAAGGGCAGCCTCCCGGGAAGCACCACCACATTTTTTTGGGTTGATAGCTTATTCAAATCCAACTAAATCGCAAAAGCTCTTCACTTTTGCTGGATAAATCTACACGAACAACAAACCATGGTATCCAAAAACAGTGGCAAAAAAACAAAGCGCCCCACTGTTCATTTTGTCACTTGGTCTTGTAAACTTCAAAGAAACAAAAAGGCACACAACCTTTCAATCCTGTTTCAATAATTTCAGTAAGGAGAATTTTCCCGACTTTAAACTTTTCCTTTTTTACAGTGTACTCAAATTTCACGATCCAAGGAAAAGGTTAATACCTGGAAATATTTTCCTCAACGGTTTAAAAACATGCCCCCTTGGGGTTAAAACACAAGTACCCCCACTGCTGACAAAAATTTTTATAGAAATGGGACAAGGGATCATTAAAACCGCAAAAAAAAAAGATGAATATAAAAAGCAAGAACCAATATCAATCTATTAAAAATCAAAATTAGATTTAGGAAACTTAAACGCAAACAGGGATACAGCATATTATGGCGGCTGTTAAGAAATAACGACAAGTGAAAAGAAATCAAAAAACTTTCGACTATGTGGTTTTTTCTAACACTTTCAAAAATCTTTCCCAGGGAAAAGAATCATAAAAACGGGTGCCCGTGTACATTCTTAATCGATGAAAATCCATGTTCTTTCAACGTTTTTGTCAAAACGATTAAATATAAGATTCATTTTTCCACCTTGCTTTTATTAAGAATTGGTTTTTAAAATTTCAAAATTAAAAAAAAAAGCAAGGGGCCCAAAACAAAATGCTTCTATAAAAATTGCTTAAATTACTTGTTGATACCCTTTGATTTTAAAATTTTGTTTGACAAAGTCTCCCGGGCTAAAGGCGAAAAAAGGATTCCCTGCCCAAACCAAGAGATCTCACTGATGTAAACAAATTTTAAAATACTCTTTTTTTGTTTATCGAAAAACCCGAGAGCAGTTCACAAAAACCAAAAAAACAAGGAACTCACAAAAAGTTTTTCCCCCTTCAGTCAGGCTTCGTCGAATCACTCATCCACACGGCCTTTAAAACGCCTCGTATACAGGGACACCTCAACGAAGAAAAAACCCCTGGGCTGTTTTCCCCGATTTTAAAAAAGCGTTTGAAACTTTTAAAACCCAAAATATTATTAAAAAAAATGACTCATAGTTCAAAAACCGGCAGTAGTCACCTTCTTTCATCATACTTTAAAGCAGGGTCCAGCGTGTTTCTTAAACGGGGCTTTTTTCCCTTTAAGGAATAGGGGCTTGGGGTTCCCAAAGGCCTGTCCCTTTGGCCTCTTCCCCGTTTTTTTAAATTCCACCGAGACATATTAAAAAAGATGTCATGTCTCTTTGCTACATAGTTTCTTCATGATGAACAAAAATCAGCTGTACAAATATGAAAAAAAAAAAGACACTGGTTTTTAGAATGGTGCAACCAAAAGCGAAAGGGCTTAAACCCCCCAAAAAAAATGTATGGGCCACATCGAACAGAAAAATCAACACAGCACAGGGCAAAAAAAGTGAAACCGAGCAGGTACCAACACCGGTCTTTGGGGTACATTGATGGGAAATTAAATGGGAATCAAATTAATCTGTTTTTCAAACATTGGTCGCAAATTTTTTTTTACCTAATAAAATCATTTTATTTGAACCCATATCCGAAATTATTTTTTTGAAGCCCATGCCTTTTCACATCAAATATGCGTCCCGTCTGGAGGGTGCCGTGAAATCACTAAAAAAAGTCAAATCAGCATAACGGGGGTTTTGATTCTTCCGACAATCCTATCAAACACGGCAAAATTTGCAAAACTAAGTGTTTCCTGCAAGCCCAAAGACCTATAAAAGGCAGTACTAAAGTTTAAAGTCCCCAAACAGGGGGCCACAATCTTTCTGAGTTTATCCAAAAGGCAACAACCGTTTGATTTAAAAATTACATTTCCACGTCCGCATTTATTTTCAAAACTATTTTTTCATTTTTTGGGGCCTTGGTGGAACTCTCCCCCGGCGCCAAAATTCAAACCCCGTCCTTTAAAACAGCGTACTTTAAAAATTTTTCTTAACAAAAAAATCTAACCGATCTGTTCAACCCCCACTTTTGCTTGCCTCTATTTTGCAAGAAATTTTGGGGGTGGTGGTGGTTGTGTGGTGTGTGGGGGTTTTTTGGTGTTTTGTGGTTGGGGGTGGGGTGTTGTGTGTGTGTGTGTGGGTGGTGGGTGGTATGGGTTTGGATGTGGGGATGCGCATGCTGGTGATGTGGGGCTGTCATGCATGTGGCGCGCGCGCGTACGTGTCTATTGGTTTTTGTAATTTTGAATGGAGTTTTTTGTTTTTTTAAAATATTTTTAAACTTTACTATTGTTTTGTTATATTAAATGTTGCTATTTCTTCATTGTTTTTGATTATTAAATTGCGTCTGTTTAGTTGAATTTTTTAGAATAAAGGACAGATGGAAAAATAGGCACTGCCTAAAATCTCTACCCTTTTAATAAAGTTTTTGAGTCTTGGTCCCTTTATCTTATCTTCCCCCTCTCTTCTCCTCTCCCCTCTCTCTCTCTCCCCTTCTCCTTCTCTTCCTTCTCTCCTCACTCAAAGACACACACAACCTAAACAAAAAACCCTCCTCCTCACACACAAAGAACACAGTGACACACAGACACACACCACACACCAGACACACCACACACACACACACAAACACCACACACACCACGCAAAGCACGCACGCAAGCTCGCCCAAAGCAGGCACGCACACACCACCCGCACCCGCACGCACACACACACACACCACACACACACACATACACACACCACACCACACCACACACACACCACACACACACACCACAACACACAACCCCCCGTTACAAAAACATCCACTACCCCTACCACCAAACACAACGCAGAAATGCATGCGAGAAATTTTGGGCGCTACACAAAGACACAGAAAAAAAGTTCTAATAAAGTAGATACATGCCGTTTTCTTTTCCATTACCCTTTTTATTTCTTTTTTTTACTCCGATGAAAAAGAAGAGAGTTTTTAATTCCCCCTTTTGTGTGGTGTGGTGTGTGTGTGTGTTTGGTGTGTGTGTGTGTGTGTGGTGTGTTTTGTGTGTGTGTGTGTGTGGGGTGTTGTGTGTGGGGTGTGTGTGTGTGTGTGTGTGTCTCTCTCTCTTCTCTCTCCCTCTCCCCTCCTCTCTTCTCTGTTTTGGGGTTCCACATTTTAAAAACTGATCATGACCAAACTGACAATTGAAGATATTTCAAAGACTGTCTACCCTTCCTCGGGAAGGAGTCACAAATTGTGGGGGTTTTAAAAAGAGATTCACGCTTTTTAAAAATATTTTCATTCTACATTGTTTTTCTTGAAAGGGCAAACCCTTCAATTGCAGTAACAATTTTACTTGAAATGTGTAAAGCTAGAAGTCCATTTTTAAGATGCTTCTAACATTTCAACTAAAGGGGAAACTCCACAGGACAGCATTTTTGATTTTTTTTAAATTTGAACAAAGAAGCCAATAAGAGGTTTTTTTGCAAAAAATTTGGGTCATAAGATAACGTGATTTACATTTTAATGAAGAACAATTGAACTAAAAAAAGATTAAAAAACCCTTCTTGTTTCATAGTACAGGTTTTTTTTAAAAATTCGAGACTGCACGGCATTACATGTCGTGGAAAAAAGGAAGAGCTGAATCCGGAAAATCCCAAAAAGATGATCTAATACAAAAAAACCCCCCATGTTTATGAAATCATACTAACAAAGTTTTTGAAATAACATTTAAATTTGTCAGACCCGTCCAAAACGATAGCAGATACAAAACCGACTGATAAAGGTCACTAGCGTTAACTTTTGACTCAAAGTAAGGAGGCATAGAAAAGAAACACGACATATCGGGTGTCATTGAAACACATAGAGAAGGACAAACCTCACTCCATTTGGGTGGTGTCAGTCGACCACCATAAGAAGATGATTTTTTTCCCCTAGTAACTCAAATAAATTTTATTTTCACATGTTAAGGGAAAAGAATTTTTAGCTTGTGATAGAGATCTCACCCAAAGAATGGACAGGGGCTCGGATTTTTTTTTAAACCCGCGGGCTGGGTGGGCCCCCGTTGAGGGGCCTTTTCATTTGGATTGAAAGGTTTTTTAACAAGGGGGGTGAAACGCAGAATTCGATGTATGAATTTCCCGTCTAGTTTTTTTCCAACTTTGGATTTGTGTATAGACAGGGAGTCTGTCACTATGGTCTGTCAACGTCTAGTTCACTGCTGGGTTCATGTTGTGTGTATAGACAGGGAGTCTGTCACTATGGTCTGTCAACGTCTGGTTCACTGCTGGGTTTGTGTGTAGACAGGGAGTCTGTCAATATGGTCTGTCAACGTCTAGTCCACTGCTGGGTTCATGGTGTGTGTAGACAGGGAGTCTGTCACTATGGTCTGTCGGCGCCTAGTTCACCGGTGGGTTCGTGTTCGTGATTTTGATTGATTCAGATACAGACACTTTGCACTGCTAGCCACACTGTTGCTTTGTGGACTCCCGTTGGATTTGACATTGTTGACGTTTCTGAATACTGGGGCCACAGTCTCATTTACCTTGGTAAGAAGAAGAAACGATGGAGCCATAGTGTGTGAAAGTGAGAGAACTGATGTGGTCACTAACTACATGAAAAAAATGACATGTTCTAAATTCTCCAGGCTAGCGGTGGACAGAAGGAACCACCACCATGTTTTCCTGGTTCACACTTGTTGTTCTTTCCCCTCTACTCCAGCGCAGATCAGGAAGCTTGG
>CM031614.1:71688574-71691074 GCA_018398815.1 Conus ventricosus
TCATGTCTATTTGTTCATTTGTCAATGTGTGGATGTATCAGGGGCAGGGCTTCAGGGTAAACTTGGAACAACCATCTTGTGCGGTTGTTTCCTTGTTCGCTCTGTGTGCTTTGTACCTGCTTTTTGCTGCGAGCAGCATTCATTTTGGAATCATGAGCACGTAACTGTCTCACCCGGGAGCAAGAGTTATCCTTCATGTTTGCAATCTAATGTTCGCTGTTCTATACCTCATTTAAGATCCCCTTTCAAATCGACAAGACACAGAAGTATGCCAGTCTTGCCAACAGGCTGGGGGAATCTCACTTCAACACCAAAGTCCTCGTCACATATTTAGAAGGAAACGGCTGTGTAGGATCATCAGCCTGTAAAATCAAGAAAAAGCTCTCCGTTTCTGGTAACAACAGGGCTAGAACCTTAAAGACAATACAGCTGAAACGAGTTTCTGCTTGAACAGGTCGAGAAGGAACAACAGTAAATCGTATGTATAAGGCTTAAATTGCCGAACTTAGATCAGGTATCCGATAAGTGTGTCGGTAGACCATCCATCACTGGGCGACTTCGGCTTTGGGCGCCTAGACACCCAGGCGTGAAAGGTCGAATCCCGGCAGAGCAGGAGGGCATCTAAGAATCATAACATGAAGGGAACCCAGCCCCTCGACAGTGTGAGAAGTTCAGGACCCCAAAACACTGTCTGAGGGGTGAAGGAGGAGCGATTTGAAGGGGAAGGATCAGGAAGTGAAGGAGGGTGGGTGGAGGTGGTTTCTCTTCTCTGAAGGCCTGCAGCTGTTAAACTGTCCCCGAGCTTTCTTCAGATAGACAGACAGGTAGATAGAGAGAAAGATAGAAATCGCCCGCGCGCGTGCGCGCGCGTGTGTGCGTGTGTGTGTGTGTGTGTGTGTGTTGGTGTGTGTGTGGTGTGTGTGTGTGTGTGTGTGTGGTGTGTGTGTTGTGTGTGGTGTGTGTGTGTGTGTGTGTGTGTGTGTGTGTGTGGTGTGTGTGTGTGTGTGTGTGTGTGTGTGTGTGTGTGTGTGTGTGTGTGTGTGTGTGTGTGAAACATTGTGAATATCTGAAAAATGCACTTGTGTTAAATCAAATTATGATCTTTTTGATGAACACATTGCATGTAAGTAAAATCATAAACTTAAGTGAAATCGTTTTCCTATGGAAATTTGCCACCTATCTATCTCATAATGACTGCACCATCCTGTGATTGGATGGATTGTACACTGTCACACTAAAAAGGTTATTTTCATAGAATAGCTTGGTTATATACCCAACCATCAATGTTCATGCACAAATTAATGCACGTTTGGATTCTTCCAAGCATACACGCATTCATACGCACACATCTTTTTTTTATTTTACATGTTCACACCTACATACACTCACACACACACCTACACACACACACACACACACACACACACACACACACACACACACACACACAGAGAGAGAGAGAGAGAGAGAGAGAGAGAGAGAGAGAGAGAGAGAGAGAGATGAGAGAGAGAGAGCGAGAGAGAGAGAGAGAGAGAAGAGAGAGAGAGAGAGAGAGAGAGAGAGAGAGAGAGAGAGAGAGAGAGAGAAAGTGCACACTCACACGATCGAAATCACCAACCATTTTAATGAGAGCGTGTTGCAGTGAACGGCACAACAATGGTAAAGAGAGAGAGAGAGAGAGAGAGAGAGAGAGAGAGAGAGAGAGAGAGAGAGAGAGAGAGAGAGAGAGAGAGAGAGAGAGAGGAGAGAGAGAGGAGAGAGAGAGAGATGCTAATGTGACTTGATGCACACAAATCTTCGAAACAGATTTAATACGAAGTGTTTTCTGATATTCGCAAAACGGAAAAAAAGAAAATCCTGCTGTCTCAAAATTAACTGCTAATATGTGCACAGCAAAAGAAAAAAAAAGAAAAAAAAAAAGAAGTCAAAACAAAGAAAAAAGAAAGAAAAGAAAATCGTCCCATTTAAGAATCAACTGTTTAATACCTATGCATGTCAATTTTGTAGTATTACAAATATTCTGCATAATGACACCAATTTGTTATGATTTTTCAGGAGAATATAAAACTAAAATAGTGGTTTTTATCACGAATATTCCAAAAGACCCCAACAAAAAATCTTGGAGTTAAGTAAAACACCACAATTTGTGGAAAATGATTTTTGGGGGGAGGGAGGAGGGGGGGAGGTGGGTCGGGAAGTGGGAGAAGGTTTATCAACTGTTTGAGGACCAAAAAAAAGAAAAAAAATCTGCACAAGCGAGATTCTCTCTAAAGCATCGTCCCATTGACACACCAGACTTAGAGACTGTTTCTATCAGCTTTTTTGCTGAGAAAAAAGACACGAAAAGTAAATAACAAACGCCCCCAGCACATACATCATCGATTGGATAGACTGATCACACACAGTGTTTCCTCTTTGATGTGCCAACGACTTAGTTACCAGTTTGTTTATTTGTTTTGTTTGTTTGTTTGTTTGTTTGTTTGGCAGCTGGATTTCAGGT
>CM031614.1:71696074-71701074 GCA_018398815.1 Conus ventricosus
ACACACACACACACACACACACACACACACACACACACACACACACACACACACACACACACACACACACACACGCACACACACATACGCGCGCGCGCGCGCGCGCACACACACACACCACACACACACACACACACACACACACACACACACACACACACACACACACACACACATGTATATATATATATATATATATATATATATATATATATATATATATACAACAAACTAATAAATTCCAAGGATAAGTACCGACCACCGTTCCAGCAACTTACAGAGCAGCTTGGTGTTGCAATGACTGCCAGAAATATTGAATTATAAACAAAGCTTGCTCTTATGTCTTAGATTGAAGACATAGGGGGAGATAAGCATTCATATCTGCAGTGGTAGATGATTCTGCCTATATATACGCACAGACACATACACACATACGCACATCACACATATTTATCTGTCGGTCAATCTATCTATCTAGCTATCTCTCTATCTATCTGTATATTTGTCTGTCTGTCTACGTATAAACACATGCACGCACGCATGCACGCACGCACGCACGCACGCACGCACGCACGCACGCACGCACGCACGCACGCACACACACACACACACACACACACACACACACACACGCACGCTCGCACGCCCACACGCACGTAAGCACACACACACACACACACACACACACACACACACACACACACACACACACACACACACACACACACACACACACACGCACGCACGCACGCACGCACGCACGCACGCACGCACGCACGCACACACACACACACGCACGCACGCACGCACGCACGCACGCACGCTCGACACACACAACACACACACACACACACACACACACACACACACAACACACACACACACACACCACCACACACACACACACACACACACACACACACACACACACACACACACACACACACACACACACACACACACATACAAACACACACACACACACACACTTATGCGCATACAAATATACTTCGAAATTAAATGATAAACAAAGTTCATTGCAAATATAACTAAGTAACAAAACCCTTCTCTCTCCAGTCTCTATTTTTTGTCCTTTCTTTAACACCATAAACAAATATATCAGAAACTGTCTTAAAATATACTCTTCATAACACCCTTGCCCAATGAAATGTCATATATACCAAAACCATCTTCTACTACTCAAGGTTCAGAGACATTATTATTAACTGTTTATGCAATGAGCATTATACTTCACCATGAAGTCGTGGACAATGGCCCTTCAGATACTGATACATGCCTTCCCTAAGATCATTAAAGAAAAAGATTTTGCAATTCAACCACTATTGTAAATAACAGTTGTGTCCTCAACAGTTTTTTCTTCTTTAAACTTTCACTTGAAAACATGGCCTCCCCTTAAAGTCCTGGGAACAGTTTATTAAAATACAATACAAATTTAAAACAAGACATTTTCTACAAGTCACGATATACTGAAACGACTATACTATAACATTGAAAACCTATGCTCCTACTTATTATGTTCAAACTCTTCAGAGTTCTACCTTTCTGCAACTAACACTCAGACTACAGAAGGCCAGCATCCCATTCGTGTACTAATCAAGTATCAATTTAACTAGTATGTTGATTATCCGCAGGGAATTAAAGGTATACCTATCTACACTTTTCCATTGTTTTTTTTTTCTATCCTGCAAACTAAAGGCAACTTATCGGGACCTGACACCTGGCCTGACCTCTTTAGTGTTTGGGTTCATGCAACAAATGACACCATTTATGCCACGCCAGTTGGAATCTTCGGAAGTCTTCCTCTTGATCGAGTACATGTACAGGTACATCTCCTGATTCATGACGAACAGCGTTCTCTATCTGCCATTACTATATCTCTTGTCTAGGAGTGCTACTGATTTCCCCTCGGGAACAATGTTGTTCGACCTCTTCGGAGTCTGTTCTAGTTTTAACCGTAATGTAGGATCCTGTGTCGGGTTGTTCATGTGTACCTAGATACGTTCTTGTGTTTTACCTCTTCTCCTTCTACCACCAGTAAAGAAATCATTTCCTTGACTGAAAGCAGTAGAAACATTACGATGTCCGTGGGCTCCAAGACCAGCTCACAATCTTCCTTCTCTCCAACGGAAAGATTTCCAGAGAGCACAGCAAATTTTTACTTTTTTTCTTTTACCTTTATTTTCCTTGATCTTGTCAACAGCTTCATCTTCTAAGTACCCAGTTGGGAGCAGCAAATTCTTGTGTAGAGTCCTGGCTTGTCCCAGTCCAAATCCATTTACCTTGGTAAAATCTGGAACATAATTAGACTCACATTTTACTACTTAACCCCCTCTCTTTTCCATTCATCTGTAAAATTTTGATCACCTGTAGCGCCCAGATAGGCCTACTATATATGATCACCTGTAGCGCCCATATAGGCCTACTGTATATGATCACATGTAGCGCCCATATAAGCCTACTGTATATGATCACCTGTAGCGCCCAGATAGGCCTACTGTATATGATCACCTGTAGCGCCCATATAGGCCTACTGTATATGATCACCTGTAGCGCCCATATAGGCCTACTGTATATGTATATGTATAGGCCTACCTGTAGCTCCCATATAGGATCACCTGTAGCGCCCATAAAGGATCACCTGTAGCGCCCATATAGGATCACCTGTTGCGCCCATATAGGATCACCTGTAGCTCCCATATAGGATCACCTGTAGCGCCCATATAGGATCACCTGTAGCTCCCATATAGGATCACCTGTAACGCCCATATAGAATCACCTGTAGCGCCCATATAGGATCACCTGTAGCGCCCATATAGGATCACCTGTAGCTCCCATATAGGATCACCTGTAGCGCCCATATAGGATCACCTGTAGCGCCCATATAGGATCACCTGTAGCGCCCATATATGATCACCTGTAGCGCCCATATAGGATCACCTGTAGCGCCCATAAAGGATCACCTGTAGCGCCCATATAGGATCACCTGTAGCTCCCGTATAGGATCACCTGTAGCGCCCATATAGGATCACCTGTAGCGCCCATATAGGATCACCTGTAGCGCCCATACAGGATCACCTGTAGCGACCATATAGGATCACCTGTAGCGCCCATATAGGATCACCTTTAGCGCCCATATAGGATCACCTGTAGCGACCATATAGGCCCATTGTATATGATCACTGTAGCGCCCATATAGGCCTATTGTATATGATCACCTGTAGCGCCCATATAGGATCACCTGTAGCGCCCATGCAGGATCACCTGTAGCGCCCATATAGGAACACCTTTAGCGCCCATATAGCATCACCTGTAGCGCCCATATAGGATCACCTCTAGCGCCAATACAGGATCACCTGTAGCGCCCATATAGGATACACCTGTAGCGCCCATATAGGATCACCTGTAGCGCCCATAAAGGATCACCTGTAGTGCCCATATAGGATCACTTGTAGCGCCCATATAGGATCACCTGTAGCTCCCATATAGGATCACCGTAACGCCCATACAGGATCACCTGTAGCGCCCATATCAGATCACCTGTAGCGCCCATATAGGATCACCTGTAGCGCCCACATAGGATCACCTGTAGCGCCCATATGGATCGCCTGTGACGCCCATATAGGATCTCCTGTAGCGCCCATACAGGATCACTGTAGCCCATAAAGGATCACCTGTAGCGCCCATATAGGATCACATGTAACGCCCATACAGGATCACCTGTAACGCCCATAAAGGATCACCTGTTGCGCCCATATAGGATCACCTGTTGCGCCCATACTGGATTCACCTGTTGCGCCCATACAGGATCACCTGTAGCGCCCATATAGGATAACCTGTAGCGCCATACAGGATCACCTGTAGCGCCCGTAAAGGATCACCTGTAGCGCCCACATAGGATCACCTGTAGCGCCCATAAAGGATCACCTGTAGTGCCCATACAGGATCACCTGTAGTGCCCATATAGGATCACCTGTAGCCCCATACAGGATCACCTGTAGCGTAAATATAGGATCACCTGTAGTGCCCATACAGGATCACCTGTAGTGCCCATATAGGATCACTGTAGCCCCATACAGGATCACCTGTAGCGCCCATAAAGGATCACCTGTAGTGCCCATACAGGATCACCTGTAGTGCCCATATAGGATCACCTGTAGCGCCCATATAGGATCACCTGTAACGCCCATATAGGATCACCTGTAACGCCCATATAGGATACCTGTAGCGCCCATATAGAATCACCTGTTGCGCCCATAAAGGATCACCTGTAGCCCCATATAGGATCACCTGTAGCGCCCATATAGGATCACTTGTACGCCCATATAGGATCACTGTAACGCCCATACTAGGATCACCTGTAGCGCCCATATAGGATCACCTGTAGCGCCCATATAGGATCACCTTAGCGCCCATATAGGAGGTCACCTGTAGCGCCCATATAGGATCACCTGTAGCGGCCATATAGGATCACCTGTAACGCCCATATAGGATCACCTGTAGCGCCCATAAAGGATCACCTGTAGCGCCCATATAGGATCACCTGTAGCGCCCATAAAGGATCACCTGTAGCGCCCATAAAGGATCACCTGTAGCGCCTATAAAGGATCACCTGTAACGCCCATACAGGATCACCTTTTGCGCCCATACAGGATCACCTGTTGCGCCCATACAGGATCACTGTTCCGCCCATATAGGATCACCTGTAGCGCCCATACAGGATCACCTGTAGCGCCCATATAGGATCACCTGTAGCGCCCATACAGGATCACTTTAGCGCCCATAAAGGATCACCTGTAGCGCCCACATAGGATCACCTGTAGCGCCCATAAAGGATCACCTGTAACGCCCATACAGGATCACTGTAGCGCCCATATAGGATCACCTGTAGCGCCCTATAGGATCACCTGTAGCGCCCATATAGGATCACCTGTAGCGCCCATATAGGATCACCTGTAGCGCCCATATAGGATCACCTGTAG
>CM031614.1:71706074-71707435 GCA_018398815.1 Conus ventricosus
CATTTACTACCCTTTACTGGCTGCTCTGGGGGTGCTATTGGATTCTTTTTTGCACCCTTGGTGGTGAGGACACCACAGTATTATGGACTGTGGTGTGTCTCTATTTGACCCCAGGAGCGCAGACACAACCAGCCGTGTCTCCCTGATGAGCTCCAACCCAGCGGACGAAAGGCCTCGGAGCAGGCAATACAAATATATCTGCCTTCAAAAGTTACTACGATGGTTTCTTATGCAGCTAGTGAAGAGTTTTCAAATCTGTAATACATTTTCTTAATTTCATGTTCCCAGGTTCACCATCTTCAACCCCCCCCCCCCCCCCTCCTTAAGTCCAAATCTTTGCCAAGTCATTACTAAGAAGACAGTTCAGTTGTTGGCCTGCGCTTGTTTTTCCCCACTATGTCTATGCATTTGTCTGACTTTATTCAAGTTTAAAAAGGCCGTGCTAGTCTTGAATAAAAGTTACTCTGTGTTAGTTTTTCTTATGGGACCAAACGTTGCCCCACTTGTTTATTGGTTTACTGTTCCCTGCCTCATTTCATTTCCAATTGTGTGTAGTTAACTTTATTTTTATATCCCTTTTCTTTCCACATTAAAATTTCTAACAAATGTTTCTCTCTGTGGTTTAGACTTAGCCTTGAAAGTGTCCGAGGTGTTCATGGAAAATGTCACCAACTCCCTTGCACGTGTCTATTCTCCTCACTTCAGACCTGGTTTTTGAGTTTGGGACAAAAAACAAACACCTTATGCAGTAATTCGAAGATTTGCATATTTTAAAATGAGCCTTCACTGTTTTCAGTTCGTCTTTGTTTTGTATTGTTCTGTTTTGTTTTGTTCTGTTTTGTTCTGTTTTGTTTTGTTTTGTTTTGTTTTGTTCTGTTTTGTTTGTTTTGTTTTGTTCTGTTTTGTTTTGTTTTGTTTTGCTTTGTTTTGTTTGTTCTGTTTTGTTTTGTTTTGTTTTGTTTTGTTCTGTTTTGTTTTGTTTTGTTCTGTTTTGTTTCGTTTTGTTCTGTTTTGTTTTGTTTTGTTTTGTTCTGTTTTGTTTTGTTTTGTTTTGTTTTGTTTTGTTTTGTTCTGTTTTGTTTTGTTCTGTTCTGTTTTGTTCTGTTTTGTTTTGTTTTGTTCTGTTCTGTTTTGTTCTGTTTTGTTTTTTGTTTTTTGTTTTGTATTGTTTTTTTTTTGTTTTTTGTTTTGTTTTTTTTGTTTGTTTGTTTTTTGTTTTTGTTTTTTTTTTTTGTTTTGTTTTGTTTGTTTTCTGTTGTTTTGTTCTGTTTTGTTTGTTTTTGTTTTGTTTTGTTTTGTTTTGTATTGTTCTGTTTTTTTTGTTCTGTTTTTTTTGTTTTGTTTTGTTTTGTTTGTTTTGT
>CM031614.1:71708435-71770710 GCA_018398815.1 Conus ventricosus
GCAACGGCCTTTTTTTATAAATCCCTTTTAAAATTAAAAGTCGACAATTTACATAGACTAACAATCTATTAGGGGGGATGGGCAATCAATACTTTCCCCTTCAAAAGGGACTACGATGGTTCCCTATGCAGCTAGTGAAGGTTTTTATTTCTGAAATATATTTTCTTAATTTCACGTTCCTGTTTCCCCAAATCTTCAAACTCCCCCCCCCCCCCCCCCCCCCTTAAGTCCAAATCTTTGCCAAGTCTTACTATGAAGACAGTTCAGTTGTTGGCCTGTGCTTGTTTTTTCTCCCCACTGTTAGGTTGTTCGTCTATGTATTTGTCTGACTTGATTCAATTTTAAAAGGCTGTGCAGTCTTGAAAAAAAGTTACTCTGTGTTAGGTTTTTTTAAAGGGAGAAAAAGTTACCCCAACTTGTTTACTGTTTATTGTTTACTGTTCCCTGCCTCATTTCTTTTCCAATTTTGTTTCGATTAAATTGAAGTTATTTATATTTTTTTTCTGCCCCTCTGTGTGTTTGCCTTTTGATCTCCCTTTTGCATCTTTGGGTGGATCCTCAAGCGTAGGCTAAAAGGTTGTCCCTACATTTTACACTATTTGCACAAGGGTCTTTAGTTTTTCAGCAACTATTTTCCCCCCACACTATTCGTTTTGGTTTCATTTACTACCCTTTACTGGCTGCTCGGGGGGGGTGCTATTGGATTCTTTTTTTGCACCCTTGGTGGTGAGGACACCAAGTATTATGGACTGTGGTGTGTCTCTATTTGACCCCAGGAGCGCAGACACAACCAGCCGTGTCTCCCTGATGAGCTCCACCCAGGGGGACAAAAGGGCCCTCGGAGCAGGCAATACAAATATATCTGCCTTCAAAAGTTACTACGATGGTTCTCTTTCGCTAGTGAAGAGTTTTCAAATCTGTAATACATTTTCTTAATTTCATGTTCCCAGGTTCACCCTCTTCAAACCCCCCCCCCCCCCCCCCCTTAGTCCAAATCTTTGCCAAGTCATTACTAAGAAGACAGTTCAGTGTTGGCCCGCGCTGTTTTTCCCCCATATGTCTTGCATTTTCGACTTTATTCATTTTAAAAGGCCGTCTGTTTTGAATAAAATTTTACTCTTGTTAGTTTTTCTTAGGGGACCAAACGTTGCCCCATTTTGTTTATTGTTTACTGCCCCGGCCTATTTCATTTCCAATTGTGTGGTTAAATTTTATTTTTATATCCTTTTCTTTCCACATTAAAATTTCTAAAAATGTTTCTCTGTGGTTTTAGACTTACCCTTAAAAGGGGTTCCGAGGTGTTCATGGAAAATGTCCCCAACCCCTTGCACGTGTCTATTCCCCCTCACTCAACTGGTTTTTGAGTTTGGGACAAAAAAAAAAACCCCCTTATCAGAAAATTCAAAAGGTTTGCTTATTTTAAAATGACCCTTCATGTTTTCAGTCGTCTTTGTTTTGTATTGTTTGTTTTTTTTTGTTCTGTTTTGTTCTGTTTTTGTTTTGTTTTGTTTTGTTTTGTTCTTTTTTGGGTTTTGTTTTGTTTTGTTCTTTTTGTTTTGTTTTGTTTTGTTTTTTTGTTTTGTTCTTTTTTGTTTTGTTTTGTTTTTTTTTTGTTCTGTTTTGTTTTGTTTTGTTCTGTTTTTTTTTCGTTTTGTTTGTTTTGTTTTGTTTTGTTTTTTTTTCGTTTTGTTTTGTTTTGTTTGTTTTGTTTTGTTTTGTTCTGTTTTGTTTTGTTCTGTTCTGTTTTGTTCTGTTTTGTTTTGTTTTGTTCTGTTCTGTTTTGTTCTGTTTGTTTTGTTTTGTTTTGTATTTTTCTGTTTTTTTTTTTGTTTTGTTTTCTATTGTTTGTTTTGTTTTTTGTTCTTTTTGTTTTGTTTTGTTTTTTTCTGTTTTTGTTCTTTTTTGTTTGTTTTGTTCTTTTTGTTTTGTTTTGTTTTGCATTGTTTGTTTTGTTTGTTTTGTTTGTTTTTTTTGTTTTGTTTTGTTTTGTATTGTTCTGTTTTGTTTTTTTTTGTTTGTTTTGGTTTTTTTTGTTTTGTTTTGTTTTTTTTGTGTTGTTTTTTTCTTTTTTGTTTTGTTTGTTTAGTTTTGTTTTTTCTGTTTTGTTCTGTTTTGTTTTGTTCTGTTTTTTTCTGTTTTTTTTTGTTTTGTTTTGTTCTTTTTTGTTTTGTTCTGTTTTGTTCTGTTTTGTTTTGTTCTGTTTTGTTTTGTTTTGTTCTGGTTTTTGTTCTGTTTTGTTTTGTTTTGTTTTGTTCGTTTTGTTCTGTTTTGTTCTGTTTTTTTCTGTTTTGTTTTGTTTTGTTTGTTTGTTTTGTTTGTTTTGTTCGTTTTGTTTGTTTTGTTTTGTTTTGTTTTTTTTTGTTTTTGTTTTTTTTTTGTTCTTTTTTGTTTTGTTTTGTATTGTTTTTTTTGTTTTGTTTTTTTTTCTATTGTTCGTTTTGTATTGTTTGTTTTGTTTTGTTTTTTTTTTTTTGTTTGTTTTTTTCGTTTTGTTTTGTTTTGTTCTGTTCTGTTTTGTTTTGTTTTATTTTGTTGTTCTGTTTTGTTCTTTTTTGTTTTGTTTTGTTTTGTTTTGTTTTGTTTTGTTTTTTTTGTTTTGTTTTGTTTTTTTTTGTTCTGTTTTGTTCGTTTTGTTTTGTTTTGTTTTGTTTTGTGTTGTTTTGTTCTTTTTGTTTTGTTTAGTTTTGTTTTTTTTTGCTCTGTTTTTGTTCTGTTTTTGTTTTGTTTGTTTTGTTTGTTTTTTTTTGTTTTGTTTTTTTGTTTTTTTTTTTGTTCTGTTTTGTTTTGTTTTTTTGTTTTGTTCTGTTTTGTTCGTTTTGTTTTGTTTTGTTTTTGTTTTGTTCGTTTTGTTCTGTTTTTTCTGTTTTTTTTTTGTTTTGTTTTGTTTTTTTTTGTTTTTTTTTGTTTTGTTCTTTTTTGTTTGTTTTGTTTTGTTTTTTCTGTTTTTTCTGTTTTGTTTTGTTCTGTTTTGTTTTGTTCTTTTTTGTTTTTTTCTGTTTTTTTCTGTTTTGTTTTGTTCTGTTTTTTTTTGTTCTTTTTTGTTTTGTTTTGTTTTGTTTTGTTTTTTTTTGTTTGTTTGTTTTTTTTTTTGTTTTTTTTTTGTTTTTTTGTTTTTTTCTTTTTTGTTCTGTTTTGTATTGTTTTTTTTGTTCTGTTTGTTCTTTTTTGTTTTGTTTTTTTTTGTTTTGTTTGTTTTGTTTGTATTGTTTGTTTTGTTTTTTTGTTTTGTTTTGTTCTGTTTTTTTTTGTATTGTTCTGTTTTGTTCTGTTTGTTTGCTTCGTTTTTTTTTTCCCAAAAACATTTGAGAATAGAATTTTCCCTGGATTAAATTTTCAGGGGAAAAAAAAGTTTTTTGGGGTTTTCTAAAGTTTCTATTAAAAAAAACAAGGAGACTTTAACAATTGGTCTCTAAACTGTCGGGGGGGGATAAAAAAGGGGGTTTTTTTTAAAAAAAACGTTTTCTTTTTGGAAAAAATTTTAAAAAAAAAAAATTAAATTTGGGGAAAAAAGTTGTTTGCGTTTTATAAACAACTCTAAGGAGGCTGTTTCTTTTTAAAAAAATTTAATTTAAAAAAAACTTTTTTTAAAAAAATTTTATAGGGATCATTTACTGCTTTTGGAGGATTTCCTTTTTGGGAAAGTCTATGGCCCCCAAAAAAAAAAAAACCCCAAAAACATTAGGGAAAATAAAATTTTAAAAAAATGAATTGGTTTGGGATAATATTAAAAAACCCCAAACCTTTTTTGTTGCAATTATATAATGATAATAAAAGAGACCCAAAAGGCATTTTTAAAAAAAGGAAAAGGGGTTGGGAAAAGGGGGAAAGAAAAGGGGGTCATTGGGCCAACCCATTAAAAAAACCAAAAATTTTTTTTTTTATTTTTTTTTTTTGAAAATGCTGCATCCCCCGGGCCCCCTTTGTTTTTCCCCCTCCTTTTTAAAAAAAAAAAAAACTTTTTTAAAAAAAAAAAACCGCTTAACTTGACAAAAGTATACGCGCAGATAAATTCAACAGGAAACATTGATGAAAATAGATAAAGGTAAAAACTGAACTTAATCTCAGACAAACTATTTAGATTTCTACTAATGAAAATAAAGGAAAAACTTATCGCATATTCCACAATAAAAAAAAAAGAAGAAAACTACAGAAACTGAAAAACTCATGAAAGATTTCAACTCTTGAAAAGATGGGACACGTAAAACAGATGACGAATGAAAAAAAAAATATTACGAGAAATAATCCAGGAGTTGAGAGAAAACAATAGAGATACAGAATGAACGGTGTACTCCTAAGAGCAAAAGCAGATTGGATTGCTGATGTGAAAAAAATCTTCTAAGTGGTTCTGTATCTTGAGAAAAGAAACTACATTAGCAAACAAAATGAAAAACTATAACGAAAGGATAATGAAATAATAGACGACCATAAAGATACCTGAATGAAAGTGAAAATATTCTAAGAATTTTTATAGTGGGAAAAGATTAGAAACCTGTGCATTAGAAACTTGTTAATGAAATCCCCAATCTCACAAGAACAAGGACATGTTAGATGGTCTAATAACTATAAGGAAGCTACCAATTCCTGACAAATCTAAAAAATGTAAAAGCCCTGGCACAGATGGATTACGTAGAATTCTTAAATTCTTTTGGAAACAACTGGGAACCGTTTGGATGAGTCACTAAACGAAGCATTTAAACATGGAGAACTTCATCAACTCAAAAAGTCTGATTATCTGTATCCTAAAGGCGATAATACCTAAGAAGTAAAAGACAAATTGGGGTGGACTCTGTATCTCTTCTTAATGTAATATACAAAACAGGATCTCGTGTATTTCCAAATCGAATTAAGAAACTCCCTACCAACACTTATAAATGAGGATCAACGGATTCATAACTAATAAATGTAGATTATAGCTATAATTCTATAACATAGATAGAAGGGCTCTGTAGATAAGATCTTACTTTCTTGGGGGTTGAAACTGTACAAGCCCTTCCTCTCAAAAAGAAAAGTTAAAGAAGCATCGAAATTAAAGACGCAGACGCCCCAGCCAGAACAAGATCAAGGCTTGACTTCCCCCATCTACAATCAGATCCGACAACCGTTCACCCCACACAACAGTCCTCGTACCTACCACCTGCTTGCCAAACAGCATCGCAGTGAGCTGAAGAAGACAGGGCGACCCTGTCGAAAATAATCCCAATTAATTTTTGATTCTGATCTGTAACTACTTTTCTAACAATCTAATTAGTCGCATGATGCCACAGACAAGAACAAGATGTCGCGGGAATGATTTAATGATAGCATAAAAATACAAATAACAACAGCGTGTAAAGCAAACCCGCATGTGAATGCGATTCTTCAACAACACAAAATGAATTGCTGAAAGTATTGTCCGAATATTTTGATCACAAGTCTGCTAGGCCTACTGTTAGTGACATCTTCATGCTAGGGATGCAGTAAAAAGAATTCCAATATATTCTTCAATTTTCCTAATGGTTTAGTATACCTATACTTATGTTTGTAGAAGAAGGTAAAAAAGGGGAGGGGGAGCAGTCAATTACTACAACACAAACATACACACACGCAACAAAAAAAAAACAATCTTAGGTACAACATAAGAGCGGGATCAAATACATTGCGTGTACGCACATTTGAGTTTTCCAAGAAAACCTTTCGCAAGTAGAGGGGTGGAATCCTTTCAGACAGGTCAGACAAGACAAGTAACATTTCAACCTTGAATGTTAGATATTATAAATGGTGATAGTGGTATGGAAAATGGACAACAATCGACTCTGACACATTTCACATTGCAGCAGAAAATGGAAAACGACGGCGATAAGAAACATCATGCTGGCGGAGCTGAGAGTGATGGAGGTGAAAGTGAGATAAAACAAATGAAGAAAGACCTTGAGTAAATATTGGCATAGTAAAACAACATCGATACCGAATGTAAGGAAGGACAAAATTAACTACAACGAATCCAAACATCCAAAATAGTTTTCGGTTTTCTATATTTCGATGTCGTTTTTGTCATGCAACGAACATTTTTTTGCATTCAGTTAAAGTGCCACGTGGTTTCTTGACAACAGTAAAAGAAGTAATTATCATGGCATGATTTGTCGAATCCAGTTGAGGGTTTTTCTTCCATTCTGTTCCATAAAGAATTTGCAGAAAAAGAAATCCGATCGAAATTTACATGATGCAACATTTCAGCGGGGCATTGGGGGAAATGTCACTGTATCTCTGGCCTGTTGGAAATTCTCATGACTGTTTCTTGTCTGACTCAACGTATCATTTAAAATTTTGTAAACAATCCATGATCCGTATCAAAATCGCAACAGATTATGCACTTCCTATCTTAATTAAGCTTCTTTTTTTTACATTCTTGTGATCATCTTGATGTTTGTACAGTCCAAAATCATTGCTTAAGCCCCCCCCCACCAATTTTATGTGTCCGGTTCCAGCTGCGGAAAATTTTTCATTTAAAAAATTGTAACATCTCAAGGTATCTGAAAAACACTATAATGTATTAGCATTTGCAGAAACGCTTTTTGATAATTACAACTCGTTACCTTTAATAAATAAATACATAAAAACAAACAAACAAACACAAAACAACAACGCCGCTTTTTGTGAACCCAGTCTTTATATCCCTATAGGCTTTCAACATCATCATCCAATTCTGGAATATTTCAACACCACAGTGCCTAGGAAACTTGGTAGAACCAGCATACAATCCCTTCCGCTGTACAAAATCAGCATTTACATCTGTACGTTGGTACTCCCGTTCATCCTTCTTCTGGTAAACTTTGGCAATATTTATGACATCATCATCATGCAGAAGATGAGCAGAAAGTTAGTAATCAACTTATATTTAAAGCATTGGCAATTGTAATCTAATATTCTTGATATAACTTTCTGCCTTCATTGATAGGAGTCACGTTTCATTCTGGTAACAAAAAATCAAAACAACTTTGTGTGACAAATATACAGCTGGATTCTTCATTATGGGAAATGTTAGTGCTTGTTTCTGGTTCGTTTGACCATACACAGAGCTATAGCTTGTGGTGTGGCCACATCGTGTTAACCTTATGTGAACACGTCCGTAGAGATTTGCTATCATTGTAGAGTGGGCTGCGTTCTTTGCTATAATTTACTCTCACAATCACTACGGAAGGAGTTGGTTTTACATGACCTATACAGTGGATCCACTGCGCTTCAACCCAGAAAAAGCTACGTTCAAATTCAAGGCGGATATCTTCACTTATGTGGATCTAGTTTTGTACTCGCTGTTGCTTTTACTTGTTTAAAATTCTTGCTAACAGTGTCTTGTTTGGAAGCAGAAAGACTAGCGTCAGAGAAACTCGCCACAAGTTAGCACAAGCACTGTCGGACCAAACAGAAGCTCGCCAGAGAACAACCAGATCAGTGAACCCTCACCGTCAGCTTGGTTCCGTTGCCTTCATATGCTGACTTTGCCTGCTTTCTCTCTTCTAACATTATTCACTATGTTAGCATTCATCACTCATCACAAATTTCTGGTTCTATCAACGGGCTGAACTCAACGTGATCATCGTCGTCACTTACTCTGCTCATGTTTTTCCATAGCGCGGTTAACTTTTAACCTGTATCTGCTTGACAGGAGAAGGTTCAGAGACGAGTCCTCAAAATCATCGTTGTCAAAGGGTTCAACACCACCTGAGTTTAGTCGATGTCAGGGAACTCTGTAAAGAAGTCCACACGTCACTCAGAAGTCATTTTCGAACTGAGAAAAGGCTAGGAACACAAAAGAAAGAAAAGTAGGAAATCATTCCATTGTCTTATCGTTATTTTGATAGCGCCTCATTGCCCGTGTCTGTGTCTATTCCGAGGTTTTAAAGAGAAAAAACCAGAGTGGATTATCAAAATAAATATCGCACAGTTGTCGTCCCACAGGCCTCGCTGCCACAACTGCAACAAGTGAGCTGACAAGAAGGGCACCCTGTCGAAATATTCTCCAAGTATGTTTTTGATCTGATCCCTTAACTACGTATCTAAAGAGTGATGATCTTCTAACTCACTTTGGTTTTGAACATCTGAAATCTGAGGGACGTGCTTCTAGGTGACAGAGCTAGAAAAGAATGTTGGAATTTAATGTGTGTGTGGTGGTGTTGGTGTGTGTTGTGTGTGTTTGTGTGAGTGTGGGGGTGGTGTGTGTGTGTTCTAGAAATCTGAAAAAAGTTGTCCATTACATTTGCGCACCACTTACAAATATGAACGTTTTCCAATAGTCACACAGGGGTGGTGCCAATTTGGTGGACATATTATCTGTGGAAAATAGTGTAACATTACAAGAAAAATTTCTTTTCGACCATTAAACACAAATGCCTCCACCCTCCTCCTGCAACCCCCCTCCCCCCTTTTCCAAGCAACATACAGTTTGTTGTATTCAGAGTGGATTTTAATCAAAAGACGCGAGCCAGGACTGGATTTGGTGTGGTGAAAACTTAGTCACTTTTTTTTTAACCCCCCCTGTTTTGTTTTCCCCCCCCTTTTAATTTTAGCAGATGAACATCTATACATCAGGTTAGAAACTATAAATACCAATCCTGACTCCTGCTCACCACCCGAGTTTTTTGGGTCGAAAGTGGCCTGAAAGCCGCCTTTTCCTTGCAAGAAAGGAAGAGAATCCCAACCCGGCAGACAGACAAGAAGAAGAGAGACAGACAGACAGACCAGAGAGGCGGCAGACGCACACACAACGATCGCAAGCGCAAATACTGTTCTCTGGCAAGTAAGACGTCAATAACCAAAATATAACGATTATCAACAAACAAACATACTGTGCAGGGTTATCCGTTTTTAATACTAATTTACAAACTTTTCAGATTTTAGTTTTTGTTAATCCTATGTTTTTCTGTCGTGTTCAAGAACAGCATTTTCGCCAAACAGGCTTCCAAATGAGTCTTTGTCTTCATGTGAAATAGAACTACAGACTTTAACTGTTTCTCTAAAGTCTTTTAAAAACCGAGTTATATTTCTGGCATAAAAATCCACACAACGTATTCCCAGCATGTCTTCCGCAGAAAGCTAGTTTCGACAAAGTGTTTTCTCTTTTTAACTATGTCTCTTTCTGCCTTAACAGTCATCTATAATAAATAGTGTTAGCGTTCCTTCAAACAGTCTATAAATGTTCTAACACTCAACTCAGTTTTATTGCTAGAACAACTAAATATATGTCATCATCGTCCAATAAACCTCTATTATATATGCATTGTTCCATTAAAGTGTTGGCAGAAAATCACATATGATCAAAATTATAACGATAAACTGTGTAACAGGTTGAGGATAAATATGTTTTTCACAACCAGTCTGTCCGACCCATCAATGAACCAAGAGGGTTTTTGTCAAAATTTAACTGCTCCATAGTTTTATAACAAACTTAATCTAATCCAGTTAATGTATTTTAATCATACTCTCTGTCAAACTGTTCATGTAATAAAACCCTATGAGGCCTAAATGCTAAGATGAATCCAATTCAGTTCTGTCAGATGTTTCTATTTAGACTAAAATTGATTATTGTTGCTTTGTTGTTATGACCTTAATATCCTCGCCATGTGAAGAATGACGACGTTACCTTAAGTTTTTCAAACGTCTACGTTTTGCCAGCTAATTAAATTCCTTTTAGAAGGACGCCAACAAATGCCCACAACCCCATCCCTCTTTACATCTTTTAAGACTGAAATTTCAAATAACATTGTGAACGTGTCCTCCTAATTTCATTTGGCGGAATGAACTGTAAATTTTGTAGAGCATCTGTCAAAACTGATTCTCTTCTGTGGAGGATTTACTGTTAATCCATACGGCTTTATTTTCAATCTCTTTCTGACTATTGGTCCTCTGGCATAAGACTTACAAGTAAAGGGCCAGAGTTGAATCTTTTCATGAAACCTTTATTTTGTGGGGCGGCTAAAAGATGTAAATGGGCATAATGAATCAAATTTTATTTCCCATTCAAAATAGGTTCTAAAGTCCATTGGAGTCAGTTTTGCGATCGAGTTTTATATTCATACTGCCACAATATTTGCCTCTAGATTGCGCAGACTGTTTCTAGTTTTAGGAAACCATTTACTGTCGCTAACCTCTTTGCGTTATAATCACCATCTTTAGTGTACTCAAACCCATACAAAGTGCCTATCTCACCGTTCTGTCAAAGTTCGCAACGTCTGCAGTCTTTTAAATTCTAAGTTATACACCTCACAGGCGCTAATTGTAACTCTGGTGTCTTCTGGCCCACGCGACATTAGTTTTTATAAGCGTAATATTTTATTTCCAAAACAATGTGCAGGTTATCACATTTTACGACTTTCCCCGTTTAGTCCTTTGATTTTATCATAAATGATCCGACCCGCCACAAACTAATCTTTTAAACTTTAAATTAGGAATTGGTAATAATTTCATAATCGCATATGCACTTTTCCCTGACGGCAAGAGGTCTTAAAACAGTTGAGGGCCTTCCATCTTATAAGTTTTCATCAGTGCTTAGCTCATCTAAATGAACATAGAGTAAATGCATGTAATGCAAGATTGAGGGAGCGGATACTTTCCCCCTCAACAACGTAGTTTCATCTGCGAAACACAAAACTATGAGTGGTAGATTGCTAGTTGTAAAGCCTACATTTTAGCTATCTCTTTCTCCAAAATCGTATTTTGCTTCTTCAGTTTGAATGTTAATTATTGTTATTAGATTTGCATTGTTATGTTCAGAGTAATGTCGAAGGTACTCATTGCTTCTTTTAGTGAGCCAAACCCGTAATAACCACAGGGAATGTTAACTGTTGAACGTCGTTTGTTCTCCTTTCATATTTGTAATCTTATTATTCCCCTTGCTTTAGTTAAATAAACCATACGACTTTGAAAAATATTACAAGAGCGTGACGACCGTTTTTTGGCCCCCGCAATGTTACAATAGCCAATTTCTAAAACGAAGGCGGTCTTGAGTTGTTATTGTTTACAACATTTTTTAAAACAAATTAAAAATGATGCATTCACATAACTGATGCACAATTTTCTGTTGGCCGCACATACAATCTTAAAAATAAAACAACTGACACTCCTCGACATTTCTGGACCCAGACTGTGCCTTTTCATAAAAAGGTTGTGTATGCCATTAACAGATATCTTAACCCTTTCCCCTATTAAAAATAGAACTACATCGGAAAGCGAGGTTTAGTCATCCCGATGCAGTTTTATCAAACCAGTTTAAACGTTGGCTGTGTTTTGTGCATCAACGGGTGTGGAGTGTCGTATCTGATCACTTAAATCATCCAGATCCTGAGTGAGTCAGTGTAACAGATTTCAAATTTATTACACCTTTAGCTATTTGACTGAACTGCGAGCGCCATTACAAATACAAACCGTTTAATCCATTCAGCAACATAATAAGCCAGAAGGCTTTTGAAAGGAATCTGTAACGATTCAATATTAACACCAAACGGACTTTAACAAAAGTTTGGATCTTAATCATGGTCTAGGGCACCCCTTATTTTTGGGGCATGCACAAAAGTTTAAATTTGACTGGAAACCTCCTTACACATCTTTCTCTTCAAGCGCAACAAGCTTTTCACCTCGGTCCATAGAGCAAGCCATAAAACAGCATGAGGGGCAACATTTATCTTAGACACTCTAAGGGCCTAACTAGGGCGGAATAGAACGAATAAACTATCTCTATTCGTACTTTACGTTGGTGTTTCTAGGGTCGCAAGCACAGGCAAGATCAAGCATAACTGATTCCCTACTACGCTTGGACGCCGCAAAAACCAATACTTAGCAAATTTAAGAGCTACGCCATTCTTCTACTGTTAATTTGCCTCAAGTATAAAAGGTACCAAAATGTTTTTACAATACCAAGATCGAAAGTAGACTTTGCTGTTGGCACTGGGTGATCTGGCGGCCTTCTGACCCTAGGCTCCAGATAGACCAATAATAAACTATAATAATGAAATTCTTAAGAACAATGAAACCGAAAGGTGGGAAAAACGACATAAATTCTGCGCCAGTAAATTGCAAGCAGTAAAAGAACGCCCAAGAATAAAGTATCCAATCACCGCGCCCAAAGCCCAAGGCAATTGAAACTCAGCAAAGCTCGCGGACCTCGTTCGCGATACCATGAATATGAAAAGACAGCGCTTAGTTCTTGATTAACTGGCCTAGGATTACTCGTCCTTTATTTTACTAAATAATAACCCTACTATTAAGAGAACAAAATGCCCATAAGTGCTCGCCATAAAGCCAACTACTTTTGCTTGCGTAGACCCAAGCCAGCAGCCAATACTCCCCAAATTCCTGGGTAAAGCGTATCACGGCTTAAACCAGCTAAATTTATAAATAAACTAGCAAGATGATCAAGCTGTTTTTTACCCATGATTTATCAGGCGATGGCGCGGAGGCACTGACTTTTGACCTCCACCGCCGCCTGTAATAAGCCAACACCAGCGTGCTTATTGCAAAATCCAAAGGCGGTATAACGCTTACTAATGTGACTCCTTGCTCTCTAAACAGTGTTTCGGATTCGTCTGCTAGCGTTGGGTCTTCATAAAAAATTTTTCGATAGGTCTCTTATTCTATTCACTTGAGTTCGTAATTGTCTCGTTATAGATAGCCTTCCCTAGTCTGCTGATCTTTCTTGTTCAAGATACTTTTAGTCATTGTTATTCCTTTCTTTAAATATCCATGCCCTAAGTTGGCTTCAATCACCTCAACGAGCTTTTTTCTTTTGCGCGGCGGTGTTGCTCACTAGTTCACCGAATTTCTAAGATTGTTTGTAATTCGCCTCTGATGTTCTTAAAGTACGATCAAGGCCGCTATTTCTCGCATGGGTAGCGGCGAGTCGTGTATAGTCTTCGGACTCGTTTCTTCTGAAAAACTGGATTCTGCTTCTATTAAAATTTTATTAATTCACCTGCTGATTGATTTAATTCTTTAAGTTCCATGGTTTTTGGCATTGGTTTATCTGTTGGGAGTTCTTGCAGTTTGTTTTGAAGTTTAGCAACTGCCTCCGCCCTTAAATTTGCCTAACAAGCCAGGCGTATTTTGTACGCTCGCAGGGAGTCTATTTCTAATTGACCCACGGCTAAAAAACTTTGATGGGTACTTATTTAGATGTAGCTGAACAAGTCCTTGTCGCTCCTCACAAACAATGTTATCCTTTAACTTCAAAATCATTAGGGTCTAAAATTCGGGAGGTCTTGGCCTATACTTTGGTATAAAGATCTTACCCTTACTTTCTTTATTTATACCGACTTGTGTAATGTACTCCCGATTTCTGCTAATTCATCATGCAAGAGAGCCCGAGCGATGCCGCTCCCAAGGGGAATCACTCATGTCGTCTCCACGATCAAAAAAACATCATAATCTCATCCTTTTCAATGCTGCCCATGTTTCTTTAATAATTAATTTTTTTATTGGTTTTATAAAAAGTTACATCAATAGCACGATTCATGACCCGCTTAGAAGACTGAAAGAACCCTGGCGTGAAGGGAAATAAAACGGAATATTACTGTTCCAAATAATCCATCCTACTATTGATGCGATCAAATTCTTTACTGTCAAATTCCGGACCAAGACAGATAAGTGATTGTGCCAGCTCTCGCGTCTTACTTCAAATATACTCGATTCAACACAGACACAAACAGGACGGTTGTCCAAATTGGGGCGGAGCAATTGTTAAGAAAATTTCTATAAAACATTGAGGGAAGACATATTTTTCTTACACAATGCAGACAATTTTATCACCTAATCTGATCTATGGCTAACGGGAATGAACGGGCTGAATCTAGCGTTTTCAAGAATCGGAAAATGAAGAAGCACTAAAACATGAGAATAGGCGCTGAAAGAATACTAAAGACGGCAAAAAGTATGTACCTTAAGTTTGCGTATGGAAATCGCGTTTTCCATTCCTTAGATGTTGAGTTGTTAAAAGCGCAGCGCCAATACTTTTCAAGGAGCTTAAAAGACAGACTGTCATATGAACTCACTTTTAACGAATACAAACGTGTTATCAAACAACAGACACCGTAGCAATGTACAGCATTTCTGACATCTCGTTAGAGTATGACGTTGTTTACATTACCCCTAATTTAGCAAGGCTGATTGAGCAACAATAATCAGTCAAAATTTATCAATATATTACTAAAAGAGTGATTCACATAACAACATATCCCAAAGCAGGCAAGACACTATATGGAATTTTATTTTACTCTCCACAACGATCGCTTAAAGGTATTTTATTGCATGTGTGAAGATGAAGAACCGTTCAAAAGAGCAAGTGAAAAGTTTATTTAATCCTAAAATAGCGAAAGTGCAAGTACACTTGATGGTAGTCCTAACCAAATCTACGCTAGCGGCTTGCCAGACCTTATCACATTTTGACGGAAATAAAAATTGTTGGGGTGGGAGGGGTAGAAGTCTAAACAGCAGACCTGAGTCTAAAGATTTACATCTTCACAATGTTAGCTTGATGATTATATAACAACAAAATACGGTTTATGGATTGACCTAAGGTCAACAGAGGATAATCAGTTGCATGGAAGCGGGAGCCTGTGAGAGACGTAATAAACATTCAAAATGATAAAGAAGAAGAAGCCGATAAACCGCTTAATGTACATTTGTTTTAATATATGCTGCGCGAGCTGAATATTGAAATAACAATTAAAAGATATACAATACTAAATTATTTTTTATTTATAAACAGCATGTCTGTTCATAGTTTATCCCAAATGTGCCTACACGCCGCCAAAAGAAAGAGATAGTAGAAACCCCTAACATAAAAACCTTTAGATTTAACAAACATTACCGCAAATGCAAAGCAAGTACTAAGCAAACATTTCAAATACAGCAAAACCAAACGAAGGTATACACTGCTTTAATGCTTGTTACATATGTTAAAACTGAGCAATCGAATATAACGCTCTATCAGCAGAAACGAGTGTTTGGTCTCTTAGCAACGGGCATAGCGCACCCGCACTTTAACCTCTAGGAGTTTGTCTATAGCTCTCGCCTGTGTTCATTACTGTCGGTGCCGCTAGCAAAAAAATAAAAACTAAACACCAAAAGCACACAGCTAATGGTTTCAACTAATAACAACTAAACTTAGGCTCGATTAAACTGACAATAAATAAACGCTAGTTGACGTCAAACATCACGGATGAAAATTTAATCGTTTACAGGCCGATTTTGATGACTACAAAAGACAAAAGTATGATCTTCAAAAAAGGCGGTGACTCAGTTTTTCTCAACAGCCAGGACCCGAGCAGATATAAAAAAAGGAGAAAATGCTTTATAAAAAGTAAACGAAACATTAAACTTCTGTTCTACACAGCTCACATTAACAACACCAAAAGGTTTTATACTTAGTTTATGATCCAAGCACAAAAGACCGTTGATATTGGTTCTGATAATATTGATATGTTTGGGGGTTGGGTTTTAAATATTTTTTGAGTTAGAAAAGAGACACTCAACATGGCGTAAGATATAGAAGGGCAAGACGAATTTTGAAGAATGCTCGAGAGAGAGCGTTTATCAAAGAGCACGGAATATTGATTAGAAGGCATCGACCCAACAAACGTACAGCAAGCGTTTGGTCATGCTATTTCTCAAGTTCCGGTAAACTAACAATAGACCCACCAGTTAAAGTAATGTTAGCTTGTTTTAATCGACTATGTAACAATATATGAAGAAAACTAGAAGTCTGGGGTCTCGCTAACATCAGAACTATTCGTTCTCATAACGGACTTTAAACACCCGGTTGGGCAACGAACTGCTTACACAGTTGACGCTGCCGCAGAAGAAGCTAAAATGAGAGGCTCACTCTGTTGGACAGAGGGCGAATCTTAGAGATCAGATTAAAACAGTCTAAGTATGCACCGATTGTTGGCAGTCTCACATTCCACTACCTCCAGCATTAGTCCAAAAAAAGCAGTCTAAACATAAAGAAATCCAGACAACAAATGTTTATGTGGTGAGTTCTTGCAAGGCTGCCATTACGCCCGCAAAAACGCAGAGAGAGTGTCTAACTATCGCCTTACATCAATGATCTTAACTTTAGTGGAATATCCTTTCCTGTAGTGTAGATCAAATTGATCAGTATGAAGAACAAAACAACCCATAACTGTTAATGTCTCCACCGGGATGAGGAGAAAACCAAACAGATTTGGTGCCAATAAAAGTGTCCCAAGAACAGTCCCAACGATTGCGAAGCCAGACAAAAAATCATGTTGACTTACAACTAACTGTTTTTTCACCAGCGGGGCCCCACATTATACATTGATACGACAATATAAACTAATGCAGCCATACTTCAAAAAGATGGGCACAAACAAGAAATTCTTGCAGGAAAATGTTTAACAAGAATGCCATCTGTTTCAAGCCCGCAAAGCGAACATAAAAACATTGTATTGGCCCGTTGACTGATAATACAAACTAATACGCCCCCAGAAGCAGTAAAGTTTTTTTAGTTTTAAGAATTGCTGGAAACGGATGCAAAATTCTCCATACGTAGTTTACGCAGACTTCGAATCACTCATTGTTCCTATGAAGGCCAGCGCCGCAAAAACTTACGAAAAACAGTCTTAATGAGTAAATCATCAGATTGTGCATTTGCCTTCATTGTTGTCAGGTACGATGGCCCCCCTCACTCATCGCCAGAAATTATAATACAGGGGACCAATGCGGCCTAGAAGAGTTTTACAGCGCATGCAGCAAGTGCGTAATGAAGTTCTAATAAATCTGAATTCTCTGAAATCATAATGGCCGCCTGAAGACAAACAACAGTATGACTCACAGACCACGCAGGGGATGGGGGCGGGTTAAGAGCAACGCCCAAGAGTGTAAACCCCACAGTAGAGACCATGATCACATTAGTGGAAGTTTAGAGTGCAGCGCACAGTAAATGCCAATCTTCAACTAAAGTTTGATCCAAAGACATGGAAGCTGCCTGTATTCTTTCACAACCTTTGCAGTTAAGACTCCCACCTTATAATGAAAGCAGTAGCCGAGCCTTCAGGTACATGCATTGCACAGTCATCAGAAAAGTACATTGGGTTTCCACTTTAAATACATGTCTTTCTATCTACACTCTATGCAACACATGATGGGATCATTAAGTCCACTGGCCACGTCCCTTAAGTCCCCCTGCCCAAAACGGAAGAATATTGATCCAACTCTTGTTAGAAAGGGCGTTTTACCCTTATGATACATGAACTGTTGGGAAAGGTTTTGATGAAGATACACTTCCGCCTAAAGGCGCGTCTTTCTAGTCTTAGAGGAAAGGACATCAAGCGACACCGATGACCAGCAGGCTCAAGATCGTGGCAGAAATTAGATGGTAAAACGAAGGGAAGACTATCATGACTCCTACTTGATGGGCAGGATGTATTGTGTTGGGCGGACGTCTTTGAAAATTATAGGAAGACCTGCATGAAACAATACGTTTGGATCCTCGCAATTACATTTCTGCGCCCCGGGATGAGTTGGGAATGCCTTACATAAAGTTTTTACTGAGTAACAGATTGATTTATGTCGGATTTACCAATGAACCAGATGATTGAAACGGATTGCGTGGAGGAATTTAGTATGCGTCGCATCAGTACTGTAAATCAAACAACAAAATACTATTGGACGACTATGATCCAAGTAAAAGGTCTAACTATCTTATGTAAATAGAATGCAAACAATCTGTATGGTTGGGCAATGGTGCGCAATCGCGTCCATTACGCAACAATTAAATGTACACAGGTACGAATAATATTCAAAAAGGCATTAAATGGTTGGGCAGTTAAAAACGCCCAACACAGCGTGGTTTCATTCTAGAAGTTGACTTAGATATCCTCATGAAACTCCATGAACCTGCATATGACTATCCATTAGCAGCAGAAAGTCAAAAGATGGATCCAAGAGAAACCACCTAAACTTGTGCCTAATCTTCGTCGAGCAAAAAAATTAGTCTGACATTACAGACTTTCTACAATTTTTTATTAAGACATGGTGTAAAGTTAACACTGCCATCGTATAATTCTTTTGATCAAGGAACATCAAGAAAAACCATACATCATGAAGAACCTGAGGCCTCAGAACTAAATCCACCAGATGCTTCAGAAAAAGACTTTTCAAGCTGATGAACACAGCTGTTTTGGAAAGACTATGGAGAAACCCGCACAAGCGCAAAGATGTAGATAAGTCACCAAGAGAACGAAGCAATTAAGCTAACTTCAAACCTAATTATCAGGACTTCAGAAATTTCATGATCACCTTTTTGGCAAATGATGAAAAAAAAAGAAAGTCACATGACCAACCTGATTTATTGGGTTTACTGGTTTTAGAATTATCAAAGCTTTTGGATTTAGAATGTCTTTATGCCTACTTTAAGCCCTCCGTATCCTGGTCCAGATACTTTACACAGATACAGATAGTTTTGTTATAGATATCACCCACTGAAAACATCATAAAGACTGGAAATGGCAGTGGCTACAAGGGCATGCTAGGATGGTATGATACATCTGATTACCCTAAAGATTCGCCCTTTGCTTCAATTACTAACAAGAAGGTTTAGGAAAGATGAAGGAATGAATTATCTGGAAAGTGATCAAGGAGTATGTGGGGTTAGAGGTCAAAATGTAAGTATTTTCGAGCCAGGAGAAAATCATTAAGGAAAGCAAAGGAATATCTCGCAGCGATGTGCATCAAACTTATCACCATGACAACTACAAAGAAGCATTGTTTGGCAATAAGACTTTTCATCATGACAACGAAAACTGCGATCTAATCTACATAAGATTCAACACAACTGTTGTAACAAAGAAGTCATTAGATAGAACAAACACAAAACGGGTGTTTGAAATGCCAGAGTTTCATATGCAATTGGGCATCTGGGAGAACCGTAAATTAATTAAGCGGAACTGTGCTGGCGAATTATCTGCAGTTCTTCTGTTCACAAAAGATCTTTGAGGAGCTGTTTGATTTGGGTTGTGTCAGTTTCCTCGTAAATCATACACGGCGGATTCATTTTTACAACTTTATTTCATATGTACAACACTCACCAACCGATCGTTGCCCCTGGGTGCGAGTGTCCCCTTCTGCTTACCCCGTAAATAAAGGTAACCTTACTTTAACCAAACGGTAATAGTTTGCCGGTGTACTGGCGTCTTCAGCAACATTTATGTTTTTCTTTTGATTGCTTGTACTTGTTTAGCCTTTAAATTCTCATTATTCATTGCGGCGCCAAAACTGAGGGCAGTCATCTAACCCATTCGTGTTGCGAGAATGCATCAGCTCTCTGTGAATACTGGTAGAAAAAAAGTCTTTCGCTAACTGTTTGTTAAAGTTTTCAACAAAGCCTGTGATCGTTAACACCTCGGAAATGCCTCTTCTATAGTAAACTCTGTGTTTTAACTATAATTGATACACTTGGCCTTTAAATTCTTTTCCATCATCACCTTGAACATGCGAGGATAAGTTAGTGGCCCTCGTTGGATACATTTGTATAGCAAGCAACAGCAGAAGCACTCTTTTGCGTATAATGGCTCCCGCATCTTTGTATCTTGAGCTATGTACAATGACTGTGAGTGCGTACTAAATCTTTTTTTTCGTCTAATCCTATCAGAGGTAAAAATATAGAAGATTCATTGATGGGTTCGTTTGGAGTTGTATTGACAAAGTTGGTCTCTGTATTCGCCTAGGTGCAGGTAAATAAATTTGCCAAATCGCTTGTTTAGATAACCATTCCTTTGCTGTTTGTTCACTGACTCCCGCTGCTTTGGCTAGCTTTTTAATTGCTGGATGCCCTTCCCAATTATCCTATGGCAATACTAGATTTTTGTTCATTTTTTATTCGCCCATATTCTGTGCAACAAAATAACACGACGTCATACCAACGACAATAAACGCGATTTTCTTGCATCTTATTGTTTTTCTGATGTTGATAAAAAGTCACGAATTTTGGTGGGGGCAATGTCTGACTGTTTGCCTGTTACCAAGATAATATTCTTTTATTGCTGGTCAACATTTTTAAATGTGTAAGCTGCATGCCCCATGTCTTTCAGGTGTCACTAATAAAATCTAACTGCTCAAGTCTCTGCCTTTCATAGGCGTCTTGTGGCAGCTGCTAGTTGCTCCATAGCTTTGTTATGTCTTTTTCTCTCGCCGTCATTCCCCGTTTCCAAAATGTCGAAATTACGCCGCTAAAAGGAAGCGCATTCACCAAAGCGCCGCCTATCATTAGTGGAGTGAAGCCATTTTTTATAAATGTTATTTTTTTCTTACATATTTATATTGTCTGAATTATTTCATTGCTTAACTAGAAAATCTTTCGAGCAACCGAAGCTGCATATATGCTTGGACGGGGGGCGTAAGCCTCAAAGTCTAGTTTCCAGATCTGCTGTTTTAATTCTTAACCCAGCTTTACCAACAATTTGAGTATCCTACACTTAAGGGCCCCAATAACCAGAATGGTATACAAGGTTGGCAATAGTTTGTTTCGGTCTCCTTTTTATAAATAAAATAATTATAATTTAATAAAAAACATGAACAGTGATGATCTACTACAGCTACAAGGCGGGCCTAAACTGCTGAACTTATGAATGACCAAGTGATGATCAAGCTATTAGCCCCAAAAAGGAAGGCTGTACTTTGGCACATGTGGGAAAACAAAACAGTTCCTCGGAACTTGAATTCAGCATTGAACAGATTCAACAAATGTCGCCGCAAACATTTTAAAGTATCATAACAGTATGAAGCGCAGCTGGGGTTCAAAATGGTGAAAAGAGTTGGGCAACGGTTCTTAGTTTGTACCTAAACTAGTCAGTAGATTGCTCCCATTGATTCTGAACAAGATCTTACGTATGATTTAACGCAAGAGCCAGTTTTAAAACAAAGTCATTAGAGTCTCTAGGATGTGATCTATTACTAAAGATTTGGAACATTGTTAACGGGGGGGGGGGGGGGGGGCCAGTAATCATGGGGGTTCATAACTTATAATCATATAGATATTATTTCCTTCAAATGAACGATCTGGAAATCAGCAAACCAGGAAAAAACACTGGGGGGGGGGGGGGGGGGGGGGGTTGGGGAATCAGTGGAGAAAGTAACCAAGCTAAAATCTTCAGTAAACACTGAACCAGGTGGAGGCATTAAAAATCCTGGGCGTGTTTGAAGCAGGAAAAAAAAATTAGCAGAGTGAACAGACAAAAAAAATTAATGTTACAGCATTATGAAAACATAACACCGCCAACGCCAGAACAAGTTGATTCAATGCCGCAATAAAAAACATGTGATTCCAGGCCCCAAAGTCTCATGGAAAATTGAACTAAACTGTTGTCATTTTTGGGCGCCCTTGCTGCTGGCGGGGGCTGTTTTATTATGGATTATAAAATATAAACCGAAAGACAGCAAACACAAGCAACAAAACAAAATCTGCACCATATACATGCAGAAAAGACAACTGCACGCTCAAAACCGCCAATAACAAAGCACATTTTGATCCATTTATAATTGAATAATTTATTTTATAAATTTTTAATAAAAATAGATCATGGGCGTATTATAAAATGATAATAGTCAATAAATAAAGACATAGAGACCAATAAAAGACATTTCCATAGACACAGAAAGTTAATCAATGTTGGTTGCTTAGGGTGTAAGACCTTCCTTAAATCTATGCAGAAAAACGCTGAAGCACGACATACACAACGATGACGCGTTTTTTGAGGCGTGAGTGACAATATTAGCATCTCTATTTAAGATAAAAACATAGCTGTATTTTTTTAATAATTTAAAGATAACTTAATAAGAACTTTGATTGTAACTTAACGGATAAACTTAATCAAGAACTTATAAGAAACTTGATCCAGAACTTAATTAATAACTTAAGCATTACGTTGAAGAACTTGAAGTAACTTAATTAAAAACTTGGGGTAAATTAATTAAAAACTAATTAAGAACTTGGGTGACTTGGGGTGGGAGTGTGTGTGGTGTACACAGAGCTTATTATTTGCCATGTGTAACACCACTTAGTGCAAACAGTGCTTGCGTTTTTTGTGATGCATTGGCTCTTTGTTGCAAGTTCAAAGCAGCCGCCAAGTGCACAAAAACGTTTATACCACACCCCTCCTCTTTTTTCATCCAGCTTGGACTGGCATTGGCAGGAGGTACCTAGGTGTTTTTTTTTTTTAAAGTAAAATACTGCTTTAGCAAGAGCTAAAAAGCCGCCTAAAAGTTTTGTAACAGGGCGTAGACAGCAAAGCGACAAAAGCCAGCATCAAATCTCACTGCTGATAACCTTTGACCGCTCAGGTGAAGCGCTAAGAAACGGCTTTGCCACTGTGACCTTAGACCGCTCAGGTGAAGCGCTGAAGAAACGGCTTGCACTGTGAACTTTGACCGCTCAGGTGAAGCCTGGTTCTCTCTCACTGCTGCGGACTTTGAAGGATGGTGTTTGAAGTTGAATTGGTTATTGTACAGGAGTAGGTCCCAATAATTTCTAATCTCCTCACTGCATGAAAACAATAAATACAAATCCTTCCTCAAAGAGTAGACTTCTGTGAACGAAAGACTCAACTGTAGAAAACCTTATAGCATAAGGATTCAACAAACGAGCAATCTTCTCTTAGTTTGCGAGAATATAAAGGCCTGCCGCCTCAACTCTGAGGGGGGCCGGGGGGCCCCGGGGGGGGGGGACCCCAGGGGGGGGCACACCTAAGCACTAACAATTGTGCAGTACACACAGCTTGTCAAGTATTGTCAGTCTTAAAAATCCCCACTATCTTTGTTGCATGATCAAACATTATATAAAACAAAACCAACCGCACAAAACCCAGTAAATTACTGTCTCACTACACCACACACCTTCTATGGCATACAACCCGCGCTAACGACACCTGGCGCGCTGTCACCTGAAATGAATACACCCCCCCACCCCCACCCCTCACCTGGCAGCCCCAGTCTCTCGCTTTATTGATTTTTTGGTCGCTTAGGCTTGCCGTGCGCTGTAAACAAGGTCGCGCGTCTCGTCGCTGTGTCAGCCTACTGTTACACATAGTTTAGTAGGTTGTAGTACACCCGTCCATTGTATATTTGAAGCATTATATATAAAGATTAGTGCTACCACACACACTTCCCTCTCCAAAACAGGTAGATGTCTAAGACTGCCTAACCCAATCTATTTTGTTTGCCAGAACATCAAATCGCCATTCAGGTTGCATAGAAGGGCACACTTACAGGCAGATGAACTGGTTAGAAGTAGAAAAGTATACACATCTTAATACACAAATCGCTTGCCCCATAAACAACTGAATCTTAGTTACAATCAATCAAGTCACGAATCAGCCGTGTTTACCTCGCCTAGAAATGACGCCTGTGCGGGCAAAACATGTGTATAGTTAGCTTGACCTTCACTGACTAACTCACTAATTCTTTCACAAATACTCTAATAAAATGCAGTTTAAAATAAAACTTATGGCCTCGAATAACAAACCGTTCTTCAAAACGTTTTAGCCATTTTAACAAATAACACAATTAAGAACACAGTGGCCACACCGGGGCGCAATCAAAACACAGCCTTCTTGTGCAGTAGCTCCAACACAAAGACGGCCCAGGACCCGTTGCCACGTCGACAGCCTCGATCTGATGGCAATCTAACTTTTCCAAATGTGGAGCCACCTAACCAACGAGTGAGTTTCGGTTTAAACAGCACAGCTCGATGCAAACTGCCGCGAGCCTAAATTAAGTGAACAGATTTCAGCCCCGTGTGACAAAAGTTTGTAGGTGGAAATAAGTCAGAAAAAGTGTGCGGATTTTATGTCATTTACATGAGGAGAGAAAGAGTGTGTGTGTGTGTGTGTGTGTCTGTCTGCCCGCCTCTTGTCTGTCCCTGTCTGTCTCTCTCTCTGTCTCTCTCTTCTCTGTCTGTTCTGCCGGTGATTCTCACTCTCATCTCTTTTCCCACATGAAAAGGCGCTTCATCCACTTTCCGACCAAAAACCGGTTGGTGAAGCAAGTGAGTCAGGATTGGTATTTTACGTTCTCTGGGTTCGTTATTCGACGAATTCTGGTGAATGTTTCTTACGTCGACATGAACACCCTCAGAAATGACCTTGTTGGACACTGGTGATAACTGTTTCACCACTGACCTTTGGGTAACATGTGGTCAGAGTTCAGTCTCTCAGGAGCAGTAGCAAGCGAACAGCCACAGACATCATCGTGCATTTTGTACAGACACACGGAAAAGAAAAATGATGCCCCACTTAAACATGACGATCATGAAGCAGGACCATTGGCAAGTATTGTTGTAAAGTATCATTTCACAGAATGATGTAAAGTTTTCTATTTCCTTTGATTCCGCTTCATTAATCCCTCCACCCAGGCCTCCTCTCCCAGACTCCTCCCCCCCCCCCCCATCTCACTCCATCCTTTCCCCTCTCCTTCCTATCCAGTCCCGTTTCTTTTCCTGTCCTCAGACACTGTCCTGTGCCCTTTTCTTTCTTCCTTCTTTCCCTCAACAGAGGCCCACAGTCCAATGGACGGACCCTTTGCTGCTGAGCTGACCATCTGGAAAGTCTGGAAGAACGAACCCCTCTGTAGGTCGGATTTTTTCCTCTTGACTTAACTACTTGCTCTTTCCAGCTAGGCAGTAAACGTGCGCTGATTCAATGTAGGAGGAAACAATATGATGGAAAGAGGGAAGACCCCCGTTTCCATAGTGCCGTGTCTAGATAGGGCCCACTTGGGATAAATAAACTGCCCTAGGACCCAGTAGGTCGTGGACTTTAACATTGACCATAACCTCCTCTCTCGACCTTTCCAACGGTTGTCCCTCCATTCTGCCTCCGATTCCACCACAAACAAACACAAAAAATTGCAAGATCTGGAAAAGGGTGGGGGTGGGGGGTTTTGTGTGTGTGTGTGTGTGTGTGTGTGTGTGGTGTGTGTGTTTGTGTGGCGTGCGTGCTGCGTGCGTGCGTGCGTGCGTGGCGTTGCGTGCGTGGCGTGCGTGCGGTGTGTGAGTGTGTGTGTGTGTTGTGTGAGAGTGTGAGTGTGTGGTGTGTGTGTGTGTGTGTGCGTTGAGTGTGTGTAATGTGTGTGTGGGGTGTGTTTGGTGTGTTGTTGTGTGTATGTGTGGGGCGTGTGCGTGGGTGTGTGTGTGTGTGTGTGTGTGTGTGTGGTGTGAATTTGGGGGAAAGGAAGGAGTCGTGTGGGAATGATGTATGTAGGGGAGACGACAGATTGGACAAGGAAGCACAAGGAAACTACAACACAGGGCAAGAGGCAGAAGGAAACAACAACACAGGCAGAGGCAGACAGGAAACTACAACACAGGGCAGAGGCAGAAGGAAACTACACACAGGCAAGGCAAAAGGATACTACAACACAGGACAGGAAGCACAAGGACACTACAACACCAGGGCAGAGGCAGGAAGGAAACTACAACACAGGGCAAGGCAGAAGGAAACTACAACACAGGCAGAGGCAAAGGAAACCTACAACACAGACAGGAAGCACAAGGAAACACAACACATGGCAGAGGCAGAAGGAAACTACAACACAGGGCAGAGGCAGAAGGAAACTACAACACAGGGCAGAGGCAGAAGAAACTACAACACCAGGGCAGAGGCAGAGAAACTAACAACACAGGCAGAGGGCAGAAGGAAACTACAACACAGGCAGAAGCAGACGAAACTACAACACAGGCAGAGGCCAGAAGGAAACTACACACAGGCAGAGGCAAAGGAAACTAAAACACAGGAACAGAGGCAGAAGAAAACCTACAACACAGGGCAGAGGCAGAAGGAAAACACAACACAGGGCAGAGGCAGAAGGAAAAACTAACAAAAACAGGGCAGAGGCAGAAGGAAACTACAACACAGGGCAGAGCAGACGGAAACTACCACACCGGGCAGAGGCAGAAGGAAACTACAACACAGGACAGAGGCCAGAAGGAAACCACAACACAGGACAAGGCAGAAGGAACTACAACACAGGGCAAGGCAGAAGGAAACTACAACACAGGGCAGAGGGCAGAAAGGGAAAACTACAACACAGACTGGAGGAGAGGAACTACAACACAGACAGAGGGCAGAAGGAAACTTACAACACAGGACAGAGGCAGAAAGAGGAATTTTTTTTTTAACTGCATAGAAGGGGGGTTGGTAATCGTTCATTAAGAAGAGGATTCTGGGTTCCCCTCTCCTGCAACTTCATGTGTTACATCATGTGGGTGTGCAGTCACCCCACTTTCTCATCTTTCCTTTCTTCCTATCTGCATTCTAAAACGAACGAGGGAAATAATCAATGGACATCTTTGCCGATTACAGCGTCGTTAGATTTAGACGCATTACTCACTCAAACTTCAGCCTGAGAGCTTTGTAATGTACTTGTTGTTGTTGTGGTTGCTTGTTGTTATTGTTTCATTGATTATTATTCTCATTTATGTTGTTGTTGTTGTTGTACTCAATATTTCACTTTAAACGTAAGTCCAGTTTTTAAACATTTTTTCCTCCACAGAACATGTTACACACGCAACTTGCACACAAACAACACTCACTCACAGGCGCGCGCCGCGCGCGCACGCACCGACACACACATCACACACACACAAACACACAAACACACACACACACACACACACACTCACACACACACAACTACACACACACAGACACATCACTGCCTGCGCGCGCGTCCGCGCAGAGAGTACACAGAATTATGAATGGAAAAAGCATGTTCTTGTCTCTATCAAACCAGAGAAACAACGTCTGAAAAAAAGAGTGAAACAAGTGACGGAAGTAGTCTAAAAAAAACTTTTTTTTAATCGGAAACAAGAAAAAAAGGAACGTTTTTCATGCATCACAAACTATAAAATCCAGAACACAAAACATGCATACATATAAATCCAGAATGATTAGCATTAAAGACATTAACAAGCATTGACTTCTTTATTAAGAAAAAGCAACGCACTATACGTATTATATGATTAAACGAACTCTCTTGTGCTTTGTTTGGGGGGGGGGGGCTGTTGGTGTCGACATGCGTGGAGCAAGAAATCTGACAAGTGTGATCACGACTACTACCGCTAGGTGTTGTCACGACTAACCGTAAGTACCTGTCACGACTAGACTACCGCTTAAGTACAGTCACGGACTACCGCTTGGTATTCCTGATGACGTCAACAGTCAGAGTGGACATAAGGGTTTGTCCCTAGAGGGGGAGACAAAGAGGTGTAAAAAAAAATGAAAACATACTACAATTTTGGTTTCTCCATTCGTTCCTTTTTTTTTACAGTCTATAGTTATTCATGTATATCTTATTACGTTGAAGTGAGCGGAGTGGTTGTGTGTTGCGGTGCGCTACGTGTGTGTTGGTGTGTGTGTGTGGTGGTGTGTGTGTGTTGTGTGTGTGTGAGTGTGTGTGTGTGTGTGTGTGTTTGTGTGTGGAGGTTGTTAAGTAGTTCTGTAGGTCCTATTTGTTGAAGTGAACGATTGTGTGTGTTGTGTGGAAGCTGTTTGTTTGTCGTGTATTGTTCCCACCCCCGTCTCTGTTTTACAGGATTTAGATATCATTAGGAATCTGCCTAAATTTCCTTTTGCTTCCATCCTTTATATTTGTCGTCTGTCGTGGCTCTCGCATTCTTGGTTTGCATTTTCCTTCTTTTGACCATTCCCCGCCTCTCAACAACAGCCTGCAATCTATTGTGTTCATTTCATTTCAAGCTATTACGCGAAGGGTTTCTTTTGGGTTTTTGTGTTTAGTTACCATCTTTAAATGTACTTTACTTTGGTTTTTGAATTTTCATCTTACAATATTTATCTCTTCATATCCAATCATGTACTAAGATTTGAAATATGGTCGGCGATACTAATTTCTAACAGTTTTGAACGGTTTTGTTCAAATTTCGGTAATAACAGTTAAACGTGAGTGAAAATTTGCAAATCGTCACCCCTTTCAGCTGGCAACACCCTTACGACAGTTTTCCAAACTTCAAGATTGGACTGAAATATGGTTTTGGGGGGGGGGGGGGGGGGGGGCTCCATGCTGAACTTGGCAAAGTTATGAAGGGAAAAACAGGACATGATTGATTTGGCTGATTAAATTAACATGAATCTTTCATTCTTTTTCTTTTACATTGGTCCCAAAGGAAGGATGCTTTTTACGCCCCTTCCCTTGGTTCCTTACAGTGTTTATTATTTTTATGTGAAAGCTTCCTCATTGTCCCCCTCACTCCAAATTTTGTTTGCATTTTTACATATCAACATGAATGGAAAATTTTCAATTGAACACCCCCTCCCTTCCATAATTATCGGAATACGGTACTTGCTGCAGAGTAAGTTTGTGATGTCCTGTGAACAATTTCCACGTTATGATATAGTTTTTCCCCTGGAATAAACTTATGAATGTTTATAATTTCTTCCTTTTTTATAACATTTTATCCTCTTACTGATTTTCTAACCTTTTCTTATAAAGATTCTGCGTGTTTTTCCTCGGCAGGCAGGCAGGAAATGGGTCACACTGGAAAATCAACTAATGACCATACCCAGCGCGGAAGGGGGAGGAGAGGCGGAAAGAACCGAGAAAAAGAGAAGAACAGTTAAAGCTACGGCTAACGAAAAGAGGAGAGAGAACAAAAGCCACAATCAGAAAAGAAAAGAATAAGAGTGAGAGAGAGAGAGAGAGAGAGATAGAGAGGAGCTCGAAGAAGAGAGAGAGAGAGAGAGAAGAGAGAGAATAGAGAGAGCGTTCTGACACTTTGATATTTTTGAGGCAGCCACAACAGTCTCCGCAGAACTCCACAAGAACAACAGGGCAGTGGTGGGTTTATCAACGCTCTCTCTCCGTGCTCCAATCCCTCAAGATCTCCCGCTGCAAAGTACAGAACCATCTTACTTCAGCCCTTCGTTGCCCTGATGCCAGAGTGAGAAAGTGGTGTACAATGGGTACCACACACTGTGTGTCAGAGGCAACGATAAAGCGGATATTCTGGTCAAAAGACGTGCACGAAGAGCAGGCCAACACCTGGTGTCATACGATGAAATCCAAGACAATCATCAAGGCTCAGAGCAAGGAATAAAGTGGCGCCTCCCAGCACCCCAAAATACAACCCAAAGACAAATACAATTGCTGCGACGACGAAAACAGGTCAAGTTCTACCGCCTGAGACTGGACACAATCGCCTACTCCACCACATGCACACAAAATTTGCATTGGACAGAATGGAGAGGTGGCCTTGTGGTTGCGGGACCATGACAACCGACCACATCTTTCAAGACTGTATGACGCATGCAGCATCCAGAAGGTAGTATGTGGCCAACACCGACAGCAGTGGAAGCCAGCTGTACGGCACCTGGAGGAACTGCGGTGGACGCAGGCCTTCATGCGAGGTCACTGGCCTGCTCCTCTACGGGGAAGCGAACGAGAAAGAAGAAGAAGAAGTTCGATTGTTATTACGCAAAGAGGTCTTTTGACAAGGAGGGAGGGGGCAACAGAACCATAAGGAAGAAGAAGAAAGATGTTCGATGTTTATTACCAAAGAGGTCTTTTGACAAGAGGGAGGGGCAACGAGAACCATAAGGAAGAAGAAGAAGATGTTCGATTGTTATTAACCAAAGAGGTCTTTTGACAAGGAGGGAGGGGGCAACAGAACCATAAGAATTCCTCTCCCGTTCCCTGGCAAACAAATAAGTACACATTCATTCCTAGTGTGTATGAAATCAAAGTTAACAAAAACAAATAAATTCGTACTATTGCCTTATGACCTCACCAACAGGAGTAACGGTCAGTAAGGATAAAACATCAAACAAACCACACGTAAGGACCGAACTCCGACCATCCACTCATCAAATGATGACATTGTATCTTAACTGATCTCACCCACATCGATGAATGATATTATTCATTCATATTATCTACATATAATGTATTATCGTTAGACTTCACTATCCCTTCATCTGTCTAATTTTCAATGCTTCCTCGATGGTATTTCCAACGGGGGATTTAATATAACAATTTCATTATCTGATGATAACACGATAGCGACATTTTTGTCTTTCACTAGATCTAATCTGCAAAAATGAACAAATTGGCCGGCACCTTCAATATAAGCAGTTACAGTGGAACAGAAATGGTCTTGTCGTCAATAATGTTCTACGTGCGGACAATGAGATTCTGTAGATTATTCACATTCAAACCATCTTTAGTTTGCATCAAACTTAAAGTACTCAACCTAAATCTAGCGTACTTTTATTTTGTGCCATTTACACTGTTTATGACCATAGAGAAACGTAATCAGAAATGTAACACATTTTTAAATGAGAAACCACCAGTGATATTTTCTTTACATTCCATCCCTGAGTGCCAATTCTGTTTAAAAAGAACAAATAAACCTGTCTTTATAATTCCGCAATGAACTGTTGGTCTTTTCCACTTCCCTGTCATCCAACACTATTCCAAAACTCGTCTGAAAAGACTTTCTTTACTTTTGGGAGCCCGTTTTCTTTACCTTTTTTCCATTTCTAAAAGCATCATATCATAGGCTTGCCTACTCAAGACAGGGCTGAGGTAGCTTCAAGCTCTTGAACCATACTTGTTAATCACAGTAAACAAGTGGGTAACTTTTGCACTCCATAAGAAAAACCTAACACACAGTAATTTTTTATTCAAGACTCACAGCCTCATTAAACATGAATAAAGTCAGGACAAATACATAGACGAAAAAGCTAATAGTGGGGGAAAAAAACAGAGCGCAGGCCAAACAACTCAACTGTCTTCTTAGTAATGACCTTGGCAAAGATTTGGACTAAGGAGGGGAGGGGAGAGTTTGAAAATGGAGAAACTGGGAACATTGAAATTAAGAAAATATATTACAGATATGAAAACTCTTCCTGGCTGCATAAGGGAACCATCGCAATCCTTTTTGAAGGCAGATATATTTGGTATGCCTGCTCCGAGGCGTTTCGTCCCGCTGGGTCGGAACTCATCCGGGAGACACGGCTGTTGTGACAGGCACTCCGGCGTCAAACAGAGGGATACACCACAGTCATAATACTGTGTGTTCTCTCACCAATGTGCAAAAAAGAATCCAATAGCAACCCCAAAGCAGCCAGTGAAGGGTACTAAAGACACCAAAAACGAAAGTGTGGGAAAGGAACAAAGTTGCTGAAAAAGATACTAAAGACATTGTGCAAATATTATAAAATGTAGGGACAATCTTTGAGCCAGCCGTGTACTCCCTATGAGTTTCCGACCAGCGGACGAAAGGCCTCAGAGCAGGCTACAAAAAAATCTGCCTTCAAAAGGATTGCGATGGTTCCCTTATAACAGCTAGTAGAAGAGTTTTTCATATCTGTATATATTTTCTTAATTTCATGTTCTCACGTTTCTTCTCCATTTTCAAACTCCCCCCTCCCGCCCCCTCCGCCCCCCCCCCCCCCTCCTTAAGTCCAAAATCTTTCCCAATGTCATTACTAAGAAGACAGTTCAGTTGTTGGCCTGCGCCTGAGTTTTCCCCACTAGTAGATTTTTCGTCTATGTCCTATGTATTTGTCTGACTTTAATTCCAATTTAAAAGAATAAAAGTTGCTCTGATTAGGTTTTTCTTATGGGAGCAAAGTTACCCCACTCTTTACTGTTTTATTGTTTTACTGTTCCCTGTCTCAATTCATTTCCAATTTGGGGCGGGGGGGAGGTAAAGATGAAGGTTATTTTGTATTTGTTTCTGTCCGTTCCAGTGTGTTTTGTCTATTGATCTCCCATTATCTTTGGGTGGATCCTCAAGCGTAGGCTCAAAGATTGTCCCCTACTGTTTATACTTTTGCAACAATTTCCTTAGTTATTTTCAGCAACTTTTTTCCTCCCCACACTTTTCGTTCGGTTTCATTTACTACCCATCACTGGCTGCTTTGAGGGTGCTATTGGATTCTTTTTGCCCCTTGTGAAGAAACACCACAGTATTATGGCACTGTGTGTATCACAGATTGACGCCAGGAGCACAGACACAACCAGCAGTGTCCTCCCTGATGAGTTCCGACCCAGCGTACGAAAGGCCTCGGAGCAGGCAATACAAATATATCTGCCTTCAAAAGGATTGCGATGGTTCCCTATGCAGCTGTGAAGAGTTATCATATCTGTAAATATATTTTCTTAATTTCAGTTCACCGTTTCTCCTATTTTAAAATCTTTCCCCCCCCCCCCCCCCCCCCCCCACCTCCTTAAAGTCCAAATCTTTCCAATCATTACTAAGAAGACGGTTCATTGTTGGGCCTGCGCTTGTTTATCCCTCACTAATAGTATTTTTTCTACTATGTATTTGGTCTGACTTTATTCAAGTTTTTAAATAGGCTGTGCCAGTCTTGAATAAAGTTTACTGTGTTAGGTTTATCTTATGGGAGCAAAAGTTACCAGCCACTTGTTTATTGTTTACTGTTCCCTGCCTCATTCCATTCCAGTACATAATACATTTCACAAATGTTTTTGTATCACAAGGAAACTGAACCATCTCTCACCATATAAAACGGTATTGGATGAATGAATAGGTAACTTGAAGGAAACGCTTCAACAGCATCGTATGCACTTTTTTCCATCTGCGAAATTTTCATTTAAGCCCCAAATTTCAGCTGCATAAGTTTAAAAGAGGATGTATCTGTAATATCAAACATTCTAAAATATACCACAGTCTATATAATTCAGTTTTCTCTTTTTCCAGAATTTCAATAATACCTTTTTTCCCCTTTTCTTAGAGATTCATCCCATGCTTACGAAATTAACTTTGTTGAAAATATCATTCCAAGAAGTTTATAATAATTAACTGCTTGAACGTCAGCAATTTTCATAAGACCATTTATTTTTATGCACTTGATAGTGGCCACCCATGCTAAAGACCCTATAATCGTCCGTATATGCGTTAACTGATATACCTAAGGCAATCCGCTTCTCTTTCACTATAATTAGTAGGTGTTGCAAACCTACAACTGTTTCCAGACTAAATACCAACAGCGTCAGCATACATTACTAAAACCTAATTCGCCACTTGCGTCCAGGGAATTATCTGGATACCATCCTTCCCTTTGGCGGGACAATTCCACACCAGTTCATTTATATAAATATGAAAACAACTGTGGACTCAACAAGCATCCTTGTTTTACTCCATTCTGGACGATTCAAAATAATCTGAATACTCACTCTATCCACTCTCACACATGCAAGTACTGAGTTGCATGTAATAGCCATGTCAATTACTAATTAACACCACTTTCACATAGAACAGCTCCACAGAGCATTCCGCCTTAACCGAGACAATAGCCTTCCTGAATCTACAAATGCAATGTAGAGCTTCGATTTAACTGAGTAGATGAGTGTTGGGGGAATCAAAGAATAAGTGGTCGGTCTATGGCGCTGTAACTGGTTCTAAAACCTGCTTGTTCTTCTACTATTTTTTCTTCAGTTTCAGCCCCTTCATTTAATCTTGTATTTAGTATGTAAGTGGTGTAGATGTTACTTAAAATGCTGGTAAGTAATGCTCCACAACAGTTGTCGGGATTGTTCACGGCACCCATTTGGTTTAAATATAAATGTGGTAAAAATAATTAGCTCACTCTGATGAAAGATACCAAAAATTTAAAAAATCCCCCCAAAAAGTTGGGCGAATAATATAACAAGAATCGATTACGTTGTGTTTGCATTCTTCAACATTTTCCCGCTATGATTTTATCTGTCTTGCAACTTCATTCTAATTTCAAATTGTTTAATACAAGCAACGACTTCTCACTGGATAAAGGGTGCTTAAATAATGCTCTTAGAATTCATTCTCTTTACCACACCGGCCTCTCTTCCTTAATTTCAATATCAAAACTAATGAAAAACGCCCCCAAAAATGGTCATGCTACTGTTGAACAGAGATTTCGTTAATAACACAACTCTTTTAATTTTCAGACTTATAATTTTATCACACATTTTAGAATCATTGACTGATTTTTTAGTTTCTTAACCTACTTTAATTTAACTCAGTTCCTTTATTTTCTTAGTTAACATAACTCTTTACGTGATACAGCGTATTCTCCTCTTTTCTTACTTATATCATTGGCTGTTCTGCATCTCTGAAATCTTTTTTAATAACCTTTCAACTTCCTGTTCTTTCCGTTCGCACTCATTTTATCAAACCAGTCATTGCATGTTCCTGCTACTCTACAATAACTCAACCATCTACAAGCTGCAGCTCCGCACAAAGCACAACAAGTTTGTTTAAACTCTCATTCACAGTAATTAGTAATAATGACGGGCTTTCCTGTAAGCTGTACAGAAAATCATCACATCAAGTTCATTTCTAATTATACCAGCATTCATCAGCCAGACATTATTCTTCAAATTGTTCTGGTGAATACCTCATCACTGACTTACAACAATTATTTTTCTCTCCATATTGCTTCACTGAGTAAGTGCCATCAATAAACTAATCACCAAGTGTAAATCAAAGCTTGACAACAGCCACTGTGAACCAGAACGTAATCGATCACGCTATACATGGGCTTGGAGCAAAAAAGTATACCACCTTACTAACACCATCCACCAAAACCATTGAAAAATGCACAAGTCGAACATGATACCAGAAATCCAATAAATGTTTTTACCAAAATTGTTGATAACTGAATCTTTTGGGCAACGTGTATAATTGTCGTTATCCACATTGACATTCTCAATACAGCTCACATACTTTGTCACAATTTCATTTTCAACTTGTTTTAACCAGTTCTGAGAGAGGAGAGACAGAGAGAGAGAGAGAGAGAGAGAGATAGAAGAGAGAGAAGAGAGAGAGTGAGAGAGGGAGAGAGAGAGAGAGAGAGAGAGAGAGAGAGAGAGGAGAGAGAAGAGAGAGAGAGAGAGAGAGAGAATCAAAAGTTTTCAATTATAGCTGGAAAAAAGGAAAAGAGAAACAGAGACAAAGAACACGAAAGAAAAATAATTCTTGACTATGTCCAAAAGGCAGCTGATCTTGATGCTGTTATGATGATCACAAGATGGTCCTTCCCTCCACACCCATATGTTTCAACAACAACCTCCTCTGATGATCACGGATGAAATTGACTCCTCTGGACAGATTTGAACCGCATGCCACTTTTTGTGCATGGCCCTAAGTGAAAATGGCACTTTTATTTCTCCTCTCCAATCGGCCTTGGGATCCGCCTCAAAGAGCTCCTCATGTCAAAAGGAATCCGGACAATTCCATGTATATTTGCAGTCCGTGCAGTGGGTGGTCGAGGTGTGAAAGTAACTCATGTGAGAAGGGTTAGAATGTTATCTCAGTGCTGGACTTGGATCGTGGATGCACAAACGACAGATTATCCACACGCACAAACAATGAGACCGATATGGCAAAAGAGACACTGAATCATAGTCATTGTGTTGATGACGTGTTGAATCAATCTTGCCTCAACCACAAGGATTTTACGCCCATTGCTTTGCCATTTGAAATGTGCGCCTATGTCTTGTACTCCCCAGTAGTAGACCTAAGCCAAGGAATATGCTTGCTGTATCTCCACACACGGTGGAAAGGGTGGACAGTCATCAATCAATTCCCCAGAAAAAAACAACGAATAAAGAAGCTGTCAAAGCGCTTGTTGTCCACTAATTGCAACTTAGAACGTAAATATCGTTAATTAAGGAGGCCGTCAGAAATAAGATACGCCAAAAAATGTTTTGAAAGCATCATTGTTTTTATATCAAGTTCCAAACGTCGCTTGTGATGGAACATGGGTGTCTGATACAAGAGATTTCTCTTATAAAAACGTTGTTACAACTTCAGCTTTGTTGCCCAAACTACATCTGAGACATCCGTATTGAAGGTATCACACGTTGCTGTATTACGGCAGAACCATAGTGGTGTTCGCAGGATCCTTTAGCAGGATTGCTCTCCCACTGTTATGGCCAAGTGGTTCGGCAGATGTTTCTATTGTCGCTCTTTGGTGGCTTCGTCAAAGACATATCGAGGGGCAAGACACCTTGTACTTCCCTTCAGAAATGCCAGATGAAAGTGATCCCTTGAAAAGGAATAGCCATTATCATCGGTTTGTCCCACTGTCCAGTCTTTGTCCTCTGTCACAATAGTATTCTTCATTAGTTGAAGGGCACCCATTACTCTCGAAACCATACTTCCTGAAACAAAGCAGACACTGTCACTGCCGTGAAAGCACGTTGTTCAGTCTTTATCTGCCACATAGGATCCCTTCCGAGATCCTTGGAATCAAGGCAACGCGATGTGTGTCGGGGACCTCATGTCCACCCCCAGGTCATATTAGTCTGACGAATAGTTTTAACGGCAATGCTGAATGTACAGCCGAAAAAGTACGCAAAAGAAAACCCATGGATTTGAGGCAGATACATTTCAGCCCACACTCTTGCCTAAAGAGTGTTGCAAAATTCCGAGAACAGTTTGCCCCTTTGATGATTCTTTGGTCGTCCTAACCAAGGAACTCTATATTCTTGTTGTCTCAGTTGTCTAACAAGGAATCTACTATATCCTTGTTGTCTCCAGTTATGCACACCGACATATATTCAAAGGAAGACCAAAAAACGAGTACCATTAGTCTTTTGACCCTCCAGAATCGCACCGTGGATACAGGTCCTTCACACATGAACAGGTGAAAGAGTCCTGTGAACAAATACAAACATTATGCTACAAGGAGCCAAAATCAGAGTGTTATTGTCCCCTGGTCAGAAAGTGTTGACTTTGATATCTTCAGGGGCAGGGATCAGTATAAGAACTCAACAGTATCCATCCATTTTCTACGGTTGATATACCTTATACGCATGCTTGCAGAAGAAAATTTAAAAAGAAAAGGGGGGGGGGGGGGGGGAGGAGCATTCAAATTTACTACGTACACAAACATACACACACACGCACAAAAAAACACACTCTTAGGTACAACATAAAGAGAGGAATTAAATACACTCGCGTGTACGCACATTTGAGTTTCCAAGAAAACCTTTCGCAAGTACAGAGGGCGGATCCTTTCAGACAGGTCAGATAAGACTTAGTAACATTTGAACTTAAATGCTACTTGCGTATGCCCATCGCTCCCACTAGAACATAGGCCGCGGACACGGTCCCTCCAGCTGTCTCTGTCCAGGGCCAGTCTCTCCACTGCCCCCATGTGTGGCCCATCTTCTTGGCATCTGTGTCCAGGTCACGGCGACATGTGTTCCTCGGGCCGGCGTCTCTTCCTTTTTCCCTGACGTTTTCCGCCTGAGGCCTGTCTCGTGGTGTTGGTGGCTGGCTTACGCAGAATGTAGCCTATCCACCTCCAGCGGCGTTGTTGGATATCAGCTCCCGCCGGTTGCTGTCTTGTCTGCTGCCATAGTTCTTCATTGCTGGTCTTGTCAGGCCACCGTATGTGGGGGATTCGTCTCAAGCAACTGTTGATGAAAGTCTGGATCCATTTGGTCGTTGTTATGGTGGCTCTCCACGTCGGCTCCATATAGCAGGAGTGACTTCACGTTGGTGTTAAAAGGGGCCTGATCTTGGTGTTGACTGACAGGTCTCTTGAATCCCAGACATTCTTGAGCTGCAGGAAAGCTACCCTAGCCTTGTAGATTTGATCTTCACGTCTGCGTCTGTCCCTCCCTGCGTGTCAACGATGCTGCTGAGGTAGGTGAAACTGTCCACCTCTTCTAGTGCTTTGCCTTCAAGTGTGGTGGGGGATTGCTGGTGGCATTTACTTTCAGGATCTTGCTCTTCCTTCGATGGATGTCCAGGCCCAGCCTGGATGAGTTCTCTGCCACGATTTCTGGTCTTTTCCTGCATCTGCTGCTGGTGTGCGAGATAGAGCTAGGTCGTCAGCAAAGTCCAGTTCGTCCAGCTGTGACCAGTCCATTGGATGCCATTCCGCCTCGTGCTGTGGATATCCTCAGGACCCAGTCAATGACGAGCAGGAACAGATATGGAGACAGCAAACATCCCTGTCTGACCCCTGTTCAACTTGAAAAGGCTCAGAGACCTGACGTCCATGGACTACCCTGCAGGGCAGTCCCTCATATGAGTTCCTGACGATGTTGGTGAGCTTCACTGGCACCCCGTAGTGTCATAGCAATTTCCATAGAGTCTCTCTGTCTACGTCGTCAAAGGTTTTCTCGTAATCGAAGAAGTTGATGTAGAAGGAGGCATTTCACTCTAGGGACGTTTCTAAGATATGCGCAGCATTGCAATCTGGTCCGTACACGAGCGATCTTTTTTCGGAGCCAGCCTGCTGGTCTCGAGGTGGGGGTCGACGAAAGTCATTTATCCGGTTTAGTAGGATCCTGCTCAAGACCTTCCCAGGAACTGACAGTAGGTAATCCCTCTGTAGTTTGCACAGTTGCTTGAGGTCTCCTTTCTTTGGCAGCTTGATCAAGCACCCCTCCTTCCACTCTGATGGCACACGTCCTTCCTCCCAAATGTTCTTGAAGAGGGGTGGAGCATATTGACAGTAGTTTCCAGGTCTGCTTCAGCGCATCCACTGGATGTTGTCAGGCCCAGCTGCTTTGCCTGTCTTCAGCTGCTTGAGGGCTTTCCTTGATCTCTTCCTGCTTGGCAAACCGCAGTCAATCGGCAGGTCGCTGTTAGCTGCCGGGATGTCTGGCGGTCCTAAGGAGCTGGTCGGTTCAGCAGCTCCTCAAAATGTTCCCTCCTCGGTTCTTCTGCTTGTCCTACACTAGCCTCTCAAGGTTGGAAAACTTTCCACAGAGCTTCCTGGTGGTGGTGTAGAGGTCCTTCATGTTTCCAACGTCGGGCATCTTCCTCTGCCTCTGTAGCAAGTACCTCCACAAAGTTCCTTTTGTCCACCCTTGTGCTGTTCTTTCGCGATTCTGGCAGTGTTTGCATAAGCCTCCGGAGCTCTGGCTTTCTCTGTTCTTGTGCGGCTGTTGTTGAGTACTGCCTTCTCTTCCTGTCCTCGATCTTCTTCAAGGAGTCAGCTGATATCCACTCCTGTCACTGCGTGTTTTGTTGCCAGCACCTCCTGGCATGTTGATGCCACTGTCCCTTTCACTGCCTTCCACTTGCTCATCTATGGCCTCCTCTTCATATCATCCTCCTGGAGAATTTAAAACCTGTTGGTGAGAGCCAGTCGGCACTGCCTCCAGCTTGTCTGTGTCTTTCAGAAGTCCCATGTTGAATCAGTGGGCGTTCGTCTGTCTCTCCATTCCAGTTCCTCTTAAGCTTGAGCTTAAGTCTGGCTACAAGAAGATGAAGGTCCAAAGAAATATCGGTTCCTCTCTTGACTCTCACATCTTGGAGTGTTCTTAGAAACTTCTTCGAAATACAAACATGGTCGATCTGGTTCTCGGTGGTATAGTATGGTGATATCCAGGCTGCTTTGTGGATTCGCTTATGAGGAAGAGTCTTCCGCCGATGACGAGGTTGCTTGTGGCGCATAGGTCTGCAAACCTCTCCCCGTTGTCGTTCATCTGGCTCGTCCCTGCTGTCCCATGACCTCCGTCGCCCGGTTGTCGCTGCCCACTTTGGCGTTCAGATCACCCATGACGATATTGAGATTCCGCTTGGGCAAGTCTCGATGATGGTCTGGAGTCTGTTTGTAGAATTCTTCTTTGTCTGCCTCGTTACTTTCGTTGGTAGGAGCATAACACTGGATGATATTCATGCTAAGTCTCCCGTTCTTGGTCCTGAAGGATGCTGTTCACGATGCGTGGTCCGTGGGCTTCCCACCTGATGAGGGCTCTCTCTGCTGTTTTGGAAAGCACCAATGCCACTCCCATGGGTGTGCGGTGCATCCTCTTCCTCGTGCCTGTGAACTGCAGGGTTTCTCCCGAGACGAGGAGTCTCTTCTTGCCGCTGTCCGTCCATTGTGGACTCGCTAAATCCCGAGGACGTTGAGGCCGTACTTCCTCATCTCTGCAGCCACCTGTGCCGTTTTCCCTGCTTCACATCATGGTCCTCACATTCCATGTCCCATGGTGATGGTAGCCCCGGTCGAAAGAATGATAGCTGGCTGAGTAGCTTCCGGATGACCACTCCGTGTCATAGGTCCTCCAGCTAAAGGTCCATCTTCTCCCAGGGCTGAGTTTTCCGTAAGTCTCTTGTTGGCGTTTTGTGTAGCATGATGGTTTTCTACAGGGAGGGGGTGCTAACCCCTCGCCCAATCCTCCTCCTTTCTCATCCGGGCTTGGGACCGGTCATGGTGGAGTTAACTTAAATGTTAGAATTATTAATGGTGATAGTTGGGATGGCAAATGGACAACTTTGGACTCTGGGAAGATATTTCACTCTGCAGCAAGAAAATGGAAGAGCTATGAAGAGAACATCATGGTGGCTGGAGTTGAGAGTGGGTGTAGTGGGAAAGGAAGGTAAAAAATTAAAGAAAGACCTTGAGGAAATGCTGGCACAGTAAACAACAAAGATCCGAATTGTAAGAAGGGAAAGTACTAGAACGATTCCAAAATCGGGTTCGGTTTTCGATTGAAATAAATGACAAAAATTTTGTGTTGCGTCATGCAAACGAAAATATGTTGTTACATGCAGTTAAAGTGCCACGTGGTTTCTTCACAACAGTAAAGAAGTAAATTTATCATGGCATGATTTGTCGAATCCTGTTGATGTGCTCATAAATAATTTGACAGGAGAAAGAAATCGAACGTAAATTTAGCAATAATGCTAGCTTTCCAGCGGGTCACTGGGAGAAATTTCACTGTATGTCTGGCCTGTTGGAAATTCGTCATGACTGTTTCTTGTCTGACGTCATCGTATCATCTAATGTTGAAAACAAGTCCATGATCCGTTATCAAAATCGCAACAGACTGTACACTTCCTATCTTAATTAAGTTTTGTTTTTTTGCGTTTTGTGATTATTTGTATGTTTGTGACAGGTTCAAAATCAGTTGCTTAAGCCTTTCTAGCTTGCTGACAATTTCATAAGAAACATTGTAACTATCTAAAGGTATCTAAAACCACCAAATTGTAGTCATCAGTTTGCAAGAAACGGCCTTTTGATAAGTAAATTTTGAACATTGGTATGAACACATCACCTGCCAAAGAAGAACAGTAGCGATTAAAGTCGCACAATTCATTACCTTTAAATAAATATATGATTAAAGAACCAAACACACAAACAACAACGCCGCTTTTTGTGAGCCTGTCTTGGAGATCCATGGCTTCAACATCATCATCCAACGTCTGGAATATTTCAACGACCACAGGAGGCCAAGGAAGCTTGGTAGAACCATCACTACGATCCCTTCCACTGTTCAAAATCAGCGTTTACATCTGGAACGTTGGTACTCCCGTCATCCTTCTCCTGGGCAACTTCGGCAACATCATGACCATCATCATCATGCAGAAGATGAGGTCGGAAGAGTTAGTAATCAACTTATATTTTAAAGCATTGGCAATTGTAGATCTAATTATTTCTTGATATAACTCTTCTGCTTCAATGGACTGGAATCGCGTTTTCATTCTGGGTAACCAAATCAAAACAACGTCGTTTGTAAAAATATACAGCTGGATTTCTACATTATGGGAAATGTTAGTGCTTGGTTTCTGGTCTGTTTGACCATACACAGAGCTATAGCTGTGTGTGGCCACATCGTGTTTAACCTTATGTGCACACGTCGTAGAGTGTTTGCTATCATTGTAGAGTGGCTGCTTTCTTCTCTTCTAATTTACTCTCACAGTCTCTAACGGAAAGAGCTTGGTTACAATGACCTATACAGGGGACACTACTGCGTTTCAACGCCAGAAAGCTACGCTAATTTGTGGAGGATATCTTTATATATGTGGATCTGGCTTTGTACTCGCTGTTGCCTTTTACTTGTTTAATTCTTGCTAACAGTGTCTTGGTTTGGAAGCTGAAGGCAAGTGTCAGAGAAACTCGCCACAAGTTAGCACAAGCACTGTCTGACCAACAGAAGCTCGCCAGAGAACAACCAGGTCTGTGACCCTCACCGTCATCTTGGTGTCCGTTGCCTTCATAGTGCTGACTTTGCCTGCTTCTATCTTCTACATTGTTCACCACGTAACATTCATCACTCATCATCAAATTTCTGTCTATCAGCTGGCTGAATTCCACGTGATCACGTCGCCACTTACCTGCTCATGTTTTCCAATAGCGCGGTTAACTTTTACCTGTACTGCTTGACAGGGAGAAGGTTCAAGACGAGTTCCTCAAAATCATGCGTGTCAAAGGGTTCAACACCACCTGGAGGTTTAGCGACGTCAGGGGACTCTGTATAGAAGTCCACACGTCACTCAGAAGTCAGCTCGGAAACTGAAGAACAGCTAGGAACAAGAAGAAAGAAAAGTAGGAATTCCTATCCGTTGTCTTATCGTTATGTTTGATACGGCCTCATTTGCCTGTTGTCTGTGGTCTATTCCGGAGATAAGAGAAAAACAGCGTGGATTATCTTCTAACTCTCTTTTGGTTTGAACGTCTGAAAGTCTGGAAGGACGTGCTTTAGATGAACAGGACTAGAAAGATTGTGTGGAATTTAAATGTGTGTGTGTGCGTGTGTGTGTGCGTGCGTGCGTATGTGCGCGCGCGCGAGCGTGTGTGTGTGTGTGTGTGTGTGTGTGTGTGTGTGTGTGTGTGTGTGTGTGTTGTGTGTGTGTGTGTGTGTACAAGATACAGGATACAAGCATACTTCATTATCTCATTTCTGAGAAATTACAATGGCACTGCTGACTAACTATACATTGGTGACATAAATGAACATAAAAAACAAAATCATTTTAGTTATAATGTAAACTTCATATATGTAAGAAAGCACGTACTAACCACCACCACCACCACCACCCCCCCCCCCCCCCCACACACACACACACACCACGCATGCCTACGCACGCACGCACGCATGCACACACGCACAGACGACACACACACACACACACACAACACACACACACACACACACACACACCAACACACACACACACCACTTACTTACGCCACAACGTCCCCACACACATTCACAGTCTTGTTCAACACATTCTTTTTTCACATTGAGGCCCAACCTAACCGAAACAAAACCCAAAAGGGGTTTAAAACAGATTCAATAAAACATCGGAAAAAACTGTCCCAAAGATTTTTGATTTTCCCAGGGGGAAATGAGCGAAGCTTTTGAAAAACAGAAAACCTTGGATGACTTTTTTTAATGAATATTTGCAGTTTTTGAATCAAAAGAAATTTGGTTGTCTTTTTAAACCCGGGGAAAACCCTTTCCACAGTTTGGCCATCAATTTAAAAGGTCTGCAATGGGGAGAGGGGGTTTTAAAAAGGGGTTTCTATCACCGGGTTTTTTGTTTTCTGACATTTAATTCAAAATTTTCAAACACCAGGTGGAAAAATTTATGACAGCTCAAAATAGGTGGGTGCCCTTATTTTCCCTAATAAAGGGAGGGGCTGTTTCATCAGAATACTTAAAAACCCGGGCGTTGTGTTTGGCCCCTACAGTCATTGGTAAAAAAGGGTAAGACCGGGGCAAAATTTCAAGTTAACCTTGGGGTGAGCCAGGGGAAGTGGAACTGGGAAGACGGGTTTTCCCCTGGTAAACATACTGACTGAGATCTCCTAAAGAAAGCCCGAAACCCAAAACAATAAATTTTGGGGAAAACCCTAAGATGGGGAGTTTCTGGGGGCCATGAGGTGGGGTTTTATTGTGTTGAAGCTAAAAGGGGAAATCAATGAAGAGTTTTCCCCTGACAAAGGTTTTTTTGGGGGTTTCTAGATGTGTGTAAGCATTGCTGAGTAATGTGAGGTTGCTCGCGCGGATCTACTTTGCTTGTGGGAAAAAATGGTCTGGACCAAAACGACCATGTCGGATCTCCCCCACCCCAGCTGCCAACGGGAAGACCCTGGAAAAAAGGGGTGGCTGCCCCCATCACCCCCCCCAACGCCCCCAGGGGTTCGGGGGAATGAGTACGAGAGAAAAGTTGGTGCGTTTTTTGTAAAAAACATTTTCCCGGAAAAAACCGATGCGCTCAAAGCTTTTTCATAAAATGCTAGTGAGAGCAACGGGCCGGTAATCATTTGCTGGGAGGGTTTTCCCTTGACTTGGGGAAAAGGGTAGAGGGTTGATTTTTTCCCCCAAACAGTGGGGACAACACTTTCCCTCTCAGGGACCAAAAAAAAAGTGTACTGAAAATCCCCCTATGGTGAAAGCATCAGGACTTAAAAGTCTTCCCATTTACCCCGCAGGGGCCTATTGTTTTTACGTAGAGGATTTTCCCTTGGGAACATCTCTCAAGCTAGTGCCGGGGGAACCATTTTCCTTTGAACCTCCTCCCCCAAATTTCTTTAGGATGTCATTTTCCCTTTGGGAAAGGTCATCGTTCACAACGACAGTACAAAAAAATTTTATTTAAAATTTAGCGAAGTTAAAACCTTGACACTGTCATAAAGAGCGGAAGTAACTTTTGGCTTGTCCTGCCCCTGACGGGTTTTTTTTCACCCCCTCGCCAAGCACCCCGCATGTTGCCCGACTAAAAATTGTTTTAAACCCTTCCCTCCTTGTATGCTAGTTTTGGCTGAGCAAATTTCCCCCTTAAAGCTTTTTTTGAACAAAGTTTTTTTTCTGCTTTATCCCCAGACTAAAAGGGTCTTTTTCTTTTGGTTAATTGGGGCCCTTCAGGCCCGGGGAATCCCCAATGGGTTGGTTTTTGGGTATATTTTTTTTTTTTTTTTAATTATCAATTTTTCACAAATACAATATAAGGGGGAAATCACTTCTACAGCTTTTTTTTTTTGTCTTGTGAAAAAATTCAGGAAAACATCCCGCCCGGGACATTCGCACAGCCCCCTGCAATCCTCAATTGTCCCCCAAGACCACATTTTTAAACAAATCTTTGTTATACGGGTTTCGGTCCCCATTTTGGGGGTCTATAAACAGGGATCAGTTTTGGACTGTCTCATGATCAAAATTTACCACTTAGGGAAAGGGGGGACGGGGCAATTGAAAGCGGGGTTTTTGCACGAACATATTTTTTAAATTTTGGGGAAGGACGGGCTGAAAGTTAAAAAAAATTTAAAGCCCTTCAATTCCCAAAGTTAGGAGCGGGGGTTTGAAATAGTCTGAAGGAGGGGAAACAACATCGGCAAATTTTGTAGCTGCTTGAGCTTTTTTGGGCCCCTTTGGGGTAAAAAAATTTACATCGAAACAAAACTTGTCCAAAATTCACGAGGTGGGATAAAAAGGGTCGCGGGTGAACTGGGGGATTTCCACATGGCTTTCTCATTTTTCCATTCCCGTACAAAAAACACTCCCACCCAAGGGTTTTTTTGGGCCCAAGGTCGGGTCTCTGTCTCCCGATACGGCACCCCAAAACCCATCAATGAACACAATTATCGTCATTGACTTTTGCTATCAAACCAATTCCCCAGAAGTACACTTTCAAAAAAGGCCTCTAGTTCCCTCAAAAAAACGTCATTACAACACAACTCATCAAAGTTGTATTTGCAGGGGTTTTGGGGTTAAAGTAACGGGGTTGTTGGCTAATTATAATAAAGGGGAGGGGTGGGGAGGGTTTAAAATTCCCAATTCCGAGCTCCCCCCCCCTTTATTTCCCCCCCCTCCCCCTTTCCCCGTTTCCCGGGTTTTTTTGGGGCTTTGGGGCAGCTAATTGTAGTGGGGCACATTTGGAATGATTTTCGGGAAGGGGAAAGAACCCCAAACCCAGGGGGCACACCTTTTGGGCATTTGCTCTTAGCGCAGGGGGAATTCATTTTGAGTTAACTGAAGGGGTTTCTGACAGATCCGGCCCTTTCCAAACTCCGGCAAACCTTCTTTTCGCTTTTCCCCCAAATTTTTGTAGAAACCCCCCCCTGCACAATGCACTTCCCACAAAAAAATACAGGGCCCCCACCACGGCAGCCAAAAAACCATGCAGCCCCGGCATTCAACCCTCTTACCAACTTTTCAGTGAAAAACTTCCCAAACAGTTTCCACCAGAAAAAAAAAATAAAGAAAAGAAATTGGGAAGCCAGCAGACGAGGGGGCCCGGCCCTCGTGAAGCCCCCCGGGAATGTGTGGGGTGTGGGGTGTGGGTGTATGTGGGTTTCAAAAAGCCCTAAAAAAAAGAAGTCCCCCGTTACTTTTGGGCGCCCCATTTAAACCACAAAATAAACTTTTCCCAAAATTTTCACAAAAGGGGGGGGTTTTAAAAATTTGGTGTAAAATTTTTATCTAGGGAAAAGATGGGGGTTTTAAATTTACAAAAAAGAAAAGATTTTTTTTTTGGGAATTTTTAAACCCCCCCCCGAACCCCCCCTCCTTAAAACCCCCTCCCTTTTTTCCCGGTGCAAAATACCTTTTATTATAGTGGATTTTAAATCAAAAGACGCGATCGGGGAACGGTTTTTTGTGGGGAAAATTTCCCGTGTGTTTTTTTTAAAAACCCTGTTTCTTTTTTTTTTGAATTAACATCAATAAAAGGGTTGGGAAACCCAACGAATTTGGGAAATTGCCCCTTACGTTGACATAAACCCGCCATCAAAATGACCTGTTTGGACGCTGGTGAGTAGACTTTCCCCCTGCCTGGGGGTACTTTTGGGTCAGATTTTCAGGTCTCTCGGGAGAAATTACAAGCGAACGACACTCACAGTGTTTTGTAATGACGCAGGGGAAAAAACACAAATGAATTGCCCCACTTAAACTTTACGATCATAAAGCAGTGCCCATTGGCAAGTGTTGTTTGCAAAGTATCATTTCAAAAATGAGGTTTAAAGTTCTGTTTCCTTTGTTTCCGTTCTTTATCCCCTCACCCGGGCCTTTCCTCCCCCAAGACCCCCAACCCCCCCCCCCCATCTCGCTCCCCACCCCCCCCCCCTTTCCTTTTTCCAGTCCGTTTTTTTTCCCTGCCCTCAGACCGGTCCTGTTCCTCTTTTCTTTCTTCCTTTTTCCCTAAACAGGGGAAACCCTTTGCTGGAGCTGGTGGTCGTGAGATTGAACCTCTCTGAAGGTCGATTTTTTTTCCTATGTCACGTGGGTGATGTACTTGGAAAATTTGTTCAAGGGAACGCTAGGGCTAAATCCCAACTCAATCGCGCAAACCCCAAAACAAACATCAAATTTTCAAACACGGAAATACGAGTACAAAAAAAAACTAAATTTTAAACTGCCCAAAAAAAAAAAAAGGATGTTCACAACATGTTTACATACTTATATAAGGAGGGTATCCCTTTTATAACTTAAAAAGGGTTTGTAAAAAAAATGGAAGGGACACACACAAAACAGCACACCACCCCCCACACACACACACAAAAAAAATCGAATCTCTCCCCACTAAAACCCACGCCAGGGCCGGTTTCTGGGGGGGGGCCGGGAGGTGGGGTTTACCCCAAAAAATTTCCCAATCGAAGGGGCAAGCAAGTTTTTAAAAAAAAAGGAATGTTTGCCAAAAACGGATCCCTCAAAAATTAAAATGGGGATGACCGGATTGCCAAAGATCCCAAATCAAGGGCAAAAACCCTGTGGGATGAAAACGGGATTAGGGTTTCGGAAGGAGCCATTTTTTACCCTAGATCTTTAAAATAAGCAAGGCCAAAAACCAAAGGGGGAGCGTTTTTGGGAAATCCCCTTGGAATGGGGTAGTATACGGGGGAAAATTCCCCAACTGCAAGGGGTTTGTAAAAAACACCCAAAACATTAAATTTCATTTTTTTTTAAACGTTTAACAGACAAAGGGGAAACATTTTCATCCCCCGAAAGATTGATAAACCCAATCCCGGGGAAAACCCCTTGGGACGAATAGATAAACTGGAACCCTGCACAAAAAAAAAAAAAACCCATACCCCGGGCGAAAACCCCTTTGGAAAAAAAGTATATGTGGAAATCCCCCAACACAACATTCATGTCGGGGCAAACATACTAAATAAAAAGATACAGCGCTCTGCTGACAAAACTGATTAACCCCCTGTCCTTTATCTCTGCAAAAAAAAAGTGGTCCCGGGATTACGGACCGTCCCCCCCAAGCCTAAACCCGGGTGTGACAGTTCCGTGCGGGTCCAGCAAAGGGGAGGCGTCGCCCGGGTGGGACCCACACCAAAACCAGGAAAGCGTCCTTTTCCCTTCCAAGGAGTTTCAGTTACACCCCCAAAGGACCACAAAGGCCCGTGGTAAAGGTAAAATTACACTCCGTCGGGCAAAACGGGTTTGTGGGGGGCCGGGCCCAAAAAAACCTTTTTCAAAAAACAGGTAGGGCATGACCCCAGCGACCCCCAAAGCTTTTTGGTGGTAGAGAGGGGGGGTTCCCCGGCCCGAAAACCCCAAAATAAAGGGGGGTTTGGGTGAAGGCCTCCCCCAAAGATGGGGAACCGGGGCAGGTGCTCCTCTTTCCCGCCCCCGGGGGCGGGGAGGGGGGAAGGGGTTTCTGAAGACTGGGAGGGGAAAAAGGGGAGGGATGATTGGGGAAAAAAAAGATGGAGGTAGTTGGGTAAGCCGTGGTCCCCAGAAGCAGCTGCGGTACCGGTGGGGGAAAAACCGCAGAAACCGGGAAAGGCGGCGGACCCGTTACGGGAGAAAGGAGCGGCACCCAAGCAGGGGCCCCCGGGTTTAGGTCACCCAATGGTGGGGGGGAAGGAGGAAAAAAAAAACCACCAAGAGGAAGAAGTAAAAGAACAAGAACAAGACCCTTTTAAAGAAAAATTGAAAGGAAGCAGTCCTGGAAAACCCCACAAAAAGATGGTTTCCCAATAAAATGGTGCAAAGCAAAAGCCCTTTTAAGCAGACACCATTACAGAAATTAAAAAAGGGAAACGGCAGGGAAACACACGGGGCAGGGCGCTTGTTTAATTTTTGTCCCAAATAGAATTAAATACTTTTTCCCCCTTTCCCAGACACTTTTTTTACTTTACTATTTCAAATACCCTTCACTATGTTTATTAAAAAACACCCTGGGGTTGGCTTGTTTTTAAAAAAAAACCCGAATCATCTCCTGGGGGACAACTCTTTCCGTTAAAAAACCCCCCGGAAGAAAAAAACAGCCCCACAAAACTTGGGGCGCTTAAATATTTAAAAAAAAGAAAACCCAAAAATGGTAAAAAAAAAAAAAAAACCCAAGTCCGGAACACACGCATTTAAAAAAGTGCGACACTTAACACACAAAACACGGGGCAAAACATGACCCGGAAGGGTGGTCAGGACGCGAAAAAACACACGAACAAAAAGCAACATCCCTTTTTTGGGGGGGGAAAATGGACCCCCACGCCCAACTGCTTTTTAAAAGGGAAAAAAAAAAATGGCCAAAAGGGTAAAGGGAATAATTAAAAGTTGGTATACAAAAAAAGGGGAATATGATAAACGAAAATAATACCCCAAAACACAACAAAATAAATTTTGGGGAAATAATTAAAGTAAAGCTGGGGGGGAAAAACCCAAATTTTTAAAAATAATTTGGGAAAATAAATAATTAAAAAAAGAAAATAATAAGAACTAACTACGCAATGAAACTCCCCTAATTTCGCCCTTTTTGGAAAAGGGACTCCTTGAGGACCGGGAAATTAGTAAGCCCTGCAGGCCCCTTTCCCCCCGGCGGGGCCCCAAAAATTTTAGGAAAAAAAAAAGGTTTTGGGCGTTTAAAGGGTTAATCGGGGTTACGCTGCGTTAGGGATCCCAGGAATAAAAAAAAAAAAGTTTGGAAAGGGCCCGCACCCCTATGGAGTAAAATTTTTTTTGGTTAAACCCCAAAGGTTTTAAAAACCTGTTCCAGACCCCGGAGATATGGATCCCCAAAAAAAATATGCAACGCTTTTTTTCCCCAAAAAGGCGAAAAAAAAATGGTGGCTCCCCGAGGGATATGGACCCCTTTCACAAAAATACAGTTACAAAAAAAACCCGCATGCAAAAGGCTTGCACGAAAACTTTAACTTTCCCCCCCCTCTCCCAACCCCAAAATCTCGACTGCTAGGTCGGCCCCAAAAAAAAAAAACCCTGATGGGAAAGGTGAGAGGAGGCTCACTCACCCCTACTTTTAAAACCCCCCCCCCCGTGAAACCCGGTCCAAAGGGAAAAAAAACAGCCCAATGCAGGATGGGGGGGGCTGCAGAGATTTAAAAAAATAAAATTTAAAACTAATTGTTTTTTTTATAGACACATGACACTCTGCAAAAGGGTTTTTCATTGAACAAAACAACCCCCCTCCAAATTTTTCCCCTCTGGACAAAACGGCCCTTTGAACAACAGTTGGAAGCTTGGGGTTTGCGTGACACACCCCCACCTAAAAACCCGGGGTTTATAATGAGGTACCAGCAAACCCCAACCTGTCCCATGTTAAAAGGGTTCTTTCAAAGTAAAAAAAAAACAACCCCCCACAAATCAGGGGCCCCTGTACACGCAGTTCGGAGAACCCCTTTTCCAAACCCCAAAGGGGAACAGGAAACAGCCTATGTCTCCACCTACTAAGAAAATGCCCAAACTTTGTCCTTCCCAGGGTTTGCGCCAAAGTAAAAAACCCGGGGCCCCGGAATTCTTTCCCCCTTTCCCATTAACCTTCCCTTTCCCCTTTGGCCTAAAAACCCGATAAAGGTTTTGGCAGCGGGTGTTAAATAAATCTGGAGAACGTTTTTTCCGCCCGTAAGGTGGGGAAAAAATCGGGGAAAGGCCCATAAAACAGCTAAAAACCCTGTTTAAAATCGTTTGATACCGCAACTCCCCCCCGTCATTTTCCCTTATAAACGTCCCCAAAGGGTTGAACCCCCTTTTCCCCGGGTTCCTGGAGAAAGCAGCCCCCACCCCCTTTTGCTGAGGGTCTGCCCCGCGGGAAAAAGGGGGATTCAGGGCTCGGGGCTTACCCGGGGGGTTGGGGGAAAAAAAGCGCCACTTTAAACCCGTCGGGAACCCCCGTCTCGCATCCGGATCCCAGGATCTTTTGGGGGGAAGTTTTCCCCTTTGGTTTGTGGGTAAAGCGGGAAGGGGCCCCAATTTTTGAAAATTTGGGGTATGATTTCCCGGTAATACCCCCGGGGGCCCCAAAAACGTTTCTAAATTGCTTCGGGGGGTTTTGGGGGGTGTTGCATCCTGGATTTTTTTGTAGTTTGGGTCGTTTTTCAGGAACCCCCAACCCCTTCCCTTGGGCTGGCCCAGGAAAACGAAAAGGGATTTTTTTTTCCCAGTTGGAATTTGGCAGGTTTTGGCAAGCTGAACCCCCCTCAGCCCTCGGGGAAAAAAATACCAAATTTTGACCTCTACATGCCTGCCCCCATTTTTGGGGTCCAAATGAGAAAAATCACCTTGAAAATTTCCCGGGGGGTTTCCCTGGGGGCTAAAGGGGGGAGACAAAAACACCCTCATGACGGGCTGAACACTGCTCCCCCCCCGGTCTTCACCCGAATGGCATAAACGGCCCATTGTTTACGGGCCCTTTCGGGGTTTGGGGGTAAATGCTTTTCTTCTTGCCCCCCAAATTTTCCGGCCATGGGTAAAATCGTTCCCCAAACTTAGGACGTTGTCGCGGAAAAAGGGTGCGGGGCAAAACCCAAAACGTTCGACTTCGGGTTTTCCCCTAAAAAAGTTCGCTTAAAAACCCGTTTTTCCCCCTTTAATAAACCAAAAGTTGCCCCGCCCCCGCCGAACGGGGGGCTTCCAAGTTCTTGGCCCCTGATTGAGGGTAGGATCCGTTGCTGTAGACCCTTCACTTTGTGGGGGGCACATTTTGGCCACGAAAACCCATTTTGAGTGGTTTCAATAGGGGTTTTTGAGGGGGCTTTGTTCTTTTGGGCACGAGGGGTTGCCATCCTTAAAGGGGGTTTGGAAGGGGTAGGCAGTGGAGATCCCCCCCAATTGTCCCATCCCCCGAACTTCACCCTTTTCCTTTTTCAGAAAGGGATATCCCGGGCTTGTCCACCCCCGACCCCCCAAACCGTGCCCCAAAGAAAGGGGCGTTTGACTTTAGGGAAATCAGTGCGGGGGGGCCGTTTTTGGATTGAATCCTCCCCTAAATTTACCCGAAAACCCCCACACAGGGGTCCCGTTCGGGCAGCAGGGGGACAGATTTCTGGTCAACAAAGATTGCGGATGCGCCAAATCCCTAATTGCATCAACAAAAATCCCCCTAAACCCAAAGGAATGCGAAGGGGGGAAACCTTTGGGTTTTCGCCTGACAGGGGTGAGCTCCGTGTGCCACAACCCTGATCCAGCCTAAAAAATTTGAGCGGCGGGTCTCAGTTTGGGGCCCCAACATTTCCCCAAGTGCTCAGTAGTTCCCCACTAAAAAACCCCGGGCTTATTATTTTGGGAGGCCCCTTTTCCCTTTAAACCCGTTTGTAATTTTAAATGACGGAAACAGGTTGTTTTGGGGCGGGGGTAAAAGATGGCTTGGGACTTTGTTGGGTCAAAGCGTCAGAAGGGGAAAAAAACCCCCTGGCCCCCGCAAATCTTCGGAAATGGTTATTGCCCCCCCTGGAACATGCAGGAGGGGTTTCCCCCATTTTTGTTCCCTTAGAGCTGCAGACGTACGTTGCCAGCTGCTCCAGTAGGACAGCACCCTTTAAATGGGCAATCCTAGGCATCCACCCCAAATATTTTCAACGCCCTTCCTTAATCTTTCCCCCAAACTGGGGGAAAGGTTTCGTCTGGGCCCCTTGTTCATAGTCCTAAACCGAGGGTAGGACTCTGGCGTAAATGGACCCGGGTTTGCAAAGGGGCAGTTTTGAGACCCTCATAGGAAACGGGGGGAAAGGGAAGTTCCCAAACGCCTCCTTAGCCATACCCTGGAGATTTCGATTTCCCGGAAATACTGCCTTTTGTCCATCAGTCATCCCAAAAAAGGGTCTACCAGATCCTAAAAGTTTTCCCAGGAACACGTCTAGGTCTTCCCCTGGGTTTGGGAAAAAAGGAATGCGGAAACTTGGGGGGGCTTTAAAACCCCAAAGCCCCTTTTCTCCCGGGGCTCCCCTCTGGGTCCCAAGGCATGCTCTTGTACTTCATGTCCCCGAAGGGTCCCGAGGGCAGTTGCTTGCCTGGCTCGCTTTCCCGGACTGTCCCGGTCTCCCAAACCCCACTTCTTTCAGCCTCTTTTCTCCCTGCTGGGCCCGAAAATTCTCTTTTCTCTTTCTTTTTGGGTAATTTTTTCAACTCTCTGTCCCACTTCTCCCTTGGGCCCCCCGCTCCCTCTCTTCAGCTCCCTTTCTCCTCCCTTACGCCTTTTCCCAGGGTTCCCCCTCGGGTTCTTTCTTTTTCCCCCTCCCGCTCTCCTACGTCCTCTTCACGCCTTTTAGGGTTTCCCCTTCTCCAGCTCCCTACGTGCCCCTTCCCCCCCTCCCCAGCTTTTTCTCGGGCCCTTTTCTCTTCCCTCTCTGCTATTCCAAAATCTCTCTCCCACTTCTTGGCCCCCCTGCTCCCCTCTCTCCATTCTCCTGAACCTTCCTCCGAACCCCCACCTAAGATGATCCCTCCTTCTCAACCCTCCTCACGTGGCCTCCCAAAAGGGGGCCCCCAAAGGGCAGGAAGGATTTTCCCCGATTCCCGGGGGGCGAAGGGGGTTCGTTGGTACGGTGGAGGGGCCAAAGTATGGGGGGGAGACCCTGGGATTGAAAACAGTTTGGGCGTTCACGGACGGCTCAGTCGGAGTAGTTAACCGAATGAGGAAGGAGGTACACGACCCGGCCCCACAGCGTGGTTACCCTCCCAGGGGGGCGTCGACAAACTTTGGGTTTTAAAAAGTGGTCGCACACTCCCCGGCAAAGGGGAAAAAAAAAAGAGCTCTTTCCCCAGAAGCTTTTTCCCCAACCCCACTGCGGCGCAGAGACAAAATCGGAGTCACACCCCCATCGTATCCATGGTTTTGAAAACCCCATTGGATTTTTCCCCGGGAAAAATAAGTTCCGGAAAAGTTGTACAAACCCCCTTTCACTACCTTTCCCCCGAGCAAACACACCCAAAGTTGTTTTACGGGGCGAGTTTCCCTTTGCTGCCCGCCCATGGACCCCAAACCCCTTTAAAAATCAATGCACGGTAAAACTAAAACACCGGCCCCCAAGTCAAAGAAAATTTAACCCCGAGCACCAACCCAATTGTAAGCACTGTTTGGTTTTCCCCCCGGCCCTAGGTAAGTCCCCCACGGGGCGGACCCTCGGCTAATGAAAATTTCAAAAAACTAGCCTGGAGCCCAACTATGGGAAAGGAAACAAAAAAAAAATAATCAAAATACAGAAAAATGGTAACCCGTAACGATCTAACCTTGGAAATACTGCAAAACCCGGGCCTGTTCCCAAAAATAAACACTCGTGTATCACCAAAATCCTTCCCACAATGTGGGCAGAGCAACACACACTGTAACCCGCTCAAAGGGGGTAACAACTGCCCGGGGGGTTTTAAGCTACTCTTTCAAAACAAAATATTTCTACATTCAAAAATCACATTTTTGAATTCACTCCTGAACGCCCCTTTTCCGTTTAAAAGGTGTACACTACCAGTTCCCAACAAAACAACCGACCAAACAAACCCCGAAAATAACCAAAATTCCGTCAAAAAAAACTATTTATGTCCTAGACTACAAAAAAAGGGGAAAAAAAACTGACAAAACCGGTTTACCCCCCCCCCGACAAAATTCAACGGAAAGGGCGAGGCCAAAAAAAACGACGGGGAAGTTTTCCCTGGTCCCGCGACTCTCGATCTGTGAGGGGGAAAAATAAAACCCCAAAAATAAAAAAACTTTTAAAAAAAGAACAATATAATGAAAAACACATAGAGGGTTCTAGTCCACCCCAAAAAGTTAACCCCCCCCATAACCCCTTGGGGGAACCCCCAAACCCCCCACAGCCCATTCCCTATACACAATTCCAAGCCAAACACAAAAACCCAAAAAAAACCAAAAACCCAAAAGGGAGGCAAAAGGGCAAGAAAGGTCACAGCCCATCCCGGACGGGGCCCCCATAAATGTCACGGGGGGATGTCCGTTTGGAATTGTTCAAGGGGAAAAAGCTATGCTCAATCCAACCCAATCCTCGCGCTAACCACCCAAACATCAAATTCAAACACGGAAAAACGGTACAAAAAGAACTGAACTTTACTTCACAAAAAAAACCAGTGTTCACAAAATGTTTTAACCCCCCCCCACAAATATAAGGACGGGGAACATTTTTTAACTTCAAAAGGGGTTAAAAAAAATGGAAGGGGCCACCACACACCACACACACCCCAACCCCAAAACACAAAATTTTTTTGAATCCTCTCCCTAACATGCACGCCCCCGGCCGGATTCTGGGTGGGGCCCAAGGGGGTAGGGTTGGGGCAAAATGCAAACGGGAAAGGGGAAGCAACGGGGTTTTAAAAAAAACAGAAAGCTTGCCCCAAAAATGATCCCCCGAAATTAAAATAGGGAAAGACCCGGATTGCCAAGTACAAAACCAAAGGGAACAACCTGTGGGATGAAAACAGGATTAAAGGTTTGGAAAGGGGACATTTTTGCCCCTAGACATTAAATAAGGCAAAGGGCCCAAAAAAAAGGGGAGCGTCTTGGGCCCTTTCCCCTTTGGGAAAGGGGGAGTATACTGGGGAAGGTTTAAAATGCTAAGGGGGTGTAACAAACACCAACATTAAAATTTCCCCCTCTTTTTTTTAAAAACCCAACAGACGAAGGGGACAGTTTAAACACAGAAAAAATTGATAAACCCAAAGCAAAGGTTAAACCCTTTACGGACATAGAAAACTGGAACCCCGCAAAGGAAAAAAAAAAAAACACCATACCAAAAAACGACAAAACCCAGAAAGCAAGTTAAAATGTGGAAAAGGCCCCAAAACAACAAATTTAAGTCCAAAGGGAAACATAGCTTAAAGAATGATACAGCGCTTGCTGACAAAAAAGATTTAAACGCCTTTTCCTTTATCTCTGCAAAAAAAACGTGGATGCCAGGGGTTACGAACCCAACCCCCCCAAGCCTCCCAAAGGGGGTGACAGTCCCCGTGCGGGTCCAGCGAAGGGAGAGCGCGTCTGTCCGTCGGATGCACACCCCAACAGGAAAGCTCCATCTCCTTTCCCAAGGGGATTTCAGTTAAACAAAGAGGGCCCACGAAGGTCGATGGAAAGGTGAAATACACTCCGTCCCGGGGGACAGGTGTGGGGCCCCCCCAAACCCGGGGGGGACAACAGGGAGGGCAGTGCACCAGCGACCCACGAAGTGTTTTGTGGGGAGAGTGGGGTCGCCGGCGCAAACAAAAATGAAGGGGGTTTAGGTGAAGGTCCTCTCTCCCAAAAAAATGGTGCAAAGGCGGGGAGGTGCGTCCCCGTTCCCACCCCGGGGCGAGGGGGGGGAAAGGGCTGGGGAAAAACGGGGAGGGAAAGGGGGGGGAAAGTGGCGAAGAAGGAAATGGGGTAGTTGGGGGGGAACCGTGGTCCCCAGCAGCGCTGCGGGGACCGGGGGGCGCAAACCCGCAGAAAACCCGGAAAAGGGGGCGAGACCCGCTACAGAAAGCCCAAAGGTTTTAGGGGGCAGCACACGGCACCCAGGGAGGTCCCGGCCCCTTGGGGAGGGGAAAGGGGGAAAAAGAAAACCCCCAAGAGGAAGAGTAAAGAAAAAGAAAAAATCCCCTTTTAAAAAGAAGTGGAGAAGCGTCCGGAAAACACAAAAAGATGGTTTCCCATTTAAAATGGTGGAAAGCCCAAAAACCCCTAAAGCGACATCCCTTTCGAGGGGTAAAAAAGGACAGGCCCGGAAAACCCCCCCCCCCCGGGCAAAACGCTTTTAATTTTTGTCCTTCAATAGTTTAAATACATTTCCCCCCTTCAGCACTTTGCCACATTCATAATTTTTAATACACGTTCACTACGTTTATGTCAAAAAAACCCCCCGGGGGGGGGTCTGAGTTAAAAAAAAAAAAAAAGAATTTATATCCCCCGGGGCAAAACCCTTTTCCTTTTTTTAACAAAGGGCCGGGGAAACATTTAAAACGCCACATAAACTTTGGGGCGCTCTAAATAAATTACAAAAAAGACAAAAAAAAGGGGGAAAAAAAAAAAAAACCCAAGGGCCTGAACACACGCAAATTTTCAAGTGACGACACTTAACACACAAAACACGTGGCAAAAACATGACCCCCGGGGAAAGTTTTGGGCAGGCACGCGACAACACACAGGGAAACACACTCAACACCCTATTTGGGGGGGGAAAAAAAGGGTAACAGCCCACTGCCCGTAAAATGGGGAAAAAAAAATGGGCCAGAAGTAAAAAGAATAATTAAAAAAAAATTGGTTTTAAAAACGAAAAGGTTTTTATGAAAAACGAAAAAAAATATCAAACACAACAAAATAAATTTGAAATAATTAAAGTAATAGCTGGGGGGAAAACCAATTCTTTAAAATAGAATTTTGGGAAAAAAATAAATTTAAAAAAAAGAAAATAGATATGAACAAAAAAATTTTTTGGGGAATGAACCCCACCCCAAATCGACTTGTGAAAGGGGCTCCCTTTTCGGACCCCCGGGTAGTAAGCCCTGCCCCGGTCGTTCCCCGGTTCAGGGCCCAAAAAATTTTGGAGAAAAAAAAAAGGCCCTTTGCCTCTAAGTGAATCAGGGATTCACGCCCGCGATTGGATCACAAAGGGAAAACAACAAAAAAACGGAAAAGACAGCACTCCTATGGGTACAAAGTTTGGTTCAAACCCAAAAAGGTTTAAAAACCTAAAGCCAAAAGCCCCGGGATTTTGGATCTCCAAAAAAAAAAATGCAAAAGCGTTTTTTCCCCAAAGGCGAAAACAAGGGGGGCTCCCCGAGGGATTGGATCCCCCACAAAAATACAGTTTCAAGAAAACCTGAGATAAGGCTTGCACGACACGTTTTTCTTTCCTCCCCCTCTCCCAACCCCTCTGACTGCTCAGGTCGGCTTCCAAAAAAAAAAAAATGATCGTCAGGGTGAGAAGGGAGGCTCAATCAGCCTACGTTAAACCCCCCCCCCTGCAACCCCAGTCCACACGGAAAAAAACAGACAATGCAGGAAAGGGGGTGGGCTGCGAGAGTTAAAAAGTACAATTAAAATTAAATTTTTTTTTATTTGAAAAAGGAAAACTCTGCTTAAGGTTATCATTGAACAAAAAATAAACCCCCCACAAAATTTTTTCCCTTGGACAAAAAGGACCCTTTAACATGACAGTTGGAAAAACTTGCGGTGCGTGACTTCTTCTTTATTAACTTTCCGGGTCTCCCCCCAGCGTAAAGGGGAAAAGTTTGGCCCGATTCAATGTTGGAGGAAACAAGGGGAAAGGAGAAGGGTGAGCCCCGGCCCTAGTGGGGCCCTGGGAAATTTGAATTTGGGCCCAAAGGGGCAGTAAAATGATAGGACCCGTAGGTCTTGGAATTTTAACTTTGAACTTTAACCCCTTCCCCTCAAAACCCTTTTTAAAGGTTTTTTTCCCCCCTTCTGCCCCCCCCCCCCCCCCAAACAAAAACCCAAAAAAAATACAAGGGCAAAAAAAAAAGGGGTGTGTGTGGTGTGTGGGGTTTTGTGTGTGTTTGTGTGTGGGGTGGTGCGGCCCTGGGGTGCGTGCGTGCGTGCGGGGTTTCGTGCGTGCGTGCGTGCGGCGTGCGTGGGGTGCGGGTGTGCCTGGGGCGTGCGTTTCGTGGTGTGTGTGGTGTGTGTGTGTGGGGTGGGGTTTTGTGTGGGTGGGATGAAGAGAGAGAGAAAGAGAGAAAAGAGAGAGGAAAAAAAGGGGGAGGGGAGAAGGGGGAGGGGAGAGTAGGGATTTTTGGTTCCCTTCCCTCCCCTTTAGCTCTCTATTCCCTAACCCCCCCTTTACCCCCAAACGCTTCCGCAAGGGCCGCAGTGGTTTTGTTGTTTTTTGTATCTTGCAACCGGGAAAAGTTAAATGCCCAAAGAGCGAATCAGCAGCAGCAGGTACCGCAAACCCCCTTTGGGGGGCGCCCTTATGACGATTTGATTTAACCCGCATCCCGCAGCTGCGGTCCCTGTGGGTGAAATGTGTGTGTGTGTGTGGTGTGGTGGGGTGTTTGTGGTGTGTGAGTGGGGGTGTGTGGGTTTTGTGTTGGGGTGTGTGTGGTGTGGCGCGCGCGTGCGTGGTGCTGGTGCGTGCGTGCGTGCGTGCGTGCGTGGGGGTTTTGGTGTGTGTGTGTGTTGGGTGTGTGTGTGTTTTGTGTGTGTGGTGTTTTTGTGTGTGTGTGTGTGTGGGGTGTAGGTTGGGGGGGAAAAGAAGGGGCCGTGTGGGGAAAAATGGATGTAAGGGGGGACAAAAGATGGGGCAAAGGGAAAACAAGGGAAAAAATTTCACACAGGGGAGAGGCAGAAGTTTCTTTCAAAAAAAAAAGAAACTGCAGGTCGAAAGGGGGGTTGGGTTTTCTTCTTTAAAAAAGGGGTCCCGGTCCCCCCTTTTCCCGCAAATTTTTAGTGTGTAAATCAGGTTGGGGGTGCGTCACCCGACTTTCTCCCCTTCCCTTTTTCCTATCTGATTTTAAAACAAACGGGACAATAATTCAGTGGGCATCTTTTTCCCGTAACTGGGAAAAAGTAGGATGACCACTGAAAATTAATGGGATGGTGTCCCTTTAGCCAGAACCGGTGAAAGAGGGCTGTGAACAAATCAAACATTATGCTGACCCGGAGGGAAAAACGGGGTTTTTTTCCCCTGGCAGAAAGGTTGACTTTGTTTTTCTGACCCGGACAACTCACTCAAACGGGGAAAAGGGCCCTCTAACCCTTTCAGAGAAAGTGATCCTGTTACTTTAAGACCCGATATGAAAAATAATAAAAATAAAAAAATAATAATAATAATAATGAATACTTATATGGGGCCCCCTTCCCCGGGGAGAGGGCCCCGGTCTAAGCGCTTTACAAACCACACTTTTTACCAAGGGGTGCCTACCTGGGGAAATGGACTGAAGAGCTGCCCGTGGTGCTTCATTCCCGTCGTTTCCCCTGTCATTCCCCGTCAAAACCGTTTTAAATCGTTACTCCCGTTTTCCCTTTTTCCTTTATTCTTTTCCCTTTCTCACGCAGAGTGCAAGTTAAGTGAAAAGTGTCATCCATACCAACGGCCAAACTGGCCTACTCTTCCGAAAGTTGGTGATGGGATTTTACGTGTGTGCAAGATGTTATAGACGATGTACATAAAAGATGACCTGCTTGAAATGATTTTACAAAAAAAACTGAGAAGTTTTGAACAGACTGCCAGACCGACAAAGACGTTGTAGGTTTCACTGAACTGGACTTTATTAGGGCGTGTTTTGTCGTCAGGATGTTTGAAACCTCAGCATGGCAAATTTGACAAAAATTTGAAGTGGCAGATTTCTCGCACCAAAGGGCAAGTCCGTTCACTCACTGTCTGTTGAGTGATCATCGTCGCTATGTTGCCGCTGTTATTGCTCCTCTCAGTGATCTCATGAGGATAGTCCAAGGAAAACAATCCATCACATGGATTGATGAGTTTCAGCATGCTGTGGAACAAAACCAGCGGATCCCCACGTCTCGCCTCGTGCATGGCTAGGGGCAGGATTTGGTGGTGAGTGCCGACGCTAGCTGTACTGGACATTGAGCATTCTCCTTCACGTCACCTTGCGACGTTACCTGGTAGAACTCTATCGCTGCTCTTCCATGGGGCGTGAGTGTTTCGCCATCGTTTGGGGACTTCAGAAGGGGTTTTTAAGATTCCTAGTTGGACGGACCTTAGTATTACAAACCGATAATCGCTCTCTCACGTTTTTGGAAGCATGAGAAAAACAAACAGACCAAAAATGAAACACACACACACACACACACCAAAAACACACCACACCACACACACACACACACACACACACACACACACACACACACACCACGAAACGCACGCACGCACGCACGCACGCACGCACGCACGCACGCACGCACGCACGCAGCACACACACACACACACACACACACACACACACATCACACAACCAGCAACCGTTGTGCTGGTCACTGATGCACCAGGAATTTTTTTTTCGTCGTAGAATTTGCTCCTGGGCGCGCAAATACTTTTGCATTCCACCTTCCCGAAAAATAATCTGTGTGTGTGTGTGTGTGTGTGTGTGTGTTTTGTGGTGTGTGTGTGTGTGTCGTGCGTGCGTGCGTGCGTGCGTGGCGTGCGTGCGTGCGTGCGTTTTGTGTGTGTGTGTGTGTGTGTGTGTGTGTGGTGTGTGTGGTGTGTGGTGTGTGTGTGTGGATATATTTGCATGGACTATTCATTGACATCTAGAATTCCTATTACTGGAAAGAGACTTGTCTTCGTAATCGTTCACCTTGGAGTTTAGAAGAACAACAGTGCATTATGCTCGTTTCCTTTTTTGTCCACAATGAAAACCAACGTTTTTTAACCTTATCTTTTCTCCTCGGATGCGTTTGACTATTATGCGTGTAAATCTTAAATAAATGTTAGCAAACCGCCTACATTGTGTGTATGTCATTCAACTCATATACAAGATTTTATATTGCAACTACCTGTAATGTTTGAATATCATTCTCAATGTGTTTCATGGCATTTGGATTATTATTCGAGGACATGGTTTTGAAATGCCCTTCATTTATGTCAGATGAAAATGCTATTTTTAAATTATTAATAATATTGATATTACTTGCTAACGATGTAATTACCTTGTCAAAAACTGTTACGTGCAGTGTTGGTACTTTCTGCATTAAAATGATTCTTTTTAGGGTTTTCCATGTCACCCCTCCAGAAAAAAATTTTACAGACTTTATGGGTAAAGAAACTATATGGATTAAAAAGCACCACTACACACCACCGAAGTGACTCTCTACATGGGTCAGAAAAGGAACCAATGAACACCACCCAAGTGACTACATGGGTCAGTAAAGGAACCAATAAACACCACCCAAGTGACTACATGGATCAGAAAAGGAACCAATAAACACCACCCAAGTGACTACATGGATCAGAAAAGGAACCAATAAACACCACCCAAGTGACTACATGGATCAGAAAAGGAACCAATAAACACCACCCAAGTGACTACATGGATCAGAAAAGGAACCACTACACACCACCCAAGTGACATACATGGATCAGAAAAGGAACCAATAAACACCACCCAAGTGACTACATGGATCATAAAAGGCACCACTACACACCACCCAAGTGACTACATGGATCAGAAAAGGCACCACTACACACCACCCAAGTGACTCACTACATGGGTCAGAAAAGGCCCACTAAAACCCACTGAAGTGACTCACTACATGGGTCAGACAAGGCACCACTAAACACCACTGAAGTGACTCACTACATGGATCAGAAGGGCACCACTAAACACCACTGAAGTGCTCACTACATGGGTTCAGAAAGGCACCACTAAACCACTGAAGTGGAAA
>CM031614.1:71771710-71781710 GCA_018398815.1 Conus ventricosus
CCTATAATCATGATCTTTCTTCTTTTCTTTTACATGTCATGTGAAGGATTCTTTTACGCCCCTTCCCTTTGTTCCTTCAGTGTTTATTATTTTTATGTGAAGCTTCCTCATTGTCCCCCCTCAATTTTGTTTGCATTTTTGACATATCTACATGAATGATTCCATTTGACACCCCCTCCCTTCCATAATATCGAATACGTTCTTGCTGCAGAGTAAGTTTGTGATGTCGCTGTGATCATTTTCACGTTATGATATAGTTTTTCCCCTGATTAAACTTATGAATGTTTATAATTTCTTTCCTTTTTTATACATTTTTCTCTTACTTGTTTCTAACCTTTTTCATTATAGAAGATTCTGAGTGTTTCCTCGCAGCAGGGCAGAAAGTGGGTCACACTGGAAAATCTACTAATGAACACATTACCCAGCGCGGAGAGAGAGAGCGGAAAGACCGAGAAAAAGAGAAGAAAAGTTAAAGCTACGGCTACGAAAAGAGGAGAGAGAACAAAAGCCACAATCAGAAGAAGAAGAATAAGAGAGAGAGAGAGAGAGAGAGAGAGAGAGAGAGAGAGAGAGAGAGAGAGAGAGAGAGAGAGAGAGAGAGAGAGAGAGAGAGAGAGAGAGAGAGGTTTCTGACACTTTGATATTTTTTGAGGCAGCCACAACAGTCTCGCAGAACTCCACAAGAACAACAGGGCAGGTGGTGGTGTTCTCAGACGCTCTCTCCGTGCTCCAATCCCTCAAGATCTCCCGCTGCAAAGAACAGAACCATCTTACTTCAGCCCTTGTTGCCCTGAGTGCCAGAGTGGAGAAAGTGGTGATACAATGGGTACCAGCACACTGTGGTGTCAGAGGCAACGATAAAGCGGATATTCTGGCAAAAGACGGTGCACAGAAGGAGCAGGCCAACAACCTGGTGTCATACGATGAAATCAAGACAATCATCAAGGCACAGCAAGGAATAAAGTGGCGCCTCCAGCACCCCAAATACAACCCAGAAGACAAATACTATTTGCTGCGACGACGAAAACAGGTCAAGATCTTCCGCCTGAGGACTGGACACAATCGCCTACTCCACCACATGCACACAAAATTTGGCATTGGACAGAATGGAGAGTGGCCTTGTGGTGAGGGACCAGTGACAACCGACCACATCTTTCAAGACTGTATGACGCATGCAGCATCCAGAAGGTAGTATGGCCAACACCGACAGCAGTGGAAGCCAAGCTGTACGGCACCCTGGAGGAACTGCGGTGGACGGCAGCCTTCATCGAGGACACTGGGCTGCTCATCTAACGGGAAGCGAACGAGAAAGAAGAAGAAGATGTTCGATTGTTATTACCAAAGAGGTCTTTTGACAAGGAGGGAGGGGGCAACAGAACCATAAGGAAGAAGAAGAAGATGTTCGATTGTTATTACCAAAGAGGTCTTTTGACAAGGAGGGAGGGGGCAACAGAACCATAAGGAAGAAGAAGAAGATGTTCGATTGTTATTACCAAAGAGGTCTTTTGACAAGAGGGAGGGGGCAACAGAACCATAAGATTTCCTCTCCCTTTCCTGCAAACAAATAGTACACATTCATTCCTAGTGTGTATGAAATCAAAGGTTAACAAAAACAAATAAATTCGTAATATTGCCTTATGACCTCACGCACAGGAGTAACGCAGTAAGGTTAAAAACAAACAAACAAACAAACACGTAAGACCGACTCGACCATCCACTCAATCAAATGATGACATTGTATCTTACTGATCTCACCCACATGCGATGAATGATATTATTCATTCATATATCTCATATAATGTATTATCGTAGACTTCACTTTCCTTCATCTGTCTAATTTTCAATGCTTCCTCGATGAATTTCGCAACTGATTTAATAACATTTTCATTATCTGATGATAACACGATAGCGACATTTTTGTCTTTCACTAGATCTAACTGCAAAAATGAACAACTTGGCCGCACTTCATTATAAGCAGTACAGTGGAACAGAAAGTGTTCTTTGTCGTCAATAATGTGTCTACGTGCAGGACAATGAGATTCTGTAGATGATTCACATTCAAACCATCTTTTGTTTGCATCAAAACTTAAAGTTCTCAACCTAAATCTAGCGTACTTTATTTTGTGCCATTTACCTGTTATGACATTGAGAAACGTTTCAGAATGAAACACATTTTTAAATGAGAAACACCAGTGATATTTTCTTTACATTCCATACCTGAGTGCCAATTCTGTTTAAAAGAACAAATAAACCTGTCTTTAAATTCCGCAATGAACTGTTGGTCATTTCCTACTTCCTGGGTCATCCACACTATTCCAAAACTCTGTTCTGAAAAGACTTTCTTTACTTTGTGAGCCCAGTTTTCTTTACCTTTTTCCATTTCTAAAAGCATCATATCATAGGCTTGCCTACTCAAACAGGCTGAGGTAGCTTCAAGCTCTTGAACCAGTACTTAATAAACAGTAAACAAGTGGGGTAACTTTTGCACCCATAAGAAAACCTAACACACAGTAATTTTTATTCAAGACTGGCACAGCCTCTTAAACTTGAATAAAGTCAGACAAATACATAGACGAAAAATCTAATAGTGGGGAAAAAAACAAGCGCAGGCCAACAACTCAACTGTCTTCTTAGTAATGACTTGGCAAAGATTTGGACTTAAGGAGGGGGAGGGGAGAGTTTGAAAATGGAGAAACTGGGAACATGAAATTAAGAAAATATATTACAGATATGAAAACTCTTCACTGGCTGCATAAGGGAACCATCGCAATCCTTTTTGAAGGCAGATATATTTGTATTGCCTGCTCCGAGGCGTTTCGTCCGCTGGGTCGGAACTCATCAGGAGACACGGCTGGTTGTGTCTGCACTCCTGGCGTCAAACAGAGATACACCACAGTCCATAATACTGTGGTGTTCTCATCACCAATTGTGCAAAAAAGAATCCAATAGCACCCCTAAAGCAGCCAGTGAAGGTACTAAATGAAACCAAACGAAAGTGTGGGAAGGAACAAAGTTGCTGAAAAACTAAAGACATTGTGCAAATAGTATAAAATGTAGGGACAATCTTTGAGCCAGCCGTGTCTCCCTGATGAGTTCCGACCAGCGGACGAAAGGCCTCAGAGCAGGCAATACAAATATATCTGCCTTCAAAAGGATTGCGATGGTTCCCTTATACAGCTAGTGAAGAGTTTTCATATCTGTAATATATTTTCTTAATTTCATGTTCTCAGTTTCTCCATTTTCAAACTCCCCCTCCCGCCCCCTCCCCCCCCCCCCCCCCCTCCTTAAGTCCAAATCTTTGCCAAGTCATTACTAAGAAGACAGTTCAGTTGTTGGCCTGCGCCTGATTTTTCCCCACTAGTAGATTTTTCGTCTATGTCTATGTATTTGTCTGACTTTATTCCAGTTTAAAAGAATAAAAGTTGCTCTGTGTTAGGTTTTCTTATGGGAGCAAAGTTACCCCACTTCTTTACTGTTTATTGTTTACTGTTCCCTGTCTCATTTCATTTCCAATTTTGTTTCGATTAAATTGAGGTTATTTGTATTTGTTTCTGTCCGTCTGTGTGTTTGTCTTTTGATCTCCCTTGTATCTTTGGGTGGATCCTCAAGCGTAGGCTCAAAGATTGTCCCCTACTGTTTATACTAATTTGCACAATTTCCTTAGTTTTCAGCAACTTTTTTCCTCCCCACACTTTCGTTTGGTTTCATTTACTACCCTTCACTGGCTGCTTTGAGGGTGCTATTGGGATTCTTTTTTGCACCCTTGGTGATGAGAACACCACAGTATTATGCACTGTGGTGTATCTCTGATTGACGCCAGGAGCACAGACACAACCAGCTGTGTCTCCCTGATGAGTTCCGACCCAGGGGACGAAAGGCCTCGGAGCAGGCAAAAACAAATATATCTGCCTTCAAAAGGGATTGCGATGGTTCCCTTATGCAGCTAGTGAAGAGTTTTCATATCTGTAATATATTTTCTTAATTTCATGTTCTCAGTTTCTCCATTTTAAAATCTCCCCCCCCCCCCCCCCCCCCCCACCTCCTTAAGTCCAAATCTTTGCCAAGTCATTACTAAGAAGACGGTTCAGTTGTTGGCCTGCGCTTGTTTTTTCCCTCACTATTAGATTTTTCGTCTATGTATTTGTCTGACTTTATTCAAGTTTAAGAGGCTGTGCCAGTCTTGAATAAAAGTTATTCTGTGTTAGGTTTTCTTATGGGAGCAAAAGTTACCCCACTTGTTTATTGTTTACTGTTCCTGCCTCATTTCATTTCCAGTACATAATACATTTCACAAATGTTTTTGTATACAAGGATATCTGACCATCTCTCCATATAAAACGGTATTGGATGAATGAATAGGTACTTGAAGGAAACGCTTCACAGCATGCGTATGCACTTTTTCCATCTGCGAATTTTCATGTAAGCCCAAATTTCAGCTGCATATGTTAAAAGAGGATGTATCTGTATATCAAACATTTTCTAAAATATACCACAGTCTATATAATTCAGTTTTCCCCTTTTCAGAATTTCAATAATACCTTTTTTCCCCTTTTCTTAGAGATTCTTCCCATGCGTACGAAGATTTAACTTTGTTGAAAATATCATTCCAAGATGTTTATATGAATTAACTGCTTGAACGTCTGCATTTCCATAAGACCATTTTTTATGCACTGATAGGTGGCCACCCATGCTAAAGACCACTATTATCGTCGTATATGCGTTAACTGATATACCTAAGCAATCCGCTTCTTCTTTCAATATAATTAGTTGGTGTTGCAAACCTACAACTGTTCCAGACTAAATAACAACATCGTCAGCATACAGTAATAAAACTAATTCCACTGCTCCAGGTATTATCTGGATACCATGCCTTCCTTTGCGGGACAATTCCACCACCAGTTCATTTATAGAAATAGAAAACAACTGTGGACTCAACAAGCATCCTTGTTTTACTCCATCTGGACGATCAAAATAATCTGAATACTCACTCTTCACTCTCACACATGCAAGTACTGAGTTGCATGTAATAGCCATGTACAATTTACTATTAACACCACTTTCACAGAGTACATTCCACAGAGCATTCCGACTTACCGAGACAAAAGCCTTCTTGAAATCTACAAATGCAATGTAGAGCTTCGATTTACAGAGTAGATGTTTTTGAATCAAAGAATATAGTGGTCGGTCTATGGCGCTGTAACTGGTTCTAAAACCTGCTTGTTCTTCTACTATTTTTTCTTCAGTTTCAGCCCATTCATTTAATCTTGTATTTAGTATGTAAGTGTAGATGTTACTTAAAATGCTGGTAAGTAATGCTCCACAACAGTTGTCGGGATTGTTCACGGCACCCATTTGTTTTAAATATAAATTGGTGTAAAAATAGATTTAGCTCACTCTGATGGAAAGATACAATTATCAGAAAGTTGGGCGAATAAATAAACAAGGAAATCGATTACAGTTGTGTTTGCATTCTTCAACATTTCCGCTATGATTTTATCTGGTCTTGCACTCATTCCTAATTTCAAATGTTTAATACCAGCAACGACTTCTTCACTGGATATAGGGTGATTAAATAATGGCTCAATTTCATTCTCTTCTACCACACCGGCCTCTTCTTCCTTAATTTCATTATCAAAACTATGAAAAACGCCCCCAAAATGGTCATGCTACTGTTGAACTGAGATTTCGTTATACACAAAACTCTTTTTATTTTCAGATCTTATAATTGATCAGAACATTTTAGAATCATTGACTGATTTTTTTAGTTTCTTTAACCTACTTTTTTTAACTCCAGTTCCTTTATTTTCCTTAGTGTAACATACTCTTTACGTGATACAGCGTATTCTCCTCTTTTCTTACTTTTATCATTGGCTGTTCTGCATCTCTGAAATCTTTTAATAACCTTTCAACTTCCTGTTTCTTTCGTTCGCACTCATTATCAAACCAGTCATTGCATGTTCTGCTACCTCTACAAATAACTCAAACCATACAAGCTGCAGCTCCGCACAAAGCACCGACAAGTTTGTTTAAACTCTCATTCACAGTAATTTGTAATAATTGACGGGCTTTCTGTAAGCTGTCTAGAAATTCATCACATTCAAGTTCATTTCTAATTATACCAGCATATTCATCAGCCCAGACAATTTTCTTCAAATTGTTCTGGTGAATACCTCTTCTCTGACTTACAACAATTATTTCTCCATATTGCTTCAACTGGTAAGTGCCATGAATAAACGTAATCACCAAGTGTAAATCAAAGCTTGACAACAAGCCACTGTGAACCAGAACGTAATCGATCACGCTACATGGGCTTGGAGACACAAAAGTATACTCACCCTTACTATCACCATCACAAAAACCATTGAAAATGCTCAAGTCGAACATGATACAGAAATCCAATAAATGTTTTTACCAAAATTGTTGATAACTGAATCTTTTGGGCAACGTGTATAATTGTCGTTATCCACATTGACATTCTCAATACAGCTCACATACTTTGTCACAATTTCATTTTCAACTTGTTTGTAACCTGTTCTGAGAGAGAGAGAGAGAGAGAGAGAGAGAGGAGAGAGAAGAGAGAGAGAGAGAGAGAGAGGAGAGAGAGGAGAGGAGAGAGAGAGAGAGAGAGAGAGAGAGAGAGAGAGAGAGAGAGAGAGAGAGAGAGAGAGAGAGAGATCAAAAGTTACAATTATAGCTGGAAAAAGAGGAGAAAGAGAAACAGAGACAAAATGAACTCGAAATGAAAAATAATTCTTGACTATGGTCAAAAGGCTGCTGATCTTGATGCTGGTTATGATGATCAACATGATGTCTCCTCCACTCCCATATGTTTCTAAACAACCTCCTCTTGATGAGTCACGGGATGAAATTGACTCCTCTTTGTACAGATTTGAACCTCATGCCACTTTTTGTGCATGGCCTAAGTGAAAATGGCACTTTTATTTCTCTCTCCAATCGGCCTTGGGATCCGCCTCAAAGAGCTCCTCAGTCAAAAGGAATCCGGACAAATTCCATGTATATTTGCAGTCCCGTGCAGTGGGTGGTCGAGGTGTGAAAGTAAATGTGAGAGGTGAGAATGTATCTCTGTGCTGGACATGTGGTTCGTGGATGCACAAACGAGCAGATTATCCACACGCACAAATCAATGAGACCGATATGGCAAAAGAGAACACTGATCATAGTATTGTGTTTGATGGACGTGTTGAATCATATCTTGCCTCAACAACAAAGGATTTTACGCCCTATTGCTTTGCTTTGAAATGTGCGCCTATGTCTTGTACTCCCCAGTAGTAGACCTAAGCCATGGAAATATGCTTGCTGTATCATCCACACACGGTGGAAAGGGTGGACAGTCACAATCTATTCCCAGAAAAAAAACAACGAATAAAGCTGTCAAAGCGCTTGTTGTCCCTACTATTGCAACTTAGAACGTAAATATAGGTTAATTCAGAGGCCGTCAGAAAAAAGATGACGCCGAAAAAATGTTTTGAAAGCATCATTGTTTTATATCAAGGTTCCAAACGGTCGCTTGTGATGGAACATGGTGTGCTGTACAGAGATTTCTATTATAAAAACGTTGTTACACGTCAGCTTGTTGTCCCAAACTCACTGAGACATCCGTATTGAAGGTATCACACGTTGCTGTTACGGCACGACATTGTGGTGTTCGCAGGATCCTAGCAGGATTGCTCTCCCACTGTTATGGCCAAGTGTTCGGTCAGATGTTTCTATTGTCGCTCTTTGTGGCATTCGTCAAAAGACATATTCGAGGGGCAGAACACCTTGTACTTCCCTTCAGAAAATGCCAGTGAACAGTGAGCCCTTGAAAAGAATAGCCATTATCATCGTTGGTCCCACTGTCCAGTCTTTGTCCTCTGGTCACAAATATGTATTCGTCATTGTTGATGGGGCCACCCATTACTCCGAAACCAGACTTCTGAAAACAAAGCTGACACTGTCACTGCCGTGAAAGCACTGTTGTCAGTCTTCTGCCACATAGGATGCCCTTCCGAGATCCTTTGGAATCAAGGCACGCGATGTGTGTCTGACCTCATGTCCACCCCCTGTCATACTTAGTCTGACGGAATAGTTTTAACGGCATGCTGAATGTACAGACGAAAAAGTAGCGCAAGAGAAAACCCATGATTGAGGCAGATACATTCCTGCCCACCTCTTTGCCTACAGAGTGTTGCAAAATTCCGAGACAGGTTTCCCCCTTTGAGTGATTCTTTGGTCGTCTAACAAGGGACTCTATATTCTTGTTGTCTCAGTTGTCTAACAAGGGAATCTATATCCTTGTTGTCTCAGTTATGGACACGACATATTTCAAAGGAAGACAAAAAACGAGTACCAGTATGTCTTTGACCTCCAGAATCGCACCGTGGATACATGTCCTTCAGCACATGAACAGGTGAAAGAGTCTGTGAACAAATACAAACATTATGCTGACAAGGAGGCCAAAATCAGAGTGTTGTCCCCTGGTCAGAAAGTGTTGACTTTGTTGTCTGCTGACCAGGACAAACTACACATCAAATGGGAAGGTATCTGATTCAACCTCGCTTTGCTTTGTAGACGCAAATCCCATGACAGGCGACTCATTTCGTGATAAAAGGTTACATGTTATAATTTACACATGATGAACAAGGTAAAAGCTCCATAAACGTTTAGTAAGATGAATCGGTGTTTCTGTTTCCTTGGCAAGTCTATAACAACAGGTGTGAAGGATCACTAGCCTCTCACATCATAACAAAGAAATCTACTGAACATGCACAAGAGAAATATCTCAGATTTGATTATGAATATCTACACCCAACCTTCATCCGAATAGAATATATCTATACATTGTTATTAATTCCACAACTAAAAGCAGTTTTGCAAACAATCATGCACTCTTTTAATGGGTGCAAAGACAAACATAACAAGACCATACACGAACTATTTACATTTTTTATTTCTTCATGATGATTAAAACACCATTGGACAAGACCCACACAGGTACTGAAAAACGATTTATGCCTAAACTGTGTAATGCCTAAACTGTGTAATGCCTAAACTGTGTAATGCCTAAACTGTGTAATGCCTAAACTGTGTCATTTCCTAAAATAGAGAAACAGTCTCATCCCCATTTCATAAAATGGAGAAACTCGTCTTATCACTTCATTGCAAAGATCACAAAGATGGACGGTAAAAGAAATGACAGGAAGTTATGTCTAAATGGGTTCAGAGTTCAAAAACCGATGTAAATTCTATTCAGGATAGCAAAATGAATATGCCTTTTTTGAATACCATATGTTTCAAAAATAAAATGATGATAATGGTTAATAAAGGATTGAAAAAAATAGTTGGACGAGCCCAAAAATAAGGGGCGAAAAGTGGGGAAGTTCATCACTTCTGAAGAAGATCAAGATGGCTGCTTCATTCAGCGTTGCCATTCACTTTCTTTTCTGCAAGTTTTTCTTTCCTTGTCTTCTTCTTCTGTATTCTTTAATTTCACGATTTAAATATATTCACCCACCTATCTCAACTCTGTTATACCTTAATAGCCCAAGGGCTTCCTATACTAAAGAACTGAGCCTTGCAAACAATCTGCAATCATCAATTTAATCAAAGTCGCCCATTTAGAAACGCATGCCCGCCATTGGCCAGATTCTGGGAGAATGTGTTCAAAAGACAGCTGTTCAGTACTTAAAGTTTGTGACCATGGTGTTGTGAAAACCACTCCTATAAAGAAGACCCCACAGGAATTCTAAATTTTGACTCGTTACTTACCAAAATGATCTAATTTCATTTATATACAATCAGTTGGAGATCTGTTCTAAACTAGAGAATAAGGAAACTTGTCTCGGAAAATACATCTGACGTTTTATTTCTCTATATGGGATTTTTTTGTTTTGCGTTAAGCGTTGACCTTGCAAAGCAATCTTGAAACATCTTTGACTAAGTGACAATGAAAGGTGTACCATTTTTCTTAAAGAGAAGTAAACATCATGGCATACTTCTA
>CM031614.1:71786710-71819210 GCA_018398815.1 Conus ventricosus
CCAAGAAAACCTTTCGCAAGTACAGAGGGCGGATCCTTTCAGACAGGTCAGATAAGACTTAGTAACATTTGAACTTAAATGCTACTTGCGTATGCCCATCGCTCCCACTAGAACATAGGCCGCGGACACGGTCCCTCCAGCTGTCTCTGTCCAGGGCCAGTCTCTCCAGCTGCCCCCATGTGTGGCCCATCTTCTTGGCATCTGTGTCCAGGTCACGGCGACATGTGTTCCTCGGCCGGCGTCTCTTCCTTTTTCCCTGACGTTTCCGCCTGAGGCCTGTCTCGTGGTGTTGGTGGCTGGCTTACGCAGAATGTAGCCTATCCACCTCCAGCGGCGTTGTTGGATATCAGCTCCCGCCGGTTGCTGTCTTGTCTGCTGCCATAGTTCTTCATTGCTGGTCTTGTCAGGCCACCGTATGTGGGGGATTCGTCTCAAGCAACTGTTGATGAAAGTCTGGATCCATTTGGTCGTTGTTATGGTGGCTCTCCACGTCTCGGCTCCATATAGCAGGAGTGACTTCACGTTGGTGTTGAAGAGCCTGATCTTGGTGTTGACTGACAGGTCTCTTGAATCCCAGACATTCTTGAGCTGCAGGAAAGCTACCCTAGCCTTGTAGATTTTGATCTTCACGTCTGCGTCTGTCCCTCCCTGCGTGTCAACGATGCTGCTGAGGTAGGTGAAACTGTCCACCTCTTCTAGTGCTTTGCCTTCAAGTGTGGTGGGGGATGTGCTGGTGGCATTTACTTTCAGGATCTTGCTCTTCCTTCGATGGATGTCCAGGCCCAGCCTGGATGAGTTCTCTGCCACGATACTGGTCTTTTCTGCATCTGCTGCTGGGTGTGCGAGAGTAGAGCTAGGTCGTCAGCAAAGTCCAGTTCGTCCAGCTGTGACCAGTCCATTGGATGCCATTCCGCCTCGGTGCTGTGGATATCCTCAGGACCCAGTCAATGACGAGCAGGAACAGATATGGAGACAGCAAACATCCCTGTCTGACCCTGTTCAGACTTAGAAAAGGCTCAGAGACCTGACGTCCATGGACTACCCTGCAGGTCAGTCCCTCATATGAGTTCCTGACGATGTTGGTGAGCTTCACTGGCACCCGTAGTGTCATAGCAATTTCCATAGAGTCTCTCTGTCTACGTCGTCAAAGGTTTTCTCGTAATCGAAGAAGTTGATGTAGAAGGAGGCATTTCACTCTAGGGACTGTTCTAAGATGATGCGCAGCATTGCAATCTGGTCCGTACACGAGCGATCTTTTCGGAAGCCAGCCTGCTGGTCTCGGAGGTGGGGGTCGACGATGTCATTTATCCGGTTTAGTAGGATCCTGCTCAAGACCTTCCCAGGAACTGACAGTAGGGTAATCCCTCTGTAGTTTGCACAGTTGCTGAGGTCTCCTTTCTTTGGCAGCTTGATCAAGCACCCCTCCTTCCACTCTGATGGCACACGTCCTTCCTCCCAAATGTTCTTGAAGAGGGGGTGGAGCATATTGACAGTAGTTTCCAGGTCTGCCTTCAGCGCATCCACTGGGATGTTGTCAGGCCCAGCTGCTTTGCCTGTCTTCAGCTGCTTGAGGGCTTTCCTGATCTCTTCCTTGCTTGGCAAACCGCAGTCAATCGGCAGGTCGCTGTTAGCTGCCGGGATGTCTGGCGGGTCCTAAGGAGCTGGTCGGTTCAGCAGCTCCCCAAATGTTCCCTCCATCGGTTCTTCTGCTTGTCCTACACTAGCCTCTCAAGGTTGGAAAACTTTCCACAGAGCTTCCTGGTGGTGGTGTAGAGGTCCTTCATGTTTCCACGTCGGGCATCTTCCTCTGCCTCTGTAGCAAGTACCTCCACAAAGTTCCTTTTGTCCACCCTTGTGCTGTTCTTCGCGATTCTGGCAGTGTTTGCATAAGCCTCCGGAGCTCTGGCTTTCTCTGTTCTTGTGCGGCTGTTGTTGAGTACTGCCTTCTTCTTCCTGTCCTCGATCTTCTTCAAGGAGTCAGCTGATATCCACTCCTGTCACTGCGTGTTTTGTTGCCCAGCACCTCCTGGCATGTTGATGCCACTGTCCCTTTCACTGCCTTCCATTGCTCATCTATGGCCTCCTCTTCAATATCTCCTGGAGAATTTAAAACCTGTTGGTGAGAGCCAGTCGGCACTCCTCCAGCTTGTCTGTGTCTTTCAGAAGTCCCATGTTGAATCAGTGGCGTTCGTCTGTCTCTCCATTCCAGTTCCTCTTAAGCTTGAGCTTAAGTCTGGCTACAAGAAGATGAAGGTCCAAAGAAATATCGGTTCCTCTCTTGACTCTCACATCTTGGAGTGTTCTTAGAAACTTCTTCGAAATACAAACATGGTCGATCTGGTTCTCGGTGGTATAGTATGGTGATATCCAGGCTGCTTTGTGGATTCGCTTATGAGGGAAGAGTCTTCCGCCGATGACGAGGTTGCTTGTGGCGCATAGGTCTGCAAACCTCTCCCCGTTGTCGTTCATCTGGCTCGGTCCCTGCTGTCCCATGACCTCCCGTAGCCCCGGTTGTCGCTGCCCACTTTGGCGTTCAGATCACCCATGACGATATTGAGATCTCCGCTTGGGCAAGTCTCGATGATGGTCTGGAGTCTGTTGTAGAATTCTTCTTTGTCTGCCTCGTTACTTTCGTTGGTAGGAGCATAACACTGGATGATATTCATGCTAAGTCTCCCGTTCTTGGTCCTGAAGGATGCTGTCACGATGCGTGGTCCGTGGGCTTCCCACCTGATGAGGGCTCTCTCTGCTGTTTTGGAAAGCACCAATGCCACTCCATGGGTGTGCGGTGCATCCTCTTCCTCGTGGCCTGTGAACTGCAGGGTTTTCTCCCGAGACGAGGAGTCTCTTCTTGCCGCTGTCCGTCCATTGTGACTCGCTAATCCCGAGGACGTTGAGGCCGTACTTCCTCATCTCTGCAGCCACCTGTGCCGTTTTCCCTGCTTCACACATGGTCCTCACAATTCCATGTCCCAATGGTGATGGTAGTCCCGGTCGAAAGAATGATAGCTGGCTGAGTAGCTTCCGGATGACCACTCCGTGTCATAGGTCCTCCAGCTAAAGGTCCATCTTCTCCCAGGGCTGAGTTTTCCGTAAGTCTCTTGTTGGCGTTTTTGTAGCATGATGGTTTTCTACAGGGAGGGGGTGCTAACCCCTCGCCCAATCCTCCTCCTTTCTCATCCGGGCTTGGGACCGGTCATGGTGGAGTTAACTTAAATGTTAGAATTATTAATGGTGATAGTTGGGATGGCAAATGGACAACTTTGGACTCTGGGAAGATATTTCACTCTGCAGCAAGAAAATGGAAAGAGCTATGAAGAGAACATCATGGTGGCTGGAGTTGAGAGTGGGTGTAGGTGGGAAAGGAAGGTAAAAAATTAAAGAAAGACCTTGAGGAAATGCTGGCACAGTAAACAACAAAGATCCGAATGTAAGGAAGGGAAAGTACTAGAACGATTCCAAAATCGGGTTCGGGTTTTCGATTGAAATAAATGACAAAATTTTGTGTTTGCGTCATGCAACGAAAATATGTTGTTACATGCAGTTAAAGTGCCACGTGGTTTCTTCACAACAGTAAAGAAGTAAATTTATCATGGCATGATTTGTCGAATCCTGTTGATGTGCTCATAAATAATTTGACAGGAGAAAGAAATCGAACGTAAATTTAGCAATAATGCTAGCTTTCAGCGGGTCACTGGAGAAATTTCACTGTATGTCTGGCCTGTTGGAAATTCGTCATGACTGTTTCTTGTCTGACGTCATCGTATCATCTAATGTTTGAAAACAAGTCCATGATCCGTTATCAAAATCGCAACAGACTGTACACTTCCTATCTTAATTAAGTTTTGTTTTTTTGCGTTTTGTGATTATTTGTATGTTTGTGACAGGTTCAAAATCAGTTGCTTAAGCCTTTCTAGCTTGCTGACAATTTCATAAGAAACATTGTAACTATCTAAAGGTATCTAAAACCACCAAATTGTAGTCATCAGTTTGCAAGAAACGGCTTTTGATAAGTAAATTTTGAACATTGGTATGAACACATCACCTGCCAAAGAAGAAACAGTAGCGATTAAAGTCGCACAATTCATTACCTTTAAATAAATATATGATTAAAGAACCAAACACACAAACAACAACGCCGCTTTTTGTGAGCCTGTCTTGTGAGATCCATGGCTTCAACATCATCATCCAACGTCTGGAATATTTCAACGACCACAGGAGGCCAAGGAAGCTTGGTAGAACCATCACTACGATCCCTTCCACTGTTCAAAATCAGCGTTTACATCTGGAACGTTGGTACTCCCGTCATCCTTCTCCTGGGCAACTTCGGCAACATCATGACCATCATCATCATGCAGAAGATGAGGTCGGAAGAGTTAGTAATCAACTTATATTTTAAAGCATTGGCAATTGTAGATCTAATATTTCTTGATATAACTCTTCTGCTTCAATGGACTGGAATCGCGTTTTCATTCTGGGTAACAAATCAAAACAACGTCGTTTGTAAAATATACAGCTGGATTTCTACATTTATGGGAAATGTTAGTGCTTGGTTTCTGGTCTGTTTGACCATACACAGAGCTATAGCTGTGGTGTGGCCACATCGTGTTAACCTTATGTGCACACGTCGTAGAGTGTTTGCTATCATTGTAGGAGTGGCTGCTTTCTTTGCTATAATTTACTCTCACAGTCTCTACGGAAAGAGCTTGGTTTACAATGACCTATACAGGGGACACTACTGCGTTTCAACGCCAGAAAGCTACGCTAAATTTGTGGAGGATATCTTTATATATGTGGATCTGGCTTTGTACTCGCTGTTGCCTTTTACTTGTTTAATTCTTGCTAACAGTGTCTTGGTTTGGAAGCTGAAGGCAAGTGTCAGAGAAACTCGCCACAAGTTAGCACAAGCACTGTCTGACCAAACAGAAGCTCGCCAGAGAACAACCAGGTCTGTGACCCTCACCGTCATCTTGGTGTCCGTTGCCTTCATAGTGCTGACTTTGCCTGCTTCTATCTTCTACATTGTTCACCACGTAACATTCATCACTCATCATCAAATTTCTGTCTATCAGCTGGCTGAATTCCACGTGATCAACGTCGCCACTTACCTGCTCATGTTTTCCAATAGCGCGGTTAACTTTTACCTGTACTGCTTGACAGGGAGAAGGTTCAGAGACGAGTTCCTCAAAATCATGCGTTGTCAAAGGGTTTCAACACCACCTGGAGGTTTAGCGACGTCAGGGGACTCTGTATAGAAGTCCACACGTCACTCAGAAGTCAGCTCGGAACTGAAGAACAGCTAGGAACAAGAAGAAAGAAAAGTAGGAATTCCTATCCGTTGTCTTATCGTTATGTTTGATACGGCCTCATTTGCCTGTTGTCTGTGTCTATTCCGGAGATAAGAGAAAAACAGCGTGGATTATCTTCTAACTCTCTTTTGGTTTTGAACGTCTGAAAGTCTGGAAGGACGTGCTTTAGATGAACAGGACTAGAAAGATTGTGTGGAATTTAAATGTGTGTGTGTGCGTGTGTGTGTGCGTGCGTGCGTATGTGTGCGCGCGCGCGAGCGTGTGTGTGTGTGTGTGTGTGTGTGTGTGTGTGTGTGTGTGTGTGTGTGTGTGTGTGTGTGTGTGTGTGTACAAGATACAGGATACAAGCATACTTCATTATCTCATTTCTGAGAAATTACAATGGCACTGCTGACTAACTATACATTGGTGACATAAATGAACATAAAAAACAAAATCATTTTAGTTATAATGTAAAACTTCATATATGTAGATAAGCACGTACTACACCACCACCACCACCACCCCCCCCCCCCCCACACACACACACACACACACGCATGCACGCACGCACGCACGCATGCACACACGCACAGACACACACACACACACACACACACACACACACACACACACACACACACACACACACACCACTTACTTACGCCACAACGTCCCCACACACATTCACAGTCTTGTTCAACACATTCTTTTTTCACATTGAGGCCACCTAACCAGCACAAGAAGCCAAAGGTTAAAACAGATTCAATAAAACATCTGTAAAACTGTGCAATGATTTTTGAGTTTACATGGAGTGAGCGAAGCTTTTGCAAACAGTAAACCTTGGACTGACATTTCTTATGAATAGCTGCAGTGTTGAAATCAAAAGTAAGTTGGTTGTCTATTTATACTGGGACACCCTTTCCACAGTTTGGCCATCAATTACAAGGTCTGCAATGGGAGATGGGGTTCTACGGAAATCTATCACCAGTTCTTTTGTTTTGCTGACATTTAAATTCAGAAAGTTTTCAGAACACCAGGTGGTAAATTTACTGACAGCGTCAAAATAGGTAGTGTCTTAGTTACATAGATCAAGGATGGCTGTGTCATCAGAATACTTAATAACCGGCGTTGTGTTTGAGCCTCTACAGTCATTGGTATAAATAGTGAAGAGCACAGGCGAAATCACAGTACCTTGGGGTGAGCCAGTGGATGTGGAACGTGGGGAAGACAGAGTTCCCTGGTAACATACTGACTGAGATCTCCTGACAAGAAAGCTCGTAATCCAAACAATCAATCTTGGGGAAACCTGAAGAGTGAGTAGTTTCTGTGCCATGAGGTGAGGTTGTATTGTGTTGAATGCTGAAGAGAAATCAATGAAGAGTATTCTGACAAAGGAATTTGGTGTTTCTAGATGTGTGTAAGCATTGCTGAGTAATGTGATGGTTGCATCGTCTGCGGATCTACTTTGCTTGTAGGCAAACTGGTCTGGACCAAAACGATCATGTCGGATCTCCTCACGACAGCTGCCAACAGAAGAGCCTGGAGAAAGCGGTGGCTGCCTCATCACGTCCCCCCAACGACCCCAGTGGTCAGGGGAATGAGTACTGAGAGTAAAGTTGGTGCTGTGTTTGTGAAAACAGTTTCGAAAGAACGATGCGCTCAAAGCATTTCATAACAATGCTAGTGAGAGCAACAGGCCTGTAATCATTTAGCTGGGACGGTTTTCTTGACTTGGGGACAGGGTAGATGGTTGAGTTTTTCCAAACAGTTGGGGACAACACATTCTCTCAGGGACCAAGAAAAAAGTGTACTGAAAATCCCACTATGCTGTGTAGCACATGATCTTAAAAGTCTTCCACTGACACAGTCAGGGCCTACTGCTTTACGTAGATGGAGTTTCTTGAACAGTCTCTCAACGCTAGTGCCAGGGACATCCATGTCATTTGAACCATCCTCCTCCCTAATCTTCTTATGGATGTCAGTTACCCGTTGGAAAGGTCATCATGTTCACAACGACAGTACAAATAATTTAGTTAATTTAGCGAAGTTGACTTGATCACTGTCAGTCAAAGAGCAGAAGTAACTTTTGGCTTGTCCTGACCTGACAGTATTTTCAGCCTCGCCAAGCATCCCGCATGTTGCCCGACTGAAACTTGTTTCAACCTTCTCCTTGTATGCTAGTTTTGCTGAGCGAATTTCGCCTCTGAGCTTCTTTTGAACTAGTTTTCTTTCTGCTTTATCGCCAGACTGAAAGGTCTTTTTCTTTTGGTTAATTGTGGCCTTCAGTGACCTGGATACCCATGGCTTGTTGTTGGGATATATTTTTAGTTTTTTTAATTATCATATTCTCACAAAATACAATAAATGGGAAATCACTTCTACAGCTTTGTTTTATGTCTTGTGAAGAATCAAGGAAAACATCCCAGTCTGTACATTCGTCACAGCCCTGCAATGCCTCAATTGCCTCTCCAGACCACATCTTTACTATCTTTGTTACTACTGGTTCTGTCTCTATATTGGGTCTATAAACAGGGATCAGATGGACTGTCTCATGATCAGAACTACCACTATATGGAAGGGGGAGCAGGCAATTGCAAGCGTGTGTTGCACGTAACATATTGTTTGATTTTGGAAGGACAGTCTGTAAGTTACATGAATTAAGTCTTCAAGTACCAAGTTAGGAGCATCGGGTGAAATAGTCTGCAAGGAGCGGACAACATCGGCTATTTCTGTAGCTGCTGAGCTTTGTTGGCCTTGGGTGTGAGTATACAGTCGTAACAAACACTTGTCCAAATTCACGAGGTAGATATAAAGGTCGCAGTGACACTGAGAGGAGTACACACTTGCTTTCTCACTTTTCATTCACGTACAAACACACTCCACCACCAAGGTGTTTATTGGCCAAGGTCGGGTCTCTGTCTCCTCGATACGGCACACCAAAACCATCAATGAACACAATTATCGTCACTGACATTGCTATCAAACCAAGTCTCAGAAGTACACATCAAACAGGCATCTCTATGTTCCCTCATAAAACTGTCATTACAAACACAACTCATCAAAGTTGTAGTTCAGAGGTTTTGGTTTGAAGTGAACGGGTGTTGGCTAGTATGATAAAGGGGAGGGGTAGGAGGGTTTGATTACATCTGAGCTTCCGTCGTATGCCCCTCTCTTCCTCGTTTCCGTCTTTGGGGCTTTGGGGCAGCATAATTGTCAGTAGGCACATTTGGAATGATATCAGATGGGAAAGAATCAAAGCCAGAGGGCACACCATTTGCATTTGCTCTTAGCAGCAGGATGGAATCACGTGAGTACTGAATGGGTTCTGACAGATCCAGGTCCATATCCAAATCCAGGCATACCTTCATTTCGCTCTCCGCCATGTTGTGAGAAACTCACCCCTGCACAATCGCACTTCCACCACACAAATACTACTGCTACCACCACGACGCAGTCCAAAAACCATGCAGCCCGCATCTCAACACTCTTACACAACTTTCAGTGTAACTTGCAAACAGTTTCATCACCAGTAAACAAATAAAGAACAAGTAATAGCAGCCAGCAGACGACGGGTCGGCCCCTCGTGAAGCGCCCCGGAAGTGTGTGTGTGTGTGTGTGCGTGTGTATGTTGTGTGTTCTAAAAGTCTGAAAAAAAGAAGTGCCCGTTACGTTTTGCGCACCACTTACACAAAATGAACGTTTCCAATATTCACAAAAGGGGGTGGTACAATTTGGTGTCAAATTTATCTATGGAAGATAGTGGTTGAATACTAAAAGAAAAGATTTCTTTTCGGAACTTTAAACTCCCCCACCGAACCCCTCCTCCTTCACCCCCTCCCGCTTTTCCGTGCAACATACCTCGTATCTATAGTGGACTTTAATCAAAAAGACGCTGAGTCAGGGACTGGATTTTGTGTGCAAAACTTCGTGTGTGTTTTTTAAACCCTGTTTCTTTTATTTATGAATTAACATCTATACATAAGGGTTCGTCATTCAACGAATTCTGTGAATGTTCTTACGCTTGACATGAACAGCCATCAGAAATGACCTGTTGGACGCTGGTGAGTAGACTGTTCACCACTGACCTGTGGGTACATTTGGTCAGAGTTCAGTCTCTCAGGAGCAGTAGCAAGCGAACAGACACTCATCAGTGCATTTGTAATGACGCATGGGAAAACACAAATGATGCCCACTTAAACATTACGATCATGAAGCAGTGACCATTGGCAAGTATTGTTGCAAAGTATCATTTCACAGAATGATGGTTAAGTTCTGTTTCCTTTGTTTCCGCTTCTTTATCCCCTCCACCCTGGCCTCCTCTCCCAAGACACCCACCCCCACCCCCATCTCGCTCTCACCTTCCCCTCTCCCTCCTTTCAGTCCCGTTCTTTTCCTGTCCTCAGACCTGTCCTGTTCCTCTTTTCTTTCTTCCTTCTTTCCCTCAAACAGAGGACCCTTTGCCTGCTGAGCTGGTGGTCGTGAGATTGAACCTCTCTGTAGGTCGGATTTTTTTTTCTATGTCACGTGGGTGATGTCACGTGGTAATTGTTCAAGGGAAACGCTATGCTCAATCCCAACTCAATCGCGCTAACCACACAAACATCAAATTCAAACACGGAAATACGAGTACAAAAAGAACTGAAACTTTACTGTCACAAAAAAAACAGATGTTCACAACATGTTTACATACATATATAAGGACGGGTATACATTTATAACTTCAAAAGGGATGTAAATAAATGGAAGGGAACACACACACACGCACACACACCCACACACACACACAAAATAATCGAATCTCTCTCCACTAACATGCACGCCACGGCCGGATTCTGGGTGGGGCCAGGAGGTAGGGTAGAGCCAAAATGCAATCGAAGGGGCAAGCAAGCTTTAAAAAAAACAGGAATGCTTGCCAAAAACTGATCCCTCGAAAATTAAAATAGGGATGACCAGGATTGCCAAGATACAAATCAAGGGCAACAACCTGTGGGATGAGACAGGATTACGGTTCGGAAGGAGACATTTTAGCACTAGATCATTAAATAAGCAAGGCCAAAACAAAGGGGAGCGTCTTGGGCAATACCCTTGGAATGGGGTAGTATACTGGGGAAGTTCAACTGCTAAGGGCTGTAACAAACATCCAACATTAATTTCACTCTTTTTTAAACGCTAACAGACGAAGGGACAGTTCATCACAGAAAGATTGATAAACAATGCATGGTTAAACTTGACGACATAGATAAACTGGAACCCTGCACAAGAAAAAAAAACACACATACAGCGGCGACAACCCTGGAAAGCAAGTATATGTGGAAATGCCCAACACAACATTCATGTCAGGCAAACATAGCTATAATAGAATGATACAGCGCTCTGCTGACAAAACTGATTTAACGCCTGTCCTTTATCTCTGCAATAAAACGTGGATGCCAGACTTACGGACGATCCCCCAAAGCCTCAACCGTGTGACAGTCCTGTGCGGGTCCAGCGAAGGGAGAGCGCGTCTGTCCGTCGGATGCACACCACAACAGGAAAGCGTCCTTTCTCCTTCCAAGGAGATACAGTTACACACAAAGAGACCACGAAGGTCCGATGGTAAAGGTGAAATACACTCCAGTCAGGCACACAGGTGTGGCGGCCGTCCAACACTGTACACAACAGGTAGGGCAGTGACACCAGCGACCCACGAAGCTGTAGTGGTAGAGAGTGGGGTCGCCGGCGCAACACAAAATGAAGGGGGTCAGGCTGAAGGTCCTCTCTCCCAAAGATGGTGCACGGCGGCAGGTGCGTCCTCGTTCCGACCCCGGGGCGAGGAGGAGGAAGGGCTGAAGACTGGGAGAGGAAAGGGGAGGGATGATGTGGGCGAAGAAGAAGATGGAGGTAGTTGGGTCAAGCCGTGGTCGCAGCAGCAGCTGCGGTACCGGTGGCGGCAACAGCAGAAACCGGAAAGGCGGCGAGACCGCTACAGATGCAAGGTCAGCGGCAGCAGCAGCGGCACCAGTAGGTCAGCACTTGGGGTGAGGAAAAAGTTCTGAGAGTAAGTGGTGCTGTGTTTGTGAAAAAACAGTTTCCGAAGATCGATTGCGGCTCAAAGATTTAATAACAATGCTAGTGGAGCAACAGGCCTGTAATCATTTAGCTGGGACGGTTTCTTGACTTGGGGACTGGGTATAGGGTAGGATGGTTGAGTTTTTCCAAAAACTGTGGGGACAACACATTCTCTCAGGGACCAGAAAAAAAGTGTACCTGAAAATCCCACTATGCTGTGTAGCAAATGTGATCTTAAAGTCTTCCATGACACAGTCAGGGCCTACTGCTTTACGTAGATGGAGTTTCTTGAACAGTCTTCAACGCTAGTGCAGGGACATCCATGTCATTTGAACCATACCTCTCCTAATTTCTTATGGTGTCAGTTACCGTTGGATAGGTCATCATGTTCACAACGACGTACAATAATTTAGATTAATTTAGCGAAGTGACTTGATCACTGTCAGTCAAAGAGCAGAAGTAACTTTTCGGTGGGTCCTCGACCTGACAGTATTTTCAGCCCTCGCAAGCATCCCGCCTGTTGACCGACTGAACTTGTTTTACCTTCTCTTTATGTAGTTTTGCTGAGCGAAATTTCGCCTCTGAGCTTCTTTGAACTAGTTTTCTTCGCTTTATCGCAGATGAAAGGTCTTTTTCTTTTTGGTTAATTGTGGCTTCAGTGACTGGATACCCATGGATTGTTGTTGGGATATATTTTTAGTTTTTTAAATTATCATATTTCACAAAATACAATATAATGGGGAAATCACTCTACAGCTTTGTTTTATGCCTTGTGAAGAATCAAGGAAAACTCCCAGTCTGTACATTCGTCATAAAAGCTGCAATGCCTCAATTGCCTCTCAGACAAATCTTTACTATCTTTGATAATAACTTGGTTCTGTCTCTATATTGGGGTCTAATAAACAGGGATCGATGGATGTCATTCATGACAGTACTACACTATATGGAAGGGGGACAGGCAATTGCAAGGTGTGTTGGCAGTAACTATTGTTTGATTTTGGAAAGGACAGTCTGTTAAGTTACATGAATTAAAGTCTTCAAGTACCAGTTAGGAGGCATCGGGTTGAAAAAGTCTGCAAGGAGAGGACAAAATCGGCTTATTCTGTAGCATGCATTGAGCTTTGTTGGCCCTTGGGTGTGAGTATACTGTTCGTAACAAACATCTTGTCCAAATTCACGAGGTAGATATAATGGTCGCAGTGACTCTGAGAGGAGTACACCACTTGCTTTCTCACTTTTCATTCACGTACAAACAACTCCACCACCAAGGTGTTTAATTGGCCAAGGTCGGTCTCTGTCTCTCGATACGGGGACCACCCAAAAACCATCAAGAACACAATTATCGTCACTGACATTGCTATCAAACAAGTTCTCAGAAGTACACATTCAAACAGGCATCTCTATGTTCCCTCATAAAAACTGTCTTACAACACAACTCTTCAAAGGTGTAGTTCAGAGGTTTTGGTTGAAGTGAAGGGATGTTGGCTAGTTTGATAAAGGGGAGGGGTAGGAGGGTTTGATTACATTGAGCTTCGTTCGTATGCCCCTCTCTTCCCTCGTTTCGTCTATTGGGGCTTTGGGCATGAATTGTCAGTAGGCCATTTGAAATGATATCAGATGGGAAGAATCAAAGCAGAGGGAACACCATTTGCTTTGTCTTTAGCAGGGCAGGATGGAATATAGTGAGTACTGAATGGGTTGACAGAATCCAGGTCCATATCCAAATCCAGGGCATACTTCATGGCGCTATCCGCCATGTTGTGAGAAATCACCCCTGCACAATCGCACTTCACACACAAAATATAATGCTTCGCCCACGACGCTGTCCAAAAACTTGCAGCCCGCATCTCAAACTATACATCATCTTTCAGTGTATCTTGCAAACAGTTTTCATAACCAGTAAACAAATAAAGAAAAGTAATAGCAGCCAGCAGACGACGGGTTTCGGCCCCTCGTCGAAGAGCCCGGAAGTGTGTGTGTGTGTGTGTGCGTGTGTAGGTGTGTTCTAAAAGTCTGAAAAAAGAAGTGACCGTTACGTTTTGCGCACCACTTACACAAAAATGAACGTTTCCATATTCACAAAAGGGTGTGGTACAATTTGGTGTCAAATTTATCTATGGAGATAGTGGTGAATACTACCAGAAAAGATTTTTTTTCGGAACTTTAAACTCCACTACCGGAGCCCATCTCCTTCACCCCCTCCGCTTTCCGTGCAACATACCTCGTATTATAGTGGAACTTTAATCATAAACGCTGGCGTCAGGGACTGGATTTTGTGTGCAAAACTTCGTGTGTGTTTTTTAAACCCTGTTTTTTTTATTTTTGATTAACATCTATACATAAGGGTTCGTCATTCAACGAATTCTGTGAATGTTCTTACGCTTGACATGAAACCAGCCATCAGAAATGACCTGTTGGAACGCTGCGTGAGTAGACTGTTTCACACTGACCTGTGGGTACATTGGTCAGAGTTCAGTCTCTCTGGGCAGTAGCAAGCGAAACTGACACTCATCAGTGCATTTGTAAATACGCATGGGAAAACCAAAATGTTGCCCACTTAAACATTACGATCATGAGCAGTGACCATTGGCAAGTAATTGTTGAAAGTATCATTCACAGAAGGATGGTTTAAGTTCTGTTTCTTTGTTCCGCTTCTTTATCCCCTCCACCTGGGCCTCTTCCAAGACACCCACCCACCACCATTTCGCTCTCACCTTCCCTATACCTCCTTTCAGTCCGTTTCTTTCCTGTCTCAGGACTGTCCTGTTCTCTTTTCTTTCTTCCTTCTTTCCCTCAACAGGGACCCTTTGCCCAGTGAGTGGTGGTCGTGAGATTGAACCTCTCTGTAGGTCGGATTTTTTTTTATTATGTACGTGGGTGATGTCACGTTGGTAAATGTTTCAGGGAAACGCTATGCTCAATCCCATCTCATCTCGCGCTAACCACACAAACATCAAATTTCAAACACGGAAAATACGAGTACAAAAAGAACTGAAACTTTACTGTCACAAAAAAAACAGATGTTCACAACATGTTTACATACATATATAAGGACGGGTATACATTTACTAATTCAAAGGATGTAAATAAATGGAAAGGGACAACACACACACGCTCACAACCCACACACACACACAAAATAAGCGAATCTCTCTCCATAATGCACGCACGGCCGGATTTGGCGTGGGGACAGGAAGGTAGGGTATAGAGCTAGAGCCAAAAATGCAATCGAAGGGGCAAGCAAGCTTTAAAAAAAACAGGAATGCTTAGCCAAAAACTGGATCCCTCGAAATTTAAAATAGGGATGACCAGGGACGGATTGCCAAGATACAAATCAAGGGCACAACCTGTGGGATGAGGCCAGGAGTACGGTTCGGAAGGAGACATTTTAGCACTAGATCATTAAATAAGCAGGCCAAAACAAAGGGGAGCGTCTTGGCAATTACCTTGGAATGGGGTAGTATAACTGGGGAAAGTTCAATGCTAAGGGCTGTAACAAACATCTAAATTTAATGTCACTTTTTTTCCCCGCCCAACAGTCTAAGGGACAGTTCATCACAGAAAGTTGATAAACAATGCATGGTTGTTAAACTTGACGACATAGATGAAACTGGAACCCTGCACAAGAAAAAAAAAAAACTCCATAAGCGGCGCAACCTGGAAAGCAAGTAGTATATGGTGGAAATGCCCATAACACAACATTCTTGTCAGGGCAAACATAGCTATAATAGAATGATACAGCGCTCTGTGACAAACTGATTTGACGCTGTCCTTTATCTCTGCATAAAAACGTGGATTGCCAGACATTCGGACCGATCCCCCCAAAGCCTCAACGTTGACAGTCTGTGCGGGTCAGCGAAGGAGTGCGCGTCTGTCCGTCGGATGCACACCAAACAAGGTAAGCGTCCTTTCTCCTTCCAAGGAGTTACAGGTTACAGACAAGAGACCACGACGGTCCGATGGTAAAGGTGAAATAACTCCAGTCAGGCCACAGGTGTGGCGGCCGTCAACTCTGTTCAAACAGGTAGGCAGTGACACCAGCGACCACGAGCTGTAGTGGTAGAGAGTGGGGTCGCCGGGCGCAACGCCAAAATGAAGGGGGTCAGGCTGGAAGGTCCTCTCTCCCAAAGATGGTGCACGGCGGAGGTGCGTCACTCGTTCGACCCGGGGCGAGGAGGAGGAAAGGGCTGAAGACTGGGAGAGGAAAGGGGAGGATGATGTGGGCGAAGACGAACCCATGAGGTAGATGGGTCAAGCGTTGGGTCGCAGCAGCAGCTTGCCGGTACGGTGGCGGCAACAGCAGAAACCGGTAAGGCGGCGAGACCCGCTACAGATGCATGGTCAGCGGCTAGCAGCAGCGGCACCCAGGTATGTCAGCCACTGGTGAGGGGAGAGGAAAAAAAAAACACCAAGAGGAAGAAGTAGAAGAACAAGAACAGATCCTTTAAGAAGAGGTGTAGAGCAAGTCCTGGAAAACACACAAAAGATGGTTTCCCATTTAAAATGGTGCCAAAGCAAAAAGCCCGTAAGCAGACATCCATTACAGTGATTACAAGGGACAGGCACGGAACACATGGCAGAGCGCTTGCTAAGTTTTGTCCTCAAATAGTATTAAATACAGTTTCCCCCGTCAGACACTTTGTCTACATACATATTTCTAAGACACGTTCACTATCGTTTATGTCAAACACCCGGGGTTGGCTCTTGAGTTAAAAAAAAAAAAAGAATCATCTCCCTCGGGAACTCTTTCCTGTTAACAAGGCCGGAAAGCATTCAACAGCGCACTTAAACTTGTGGGGGCGCTCTTAATATTTATCAAAAATGACAACAAAAATGGTAAAGAAAAAAAAACCCAAGTCCTGAACACAGCATTTTACAAGTGACGACACTTAACACACAAAACACGTGGCCAGGTAATGACCCGGAATGTGGTCCAGGCACGCGACAACACACAGAGACACAGCAACACTACATATTTGGAGGGGAAATTGGAAATATACACGCCCTGATTGCTGTTAAATAATGAATAAATAAAATTGGCTAGAAGTAATGAATAATTAATGGTTGGTAGACACGAAAAGGATAAAAAAATTTATGATAAACGAAAATAAATACTCAACACAACAAAATAAAATATTGAAATAATTAAAGTATAGCTGGGAGGAAAACCATTCTTTAAAATAGATTTGGAAATAAAATTTACTAATAAATGAAAATAGATATGAACTAAACTACGCAATTGTACTCACCATCGACTGTGAAAGGGGACTCCTTGAGGAGGCCGGAATAGAAGCCTGCAACGGCTCGTATCCCGGTCAGGGCATAAAAGTTTAGGAGAAAAAAACAGGCTTTCTGCCTTAAGTGATCAGGGCATTCACGACTGCGTTTTGGATACAGGAATTCAACAAAAAGCTGGACAAGACAGCACTTATGGGTACAATAGTTTGGTTCAACCCAAAGGTAAAAAACCTGATTGCAAGAGCCGGAGATAAGGATTCAAAAAAAAAATATGCACACGCAGTTTCCTCAAGGCGAAACAATGGTGGCTCCCGAGGGATATGGATCCCTCACAAAAATACAGTTACAAGAAAAAACTGCTTGCATAAGGCTGGCACGACACGTTATCTTTCCTCCACTCTCCCAACCAATCTCGACTGCTCAGGTCGCTTCCAAAAAATAAAAACTGATCGGCAGGTGAGAGGAGGATCACTCAGTACGTTTAACCCCCCCCCCGTGCACCGAGTCACACGGAAATCACATGACAATGCGATGGAGGGGTGGGCTGCAGAGAGTTTAAAAAGTACAATAAACTAAGTTGTTTTTTTATAGACCACATGACTCTCTGCTTACAGGTTATCATTGAACAAAACTAACCCTACACAAATTCTTCCCCTGGACCAAACGGACCTTGAACATGACAGTTGGAAGTTGCGGTGCGTGTGACCACCCCCACCTAAAAAGCTGTTACTAATTGAGGATACCAGCTACCAACCTGTCCATGTTCAATGGTTCATTGCAAAGTAGAAAAAAAACAACCACCACAAATCAAGGTCCATGATACAACGCAGTTCAGAGAATCTACGGTCAACACCGAAAAAGAACAGGAAACAGCCTCTGTCTCATCCTTACTAAGAAATCCGCCTCTACATTGTCCTTGCCAGGATGCGCTCAAGTCAAACAGTGGCTCTGAAGTTTCAATAGCCAATACATTAACTTCGGCTCACTGGCCTGAATGCGATGAAGGTATTAGCAGCGGGTGATGATCAGTCTGGAGCACGAATTTCCGCCCGTAGAGGTAGGATAGAATCGACGGTTGGCCCATACAACAGTAAACAATCCTGCCCGCTCTTTCGTATGATACGCATCTGCCCCGTCAGTTTTCTTACTGTCGTAACCCCCTGGTTGAAGCCCCTTCCCCTGGTCTGGAGTAATGCAGGCCTATCCCGTTGCTGAGGCGTCTATCTGTCCGCAGGGCAAAAGGAGTTTCAGGGCTCGGGAGCTGTAGCATGGTTTGGAGTAATCGCCTACTTTAACGTTGCTGAACGCGTTCTCGACTCCTGATCCAACCGGATCTGTTTGGGAAGCTTCCCTTGGTTTGTCGGTGAGCGGAAGGGCCAATTCTGAGAAAGTTTGGGTATGAAATTGCGGTAATACCCACGAGGCCCAAAAACGATCTCTATTCCCCTCCCTTTATTCTTGTTTAGGGGGTGTGCATCTGGATCTTTTGTAGATTGTCGTCTTCAGGATAACAACCCTTCTTGAAGTCTGTTGTCCATGAACGAGATCGAGTGTTTCTCCCCTGTTGCATTTTGGCAGGTCTTGCCGCAAGATGAACCTCCTCAGTTCTGGAAAATGATCCGAATGACCTCTACATGCCTGTCCATCTTGGGTCGCGATGAGCAAATCATCCTTGAAATTCTGGGCTTCCTGGAGCTGAAGGGAGACAACATCATCCTCATGACGCGGTGAAACACTGCTCCTGCCGTCTCTTCTGACGAATGCATGACGGTCTTTGCTACTGGCCTTCGGGTGGGGTAAATGTGCTTTCTTGTCCCCCAAATGTTCGGCCATGGGTGAATCGTGTCCCAACGTAGGACGTTGTGCGGGAGAGTGCGAGGCACAAACCAACTGTTCGAGCTTCTGCGTTCTTCCCCTCAAAAGTTCGCTTAGAACGCCTTCCTCTTGATGAACAGAGTCTGCCCAGCTCCCGCCGAATCGGGGGGGTTCCAAGTTCTTTCGCACTCCTGATTGAGGTTGGATCACGTTGCTGTAGATCCTTCACTTTGTCTGGGGGTAACCACTTGCCACGCCACTCCATCTTGAGTGGCTTCATAGCGGTTTGAGTGGCTCTTGCTTCTGTTGGGCTACGAAGTGGTTGCATCCTTGCACAGGCTTGAAGAGGTAGGTCAGTGGAGATGTCCCGGAATGGTCCATCTCGAACTTAACCACGAATTCCTATCAGCAAGGGATAGGCTTGTTGTCCCACGCAGATCGCCCCAAACGTGCCCACAAAGTATGGCTTGAACATATGGATCAGATTGCAGGGGCCGCTTGGACTTGAATCCTGCTCAATACCGACACCTCAACATGGGTCCTCGGTTCAGCATCGCGGGATCAGACTCTGGCCAAACAAAGAGTTGCTGATATTGCGCCAGGAAGGGGTGAAGGGAATCCCCCTTAATTGCATCAACAACATCACCTGAACCACGGGATGCGAATGTGGGGAAACTCGGGTTTTTTTTTTGCTGTGAGTGACAGGGGTGATGCTCGTGTGCCACAGACTCCTGATCCAGCCTCACAAATTGAGCGGCTCTCTCAGCTTGGGGCACACATTTCTAAGTGCTCAGTAGATCCACACTGAAAAAACACCGTTCTTATTACTTTGGAAGGAGAACCTGTTCTCTGACCCGCTGTAAGTTTCAATGAGGAACTGAGTTGTTTCTGGGGGCGGTCGTCAGAGGCGGGGGACTCTTGTTGGGTCTAGCGTCTGAATGAAAAAACCGCCTGGCGTCCGCAAAATGACTTCGCATGGTTATTGCTCTTGGAACGATGCAGACGGGCTTATCCCAGTTTGATTTCTTAGATCTGCGTCGCTACGTTGCTCAGCTGCTCAGTAGGACAGCATCCTGTTATGGGCAATCTTGAGGCATCCAACCATTTGTTCATCGTCTTCCGTAAATCGTTTCCAACCTGGAGGAAGGTTTTCGTCTCGGCCCCTCTGTTCATAGTCCTAATACGAAGACGGTTAGGAATCTGGCGTAATGTGGGTGCCGTTTGCGATGGGCAGCGTTTGAGATTCCTCATAGGAACTGGGGGGGAAAAGGAATGTTGACCAAACGTCTCCTTAGCTACTGGAGATCGACTTTCAGGTATACATGCCGTTTGACCATCAGTCATGCCAAAAGGTTCTACCCAGATCTCGAAGTGTAATAAGGAACACGAGGTCTTCCCTGGTTGGAACAAAGGAATAGCGGATTTGGCGGCTGGAACCAATGCCCCTTACGTCCTGGAGTTGCATCCCTCTCTCCGCTCCAAGGTAATGATCTTTGTACTCAGGTCGATGCTACAGAGGACAGTTGCTCGGTTCCTGGCTCGCTCCAGGGATCTGTCTGGTCTCAGCTACTTCTTTTCAGCCTCTTCTCTCTCCTGCTGCCTGACCTTCTTCTCTCTTTCTCTTCTGCTATTCTCAACTCTCTGGCCACTTCTCCTTGGCCTCCCGTCTCTCTTAGCTCTCTAGTGCTCTTCAGCATTTCCTAGCTTCTCTCGGGGCTTCTCTTTTCCTTCAGTCTTTACGTGCCTCTTACGCCTTTCAGTTTCCTCATATTCAGCTCTCTACGTGCCTCTTCACGCCTCTCCCTAGCTTTCTTCTCGGGCATCTCTCTCTCCCTCTCTGCTATTCTCAACTCTCTCTTCCACTTCTTGGCCCTCCTGTCCTCTCTCTCCTTTCTCCTGAACCTTCCTCTCTATCCTCCCACCTAAGATGTTCCCTGCTCTCTCTCACCTCCTCACGTGGCCTCAAAGGTGCCTTATGTCAGGAAGGATATCACGATCGCTGGCGATGGGGGTTCGTTGGTTCGTGTGGAGGTCCATGTATGGGGGGGTAGTCCCTGGAGGATGTGGAACAAGTGGACGTTCCGGGCACTGACTCAGTCGGGTAGTTAACCTGATTGAGGGAAGGAGGTACACGACGCCGACCAGCGTGGTTACCATCCCAGGCGCGCGTCGACATCGTTGGTTTTAACAGTGGTCGCACTCTCCCGGCAGGCGAAGAAAAGAGCCTGTCACAGAAGCTTTTTCCCAGACCGATCTGCGGCAGCAGAGACAGATCGGTTCATACTTCAGTATCTTGGTTCGCAACCCGATATGATTCTCGGAAACTAAGTTCCGAAACAGTGTAATAACCCTTGCACTACACGTCGACGAGCAGTACACACCCAAAGCTTGTTCACGCGCGAGTCAGTAGCTCGCCAGCCTAATGGACCCAACACAATTTCAGATCAATGCACGGTAACTAAATCACAAGCCCCAAGTCATGAGTAGATCTCGAGCAACAACCCAATTCGTAGACTGTCGGTTTCACCGGCACGAGGGTAAGTCACCAACGGTGCGGACATCGGCTAATGAATTATCACACTAGCCTGGAGCCCTAAACTCATGGAACGGAAACTCAACAATAAATCAAAATACAGGAAATGGTAACCAGTAACGATCCTAGCCTTGGATACTGCACCAAGACTGTGCACACACAAATAAAACTCGTGTTTACAAAGTCCTTCCACCAATGTGTCGGCCAACACTTAACCGCTCAGGGCAGTAACAAACGGGCCCGAGCGAGTTATAAGCTATCTCTGGTGCACACACAAAATATTTCTACATTCAAAAAATCTCATTTATGGAATTCACTCCTAAGCACCCTTTACACGATCACAAGCTGTACACTACACAGTTCTAACAATACCAACGAGCCAAACAAGAAACGAACTAACCAACTTCCGCGGCAAAAAAACTATTTATGTCTAGATACAACAAGTGGAAGAAACTGCACCTGTCACCCCGAACGCGACAGATTCAACGGATTTAGGTCGAGGCCAAATCTAAGACGGGGGAAGTTTCATGGTCAGCGACTCTGATCTGTGAGGGAATATAATAACCTAACTAAACAACTTTCACAAAAGGAACATTTAATGGAATAAACAGCAGTAGCGGGATTCTAGTCCACCTCCAAATGTTACCCTACTACGCTAGGGGTAACCGTTCCAACCTGCCTCTGCCTATTCGTATACACAATTCCAAGCACAAACACTACGCCATAAACAACAATAACAAAGGAGCGCAAAAGTGTCAAGAAAGGTCACATCGATCGGACGAGCCCCATAATCTGTCACGGGGGGATGTCACGTGGTAATTGTTAAGGGAAACGCTATGCTCAATCCCAATCAATCGCGCTTAACCACAAAACATCAAATTCAAACACGGAAATAGAGTACAAAAGAACTGAAACTTACTGTCACAAAAAAATCAGTGTTCATCTACATGTTTACATACATATATAAGGACGGGGATTAACATTTATAACTTCAAAAGGATGTAAATACATGGAAGACACACAACAACGACACAACCACACAACATCACAAATTAATCGAAATCCATCTCTCCACTAACATGCACGCCACGGCCGGATTCTGGGGAGGGGCCAGGATGTAGGGTAAGAGCCAAAATGCAAGCGAAGGGTAAAGGGCAAGCAAGCTTTAAAAAAAAACAGGAATGCTTGCCAAAAACTGATCCCTCGACAAATTAAATAGGGATGACCAGGTTGCCAAGTTACAAATCAAGGGCAACTACCTGTGGGATGAGACAGATTACGGTTCGGAAGAGAGACATTTTAGCACTAGATCTTAAATAAGCAAAGGCCAAAACAAAGGGGAGCGTCTTGGCATATACCCTTGGATGGGGGGTAGTATTCTGGCGGAAGTTCAAACTGTAAGGGCTGTGTGTAAACAAACATCACATTAATTTCACTCTTTGGAAACGCTAACAGACGATTGGGTCAGTTCCATCACAGAAGATTGATAAACAATGCATGGTTAACTTGACGACATAGATTAACTGGAACCTGCACAAGAAAAAAAAAACACACCATACGCGGCGACACCTGGAAAGCAAGTATATGTGGAAATATGCCAAACACAACATTATGTCAGGCAAACTTAGCTATATAGAATGATTTTACAAGCGCTTGCTGACAAAACTGATTAAGCCTGTCTTTATTCTCTGCATATAAAACGTGGATTGCCAGACTTAGGCGATCCCCCAAAGCCTTAACGTGTGTGACAATCCTGTTGCGAGGTTCAGCGATAGGGAGAGCGCGGGTTCTGTCCGTCGGATGATCTCACAACAGGAAAGCGTCCTTTCTCCTTCCAAGGAGATACCGTTACAACAAAGAGACCACGAAGTCGATGGTAAGGTGAAATACTCCTCAGTTTCTTTCAATTTTTCGTTCTTCTTCTTTCAGGAGCAAACAGCGTTGTGGCGGCCGTCAACACTGTACACAACAGGAAAGGGCAGATGACAACCACGACCACGAAGCTGTAGTGGTAGAGAGTGGGTCGCGGGCAACACAAAATGAAGGGGGTCTCGGCAGAAGGTCCCTCTCTCACCAAAGTTGGTGCCGGCGGCAGGTGCGCGTCCTCGTTCCGACCCCGGGGCGTGGCAGGAGGGAGGCTGAAGCTGGGTGAGGAAAGGGGAGGGATGATGTGGGGCGAAGAAGAAGATGGAGGTTGTTGGGATCATGCCGTGGTCGCTGAGCAGCTGCGGTACGGTGCGGCCAACAGCAGAAAGGAAAGGCGGACGAGACCCGCTACAGATGCAAAGGTCAGCGGCAGCAGCAGCGGCTCCTCAGGTAGTTGTCAGCCACTGTGAGGGGAAGGAGGAAAAAAAAACCACCAGAGGAAGAGTAGAAGAACAGAAACAAGATCCTTTAAGAAAGAAGTGTAGAAGAGTCTGGAAACACACAAAAGAATGGTTTCCCATATAAAATGGTTGCAAAGCAAAAGCCGTAAGCAGACATCCATAAGGAGTAACAGGACAGGCACGGGAAACACACTGGAGAAGGGGCCGCTTTTTGCTAATTTTTGTCCTCAAAAATAGAATTAAATACATTTCCCCCGTTCAGAACTTTGTCTAATACATATTTCTAATACACGTTCACTATGTTTATGTCAACACCCAGGGGTTGGCTCTGAGTTAAAAAAAAAAAAAACGATCTTCTCCTAGGGAAACCTCTTTCCTGTTAACAATGGCCGGAAGCATTAACAGCGCCACATAAACTTGTGGGGCGCTCTAAATATTTACAAGAATGACAACAAAAATGGTAAAGAAAAAAAAAAAACCCAAGTCTGAACACACGCATTTACAAGTGACGACACTTAGACACAAAACACGTGGCAAAGACATGACGGAATGTGTGGTACAGGCACGCGACAACATCAGAAACACAGCAACAATACAATATTTGGAGGGGAAAAATGGATAACACGCCCTACTGCGTAATATGAAAAAATATATGGCTGTAGAAGTAAATGAATAATTAAAAGTTGGATTTTCACGAAAAAAGGTATTATGAATAAACGAAAAAAATACTCCAAACACAAACAAAATAAAATATTGAAATAATTAAAGTAATAGCTGGGGGAAATCAATCTTTAAATAGATTTGGAAATAAAAAATAATAAAAGAAAATGATATGAACTAACTACGCAATGTATCACCAACTCGACTTGTGAAAGGGACCTCGTTGAGGAGCCGGAATTAGTAGCCTGCACGCTCGCTTTCCACCGGTCAGGGCCTAAAAGTTTAGGAGAAAAAAACAGGCTTCTGCTCTAAGTGAATCAGGGATTCACGACTGGCGATATGGATCACAGGAATACAACAAAAAGCTGGACAAAGACGATCCTTGGAGTATATTAGTTTGGTTCAACAAAGGTAAAATCTGATGCAAGAGCCGGGATGATATGGTTCCCAAACAAACCATTGCAAGCAGTTTCCTCAAAGCGAAAAATTGGTGGCTCCCCGAGGGTATGGATCCCTCACAAAAATACAGTTCATGAAATCCTGATGCATAAGGCTTGCACGACACGGTATCTTTCGCCACTCTCAACCAATCTCGACTGCTCAGGTCGGCTTCAAAAAAATAACCTGATCGGCAGGTGAAGTGGAGCTCCTCAGCCTACGTTTAACCCCCCTGTGCAACCCGAGTCCACACGGAAAACATTGAAAATGCAGGAAGGGAGGGTGGGCTGCAGAGAGTTTAAAAAGTACAATTAAAATAAGTGGTTTTTTATAGGACACATTGGACATCTGCTTAAGGTTATCATTGAACAAATCTAACCCCTACACAAAATTCTTCCATCGGGACAAACGGACTTGAACATGACAGTTGGAAGTTGCGATCCGGTGCGTGCTCATTTCTACTTGACTTAAAGACTGCTTCTCCAGCGAAGCAGTAACGTGCGCCTGATTCAATGGTTGGGAGTGTAAACAATTGTGAATAGGAGAAGGATGTGCCGTTCCCATAGTGCCGTGAATGAGATAGGGCCAAACTTGGGGACTGTATACTGCCAGAGGACCAGTAGGTAGTGGAATTTGAACTTTGATACTTTTAACCTTCCTCTCTACCGTTCCAACGGTTGGTCCTACCTTCTGCCGCCAAACCCACCCAAACAAAACACAATAATCAATACATGGTCAGAAAAAAGTGTTGTGTGTGTGGGTGTGTGGGTGTGTGTGTGTAGGTGTGTGTGGGTGTGTGCGGGCGTGCGTGAGGGCGTGTGCGTGCGTGGTGCGTGCGTGCGTGCGTGCGTGCGTGCGTGCTGTGCGTGGCGTACTGCTGTGTGCGTGCGTGCGTGATGGGAGTTGTGTGTGTGTGGGTTTGTGTGTGTGTGTGTGTGTGTGTGTGGTATGAGAGAGAGGAGAGAGAGAGAGAAAGAGAGAGAGAGAGAGAGAGAGAGAGTGCTCAAGCATTTTTGTTCATTCCGCACTGTTAGCTCTCGATTCCTACGTGACTAAAGGGTCAAAAGGGAAACCAATAAACACCACCCAAGGATACATGGTGAAAAGGAACCAATAAACACCAAAGTGACAAGGATCAAAAAAGGGAAAAACCAATAAACACCCACAAGTGACTAATGGATCAAAAGGAACCAATAACCACCCAAGTGACTACATGGATCAGAAAAGGAACCATACACACCACCCAAGTGACTACATGGATCAGAAAAGGAACCAATTAAAAACACCACCCAAGTGACTACATGGATCATAAAAGGCACCACTACACACCACCCAGGACTACATGGATCAGAAAAGGACCACTACACACCCCAAGTGACTCACTACATGGGTCAGAAAAGGCACCACTAAACACCACTGAAGTGACTCACTACATGGGTCAGACAAGGCACCACTAAACACCACTGAAGTGACTCACTACATGGATCAGAAAGGGCACCACTAAACACCACTGAAGTGACTCACTACATGGTCAGACAAGGCACCACTAAACACCACTGAAGTGACTCTCTACATGGGTCAGAAAAGGCACCACTAAACCCCACTGAAGTGACTCACTACATGGATCAGAAAATGCACCACTAAACACCACTGAAGTGACTCACTACATGGATCAGAAAAGGCACCACTAAACACCACTGAAGTGACTCACTACATGATCAGAAAATGCACCACTAAACACCACTGAAGTGACTCACTACATGGATCAGAAAAGGCACCACAAAACACCATGAAGTGACTCACTACATGGATCAGAAAATGCACCACTTAACACCACTGAAGTGACTCACTACATGGATCAGAAAGGGCACCACTAAACACCACTGAAGTGACTCTCTACATGGGTCAGAAAAGGCACCACTAAACACCACCCAAGTGACTCTCTACAGGGGTCAGAAACGCACCACTAAACACCACTGAAGTGACTCTCTACATGGGTCAGACAAGGCACCACTAAACACCAACCAAGTGACTCTCTACATGGGTCAGAAAAGGCACCACTAAACAACACCCAAGTGACTCTCTACATGGGTCAGAAAAGGCACCACTAAACACCACTGAAGTGACTCACTACATGGGTCAGAAAAGGCACCACTAAACACCACTGAAGTGACTCACTACAGGGGTCAGAAACGGCACCACTAAACACCACCAAGTGACTCTCGAGCTTTTGCAGGGTCTCCCCTGTCTGGCCGCCCGATGACGACATGATTCTGACTCTCCATGTGGATTGCCAGTGCCGGTGCCGCAACGGGAGAAGCCATGAGTGATTGTGGCAGGGGAATGACTATGAGTGGCATTCGGGTGATGCCTCTGGATTGGGTACAAAGGATGAAATAGAAGAGAAACTGGTGATGACAGGAGGGAAAGAGGGAAGATGGAGGTTTGTCAGATCCTTGGGGACTGGAAATGGCACCAGTCGTTTTGATCGCAGCTCCTCTTGGGTCCTGTGGGCGTCTGACCAGTTCAACGTGGTGCTCACTTTCTGCTTACACCTTGATTACGTAGTGAGCAGAAACTTTCATCTTGGTCAGCCTAAGTTAATCACAGTATCGACGAACGGCTAAGTTCCCGAAGTGTATCCGTTTTCGCTGTCTATGGATCTTTCATCATCACTATGCAGAAATATGCAGACACATTAGCATTGTCACCCCTTATAATCACCATTATCTATATTATCATCTTCGTTATCATCGTTGGTGATGAATGATAAAAGGAACATGCCGACATTGAAGGAAGAGTAGAAATAGCGAGGAGAGAGCGGAAGAAAGAAGGTAATGAAAACCTTATCATCATTATCCTCATCCTCATCCTTCTCCGCCGCCTCCTCCTCCTCATCATTATCCCCTTCATCACCACCACCACCATTCCACCATTACATCTCCATCACAATCTTCATCATTATCGTCATTACCTCCACCACCACCACCACCATCGTCCTCCTCCTTGTCCTCATCGTGTTCATCCGAACGATGCCAAACATATTAAAACAGGGGGTTAACATTGTCGTCGTCGTTGTTGTCGTCATCATCATTTGACTGTCGCCGTCATCACCATCGCCATCGTCGTCCTTCTCACCCTCATTTTCATCATCATCATCATGATCAAAATAACATCAGTTTGCAGAAGGTCATGAGCTACCCTTTGAGTCCGGTGCCATGGGCCTTAGCAGCTCCTGATGGTTTGCCTGCAAAGACAGAGAAAGCAAAGCTTATGCATCTCTTGGAGGAGACAGAATTGAAGGAGCAACCAGATCGGGGGAAATGCCATCACATAATTGACGCAATGTTCCATCTGCAGTCACTTACCTCTCTTCCCCCAACATGTGGAACCTGGCAGACAGAATTCTGAAAAATCTGCCATCCACAGACAGGACTGATTATGTGGCAGATGTGTACAACCACAGCTCCATCAAATCAATGGAACGTTCTCGTCGGGGAGAAGGTGAAGCATTCCTTCTGAAGGGTCCTAACACTAAGGTCCCCAGAGACTGGAAAGGGTTTCTGAAAAATGGTGACAACAAGAACCAGCTGATCAAACTCCTGCTTTGTGGATGGAGAAAAGATTCCCATGCTCTACACTCCTGAACAGAGAGCTGTTTATGACATGTGGGCCAGAGTGCTTCACGCTCTCCCCACGGATGGCAAGACTGTGGAAGCCTCACCAGTTCAAGAGCTGTTTTCCACTCAGGAAGAAGCGGACACGAGGATCATCCTTCACCGTTTTCACCAGGACAAGAATGCTTCTGACTCCGAGGGAATAACTGTGCGCTCTTCAGACACTGATGTGTTTCTACTCTTACTACACTTCAGTTCCCAGCTCCATACAACGGTATACTTGGATACTGGCACTGGAAACCACAGAAGGCTGCTTTCCACCACAGATCTTGCTGCCGAGTATGGACAGGAATACTGTAAAGCACTCCTTGGCCTACATGCTTTTTCCGGCTGTGACTCCACCAGTCGTTTTGTTAGCAAAGGGAAGGTCAGGGCATTCAATGCGTTCACAAAGAACCTGTTCCTTCATGATGCCTTCCGAGCACTGGGAAGCCCAGAACTGTCTGCTGTCTTCTGATTCAGTGGACAATCTTGAACACTGTGTTTGTTGTCTGAATGGCAGACCCAAAAGCAGGAACATCAACCAGGTCCGCTTTTTATCTTCTCAGATAAAAGTTTGGCACTAGTCGGGGACATGCAGTGTTGGCCAGCTACAACAGAACTGACCAGAACCTCCTACCTCCCTGTCAGTCTTCCTTGCGGATGCACACAGAGCGAGTCAACTGCCAGGTATTATATCTTACTGTTTTTAACATGATAGTTATTGTTGTTGCAGGGTAGTCTTGCAGTGTTTGATGAGGTCTGAAGGAATGCTGTCATTCCCCCAGACCTCATGCTGTTGTGCAGACCAGTGAAGATAAACTGACAGCTGCTGCAGCAGAAAAGCAAACACGCAGAAAGGGGATGGCAGGAAACAAACCATTGTCAACATGCAGATGTGACCGCTGTGACAGAGACTGCCACTCTCGCATCAAACTCTACAGCCACAGGTGACACTGCTTGGGCTGAGCAGACAGCCAAGTCAGATAGCTAAATCGTAGGTTGGATATACTCTCTCCGTGGTCAGCTACAAACGACGGAGGCCTACAGTAGCATTGTTGATAACTATTGTTAAACAAATGCTATTTGACCTGGCCAGGGTTAACACAATAGCCTGAATATGAGATTTTGAACATGAATAGGATTTAGTCCTGAGACTGAAGCCTAAGTTAGTCATTGCCAAGGCCATAAAACGGCTATGAGATTTTATAATCTTTACCCTTTTATCTTCTGTTCTAAGGTGGAGGTTTGGAAGCATGCCCATTGTGCTCAACCAACTATTGATGGTTCGTCAGGCAGAGGCTGGAAGACAACAGACAGTGGTTTGGAGATCGACTGGTATCAGGAGGATATTCTTCCATGTGAACTTGTTAATATCCTCTGTGACCAGCCAACTCCTGAGGAGGAGAACGGTGACTTTGAACTTGTGAACCTTTGTGATGCTGTTCAAGAGGAAGGGATTGACACTGAAGAATCTGTTGTCAACAGTTCTGTGTAAAGGCACAATCTTCTTACTGGGGGGCAGGCGGATCCTGCGACACTCAGTTATCACGCGCTTTCGTTGAGACAGATCCCTTGGTCATGGTTTATATTGGTCATGGTTTATAAGCAGAATGACCCCAACTCTGCTTAACCATTTTTTTGACACCGTTTTGCAACAGGTAAACAGTCTCAGTCCAACTGTATCCATTTCAAAACCAATTTAAAGAGTAATAGGTTGGTGGGCTAAACGCATTAAACACGATTGACAAATTAATGCATGCGTCATGTTTATTTGGATGCTATTACTACAGTTGTGTTTCAAACACGTCAAATGTGGTATGCCCATGTAGAACAAACATCAGCGCATTTAAACACAACTTGTATTTCATTTTTAAGGCATTATATTATGAGTAATAGCATATTTTACACCCCTACCCCCCCCCCCCCATTTCTTTAAGAGTATGAAACGGGTGATTTCTTCCAGACCTTGTTGCTGCCAAGAGCGCAACCTAATCTTTTGTTGACATTCTATGATGATGGCATGTGGCCTAAACTTTTAGAAAAACGAAATGGCAAATCCCTCCCCCCCCCCCCCCCCGCTGGGGTCGGGGGGGGGGGGATATAGTCACCTGAAGTGCTACATGTGTTTATATATGTACATACACACATACATATATATATATATATATATATATATATATATATATATATATATATATATATATATATGTATTATATATATATATATATATATATATATATATATATATATATATATATATAAAATATATACATGAGTGTGTGTGTGTGTGTTGTGTGTGTGTGTGTGTGTGTGTGTGTGTGTGTGTGTGTGTGTGTGTGTGTGTGTGTGTGTGTACCTATATCTATGTATACAAATATGAATATATAAATATGATAAACCCTTCACTAGCTGCCTGATGGTTCCCTCAGGCAGCTAGTGAAGGGTTTCTCATATTATAATACATTCCCCATTTTCTTCATCTTCAATTTTTTTCCCTAAAAGTTTAAGCCTTTGCCAGGTCATTACTATAACGACTGAGAAATTGTTAACCTGCACTTGTTTTCCCCCACTACTTAATTGTTCAGCATTATATTGCTTGGTCAATCAGTGGGAGATTGCATCTATTAGGAGATCCAAGTAAAGGTTGTTCTGTACAATTCTTAGCCACTCACAATGCTTGGGTTATTGAACAGCAGTGCTGACCACTCAGACTGTTCCATATCTTTTGATCTCCCTTGCATCCTTGAATGGATCCTCAAGCATAGGCTCAAAGATTGTCCCTATATTTTATATAGCTCGAATAATGCTTTCAGTTTTTCAGCAACTTTTTTCCTCTCCACCTTTTTGTTTTGTTTCATTTACTACCCTTCGCTGGGTGCTTTGAGGGTGCTGTTGGATTCTTTATTGAACCCTTGGTGGTGAGAACACCACAGAATTATGGACTGTGGTGTGTCTCTATTTGACACCAAGAGCACAGACACAACTTGGCAAAGATTTAAACTTTAGGGGAAAACATTGAAGATGAAGAAAATGGGGAATGTATTACAAATATGAGAAACCCTTCACTAGCTGCCTGAGGGAACCATCGTAATCCCTCTCGAAGGCACATCTATTTGTATTGCCTGCTCCTAGGTCTTTCCCCCGCTAGATCGGACTCATCAGGGAGACAGGGCTGGTTGTGTCTGTGAAAATAACTGAGTTTTACGTCCTCATAGCGAAAGCTTTAAAAGACATGTCCCTTAAAGCTTTCGCTATGAGGACGTAAAACTCAACTCGACTCGCGATGATGATGAAACGTCGCATATTCAGGATACGCTTCTGTGTTTGCATTCCGATCTGTCTGAGTGTAACAGCAGGGCCCAGAAATCCACCCGTCGGACATTGACACAAGTCTGGAGCAAGCTATAGACAAAATTGTCGCTGGATTTGACACGGAATGGTTAAGGGTTATGTCGCTACTCTGACAGAACGACAGGTGCAGAGACGATTCCGAGATCCGCACAGAAATCAAGCATTTCGGAAGGTCGTGTTCCATCACACGGATGATGTGGGTGTGCTGCTGTGTGAATCAGACGACGCCGTTCGAGAATATTCCTGCGATCCGTGTTCGGAAGACGATTGCTTATTCTGGTTTGACAAGCAGAAAGAAAGACACATGTCATCGTAGGAATGTGTTAAACTGGCCTGCCTTTGGAAAGGAAGACGCATCGGCAACACGAAGCATGCAGAGACCCAAGCATGTGCTCTATGGCGGTTGCACGCTGTGCACGGACTGATCGAGTTTTACCTTGGGTGACCGTCGTCTACAGAACTGACAGTGAATACCAGTGACATTTTCTCGTTCTCGATTTCGTCATGTAAAGTGAAAGAAAAGGACATTGCTGTGGTTTCCATGTTAATGAAATCGAAATCGAGTCGCGTTTTGTTGTTGTACATCGCGCCGATTTGCTTAATGGGTTTTACAGCCTAACATCATTAAACTTCGTTCGTTCGTTCGTTCGTCCAAACATCAAAGCAATATGGCTATAGACGAGATAATTTCTACATACACAAACATAAGCACACACACACACACACACACACACACACACACACACACACACACACACACTAAGGGCCCCATATATACCGGTATCCAGAAACATCAATTCTGTGTGACCACATGTATATCCAATACATGGAAGTCAAGGATCACCAAAGTCTGGAACTGGCTGACATATTACTCGTAAGAGTCGAACAACGTATGGTTGTATATGGATTGGGGGAGGGGAGTGGGGGGGGGGGATGAAAAAGCCTTGCTCTACGTGCAAATTAGACACCGAACCATACTGACATGGTATATGCCTAGAATAAGATTTTGCCATCGTGTCCCGGTGGAAATGGAGGACACGTATAAACATCCCATGCATCCTATGTGAGAAACTGGAGGAATAAATGAGATAAATGAAAATGAGCGACTGATATTTGAATTGTACGGGAAACGACTGAAT
>CM031614.1:71831710-71846710 GCA_018398815.1 Conus ventricosus
CTTCCAAGAGACCTTGTCTGATGGCGCACATTTATGAAGAATTTTATCCTCACGTGTACAATTTCCACCAGTATCCGAACGTTTGTATGCAAAAGGAAGAAATGATGACACCGTAGCGTGTAGAAGCAGAGGAACTGATGTGGTTATTAACTATATGAAGAGAAGATTTATTCCAGATTCTCCAGGTCAATGATGGACAAGAGGGACGCGCCATGCCCTGTTTTGCTTGGCTCGTGTTTGTTATTGTGCCTGTCTGTTCACGTGTTGCTGAAGGGTTCTGTCAGTCTTCCAGTTCCTGCTGCTGCTGATGTCTGCCTGCTCCACTTCAGCTGAATGATCCTGCCAATCTCATCTGGTCCGATTGCTCTCTCTCTCTCTCTCTCTCTCTCTCTCTCTCTCTCTCTCTCTCTCTCTCTCTCTCTCTCTCTCTCTCTCTCTCTCTCTCTCTCTCTCTCTCTCTCTTCTTATACAACAACATCATGTGTAATCGTGAGAGAGGAAGCGCGCGAATTATTCAAACAGAGTGAATGAAAGTGTAGATGAATTAATGTGTCTGGTGATGAAAGCTCATTTCCACTAATGAGACAGTAAATGTGTGACACAGGTTTCCATGGAGGGACGTTAGTCAAACTTTAAGGGGTTTATTTTGTGAGATTGAAGGCTCCTGTTGTGGAAACTGGTGTGTATTTTATATGTGGAATTTAGTGTTTCCTCTCAAGGAAATAAGTTGGCATGCTTGTCTGTCGGGTGGAAATCGAACATTAATTATGTGTTTCTGTTTTAGTTGTTCTTTTGTTACAACAGTTTCGTTGAGGGAGCAACAGAGTAAATCTTAGAAATTCTTAATAAAATCTGTTTTGTAGTAAAATAATGAGCAGATGTTGTAGGTTGATGCAGCTGTAACGCCATGTTACTGTGGTGCTAAAATCATAGAAGTTGGTGCACTTTCTTCTGCTTTTCCTGAGGGGATTGTTGCAATTTTAAAAGTGGCATCACACTTTTAAGAGTGACAGGGGTCCAGAGGATAAAGGTATGGGTTGGGTTGCTATTATGTGTTGGAACTGTTCGCCAGAAAACTCTCCTCGCAATCAAAATAAGAGATTGGAGAAAAACATTATCTTGGGAAAATACACTTCAACCCTCAGAGAAAGGCACAAATTCAAGTCGAGGGCTGGGTGCAGTCTGTAGCACCAGAAGGAGTGTTAGATAGCAAGCCACCAACACTGGACGAGGTAAAGTAAACGGTTAAGACAGACAGAGCAAAGTCACCATCAGGACCTGACGGTATACTCTATCTGCTGTGTAAGAGTTGTCCAAAAGTCCTATGGTGGCTCTGCAAAAAGAGGCAATCAGCGTGGATGAACTTGGAAAATCAGCTACGAATGATAGCTGATGAGTATACATTCCCAAACGGTAGAACTCGAGTAACAAGAATCAGTTCAGACCAATATAACTTCTGACCTTTGTGAGGAAAATCTTCTTTTCTGTCATAGCAGCAAGCCAGACTCTTAACAGAACACAGGTAGTTAGGTGTGTCAGCACAGAAAGGAAGCTCCCTGGAGCGTCTGGCTGTGCAGAACATGCCCCTAGATTCGCCAAGCAATCTGAAGAGCTAAGACGGAGGAGATAGGCCCAGACACTCTGTGTTGGATCTGGTAACTGCGTCTGGATCGGTTCCAAACAATGTGATTCTACTGGCCCTCGATGTGCATCATGTTCCAGAAGACACTCAAGGAATGTTTCCATGGCTCTCCAATGTGGTTCTCCAGAAAATATACGAAAGACTTGGTCATTCTATAAGGCTGGAATGAGCTGTGCAATTTTGCCAACACTGTTTGTGTTTGCAATGAAGGTCATCATACATGTAAAAGCACTATTAAGCCGTACAGGTTCTGCAGATCTCTGAAATGGATGCCAAATGCCCTTTATAAAATCCGAAAGGATGACATCCAAGTCCTTTCTTCTGATGAAGATGCAGATCACACACATGAAATACTGAAGTAGTTAGACGAGTCATTTCATCCAGGATGAGTAATAAATCGAAGAAATCATGAAAACTTCCCGATGAAAGGAAACGTATATTCAGTGTAGCCAGCTACGTCATTCCAATAGCAACCAGTTGAGAGCCTTGGGGTATGGCATGATGAGCTTGAAAGACACAAAGAGGAGAATCGAAAGTAAACACATGGCAGATGACAACATGCAAGTGAGAGACCAATTTGTGCACCTGGCAAACACAAAGTCTGATGCCTGCAGCCTATGCTAATTCCAAAGCTCTGCTGGCCTCCACTGATGTAGGATATCATCACTTGCACAGTGGAATTAACAGAAACCAGAATCAACAAATACACCAGGAAATGGCCTGGTGTCCCACCTGGTCTCACTGACACTGCTCTCTGTTAAAGCTAATCTGAAAATCACGCCTCGAGAAGTACAGTGGGAAAAGCAAGGCTACAGAACATGCTTTAGGACTCCAAAGAAAATGCTGTGAGGTCAACACGCCTAGGTAATGACTGGCAGAAAATGGAAAGTTCTGGAAGCAATGGACGCTGCAAAGGAAAAATTAAGGATACACACACCAACAAACAGGGATTGCACTCAACAGAAACAACGCGGTGGTCAAAGGCACAGAAACTGTTTTTGTTTCTGCTTCACTGTGTATACTGTATAAATAAACTCATGATCAAATGACTGGACGGTCTCGAATAGAAGTTGATTTCCAATTGTTTACTTTGTTGCTGCGCGTATTTGTCAGGCGTGGGGCATAGGGTAAACTTGGAACAGCCTTCTTGAGTGGTTGCTTCATTGTTTGCTCTGTGTTCTTTGTGTCTGCATTGTTGCTGTAAGCAGCATTGGTTTGGAATTGTCATCATGCAACTATCTCACCATGGAGTAAGAGTTCTCTTTCGTTTTGCTATCTACTGTTTCCTCTTCTCTATCTCATTTCACATGCCCTTTCAAATCAACAAGACTGAGCAGTATGCCAGTCTTGTCAAAAGCTTGGGGGAATCTCGCTTCAACGCCAAAGTCCTCGCCACCGGTTTCGGAGCAAAGGGGTTCGTAGGCTCATTGGTCTGTGATTTCATGAAAGAGCTCTCAGTCTCTGGTAAGAACTGACCAGACCCTCGAGGAAATGGCAGAGACGGCCAAAACGAGTTCGTGTTTGAGCAGGTCGAGAAGGAACGAAAGTAAATCGCATAAGGTTTACATCTCCAAACTTCAAACAGGTTTCCAATAAATCTTAAATAAATGTTAGCGAACCGCCCAGAGAACGTGGACAAACGAGTTACAAGACAAAACACGACGCGTTTCGACCTCTTAGGTCTTCGTCTGGTGATAATTAAACGAATAAAACAACGAAAATTCACTTAGCTTTGGTCGCTTCAAATCGCTCAGGCTTCAGCGCAAGGAAGAAGGTTTCCAATAGTTATGTTGGTAAGCCACCCTTCACAAGGCGATTTGGGCTTGAGGCAACCAACCACCCCGCTGGTCAAGGTTCGAATCCCACTACCGTTAAAACTATTTCTGACAGTAGAAGGGCATCTGGAAGTTGTGATCTGTATGCAGCCGGCCTTTGAGTCTGTAAGAAGTTCAGGGCCCAATCAACCTTGTCTGAGGGATTGGAAGAGGGGGGTGGGGGTGGGGATGGAGGTGGGGGAGGATGAAGATGAGGAGGGAGATGAGACTAAGAGGAATAGGAGGGTGGGTGGAGAGTAGACTATTTCTTCTCTGAAGGCCTGTTGTCAAGCTGTTCCCGTGTTTCCTTCGGATATGTATGAGATGAACGAAAGAGATTGTGTTTTGCAATGAAATGAACGCACCTGCGAAGGCAGGCTTGCGTCGCTCGTGTGTGCGTGCTTGCGTGTGTGTGTGTGTGTGTGTGTGTGTGTGTGTGTGTGTGTGTGTGTGTGTGTGTGTGTGTGTGTGTGTGTGTGTGTGTGTGTGTGTGTGTGTGTGTGTGTGTGTGGTGTGTGTGTGTGTCTGTCTGTCTGTCTGTCTGTCTGTCTGTCTGTCTCTCTCTCTCTCTCTCTCTCTCTCTCTCTCTCTCTCTCTCTCTCTCTCCCTCTCTCACACACACACACACACACATGTACACACATACACACACACACACACACATACCACACACACACACACTCTCTCTCTCTCTCTCTCTCTCTCTCTCTCTCTCTCTCTCTCTCTCTCTCTCTCCTTCACATGTCCACACACACACACACACACACACACACACACACACACACACACACACACACACACACACACACAAGCAAACATGTAAGCAAGCGCGCGCGCGCACACACACAAACACACACACACACACACACACACACACACACACTCTCTCTCTCTCTCTCTCTCTCTCTCTCTCTCTCTCTCTCTCTCTCTCTCTCTCTCGTGCGCACGGGAGTGCACGCAAGCATACTGTAAGAGAAAGAGCAAATGAACACAATTTCTGCAATGTATGGACTTAGGTAAAAACAAACATCTTTATTATCTCTCAGAACAAATACCAACAAATAGAAAATACATGTGCCAAGATTCGACAGATAGAAATTGAAATAGAAAACACACACACACACACACACACACACACACACACACACACACACACACACACACACACACACACACAACACACACACATACACACACACACACACGCGCGCGCGCGCGCGCGCGCTCGCGCAAATACACGTACGTGTACACACGCACGCAGGCACACGCGCACATAACAAATGGTTCTGTTCACAAGATGGACTTTGATGATACCTATGTGTTGTCAAGGAAGGTTTTACATGTTATCACCCCCTCCTTCTCCCCTGCCCGTGTCTGCCTGCCTGTTTTCGTGCCCCTCACTGTTCATGTGTTCCATTTATACAAACATAAACAGACACATGAACCTGTGCGTTGAGTTCATGGATGTCCTTAAGAAATGGATGCATGAATGTATAAATGAATGATATACTTATACAGATACAAAAACAAAGACACAAAAAGACAGAAAACATGAACAGGACCTATTCGCATATTAAGGGGGTGGATGGATGTCACGACCGACCCCTGGAGGTCTGCCCTGACAGGATCGGTCTAGATGGGAGTGAAGGGAGTGACTGACCTCACACGCCTCGCAAGAGACCACACAAGAAAGATTACGATACAAACACCCATTTATTCACACCAACACACATAGTCACAAATAAATATTTCAACACACGCAACATGCACACAATTAAGCATTCCAACACACACAACATGCACAATCACAATCAAGCATTTCAACACACGACATACACACAATTAAGCATTCCAACACATACCACATGCACAATCACAATCAAACATTTCAACACATACGACACACACACAATTTATAAATAAGCATTTCCAGCACCCATCCCTTTCCGTGTCATGTAGTTCCCCCACACCCCTGCCTTCTCCAAAGTCCACGGGAGCACCCTATCGCACTAGGTGCTCCAAACCGGGTCGGTCCTTGAAGAGAGTCGTTCAAGGCCGACACCCTTGACACAAACACACAGATGGTGGAGAGCGCATTCCGTGGGACGGGGCGTTGTCGCTGGAGGTCCTGGACGGGGATCAGGACCGTCCAGCAAAGTCCACGGGCTTTTCCACCAGTACATGGCCCCAACCAGTGCGTGGCCCCAACCAGTGCGCGGTCCCAACCAGTGCGTGGCCCCAACCAGTGCACGGCACAAACCAGTGCGCGGCACCAACCAGTGCGCGGTCCCAACCAGTACGTGGCCCCAACCAGTGCACAGCACCAACCAGTGCGCGATCCCAACCAGTGCGTGGCCCCAACCAGTGCGCGGCACCAACCAGTCCAAGCTCCGGGTGAAGCCCCCGGGAGGAGGAAAAAGGGTAACTGGGAGGAAAGAAGAAAGGGTACTGGAACCCCGCAGTCAGTACGGTCTGACACATGCTGTTAAATCCTAACAGCCACTCGCATGATGGGCGAGGGGAGGTCTACTAAATACACCAACAGCACCAGCTCAACACAGACCTGAGCATAACACAGCAAACCAACCAAATCAGGAATGTTCGCTGAAAGTCTTCTCATACGAAGCAGGTAAGAGACTGCATTAAATTAACAGGCTATAAAACAAATATGAATTATCTTCATCCTTCTCTCACTCACGTTTAACATTTTCCTTTCTTAGGAACTGAACTAATACAGCAACCATTGCTTTACATCTGCCACCACATTTGCAAATAATAATAATTCAATGGCACAATTATCCCCACATTTTATAGCAACAATTCAAAATAACACAAATCTCCAACCACGCATCCAAACGACTAATCATGCGTACGCACGCTCGCGAACATAAAACTCGTTTTCCTTGCACACACAAACAGACGGTGGCCGAAGAATAAGAGTCCGGCGAATGTAACAGGGGCGGACGAGCGAGGCCAAGCAAGTACCAACCCTGAATCACCAGGTTCTCTCCCATCCCCACCGACTACCGCATCACCAGATGCATAGAAAGGAGAAAGAATTTTGGATTAAATTTAGAATGGCAATGTTAAAGATTGAATTAACCAGAAAAGGTGGTCTCAAACAATATTTCTTTTATAATTTTTAAAACAAAAAGAAATTGCGCAAAAGAAGAAGATTAGCCGGCTAACAACGAGAAAAAAAAAAAACAACAACAAACGAACCACGAAACTGATGCTTACCAGCTACCCGTGGGTGACCAGAAGAGGCGGGTCAAGCGACTCTCTCTGCCCTCTGTCCAGTCGAGAGGACCAGCAGAGCAGGTGCGGAAAAAAGGATGAAGTGATGTCCCTCTCCTACAGGCTGACTGTAGGAATGAAGGTACCGACTGTACCTTCGACGAAATGGTGAAGAACCAGGACCGGAGCAGGCACTCCCAGAGACATCTTCCGCTCGAGTGAAGAGAAAACCTGCCTAAGCGATGGCGGCCAACATGCCACGCTACGTCACAGAGTGAGCATACCTCAAACTAAAAGAAATGATGCACGTGCGACAGGTAAAAAGACAGGCGAGAGGCCGATGGACAGCAAGTTCGAGAGAAAGGTACCAGCCACCCGTGAACCTGCAGGATGAATTGCACGGACAGTGGAATTAGAGAGAGAGAGAGAGAAAGCAAACCTTACCTGAGCTGAACTACACCAAGGTGCAACCGCACCACAAGCCACACTAAGGGACGGACACGCGACAACAACAACGACAATAAACAAATGAACAATTCCACACCCTAGATGGGTCAATCGTCGTAGGCCTCGTGACAAACTCGTGACAAACCCCCCTTCTAAAAGCATCTGTTTCTCTGAGATACAGTGCTCCTTTGAACCTTGACGCATGTGCAAATTCACAACAATGGGACCGAACCCAACCCTCTGTGGTCGACAGAGTACGATAAATCCACTACAAACATTCCACGATAGAATTACACAGGGAGATACATAATACTACATTTATCAAACAACTAAGCAAACCTTCCAACCATAAAGTAACAATCCGAACGATTGGTGATTCACTACCGTTAACCTCACTGAAGTGAAAACTGTCACTACACCTAATACAGAGACCAAAAAGGGGATATAACCCTGGTTGAGGGGAAGTGTCCCTCTGACTGATTTCTCCAATGTGTTGACTACGGAGCTTGGCTGAGATAGTCAGCATCCGTATTGCTGGAACCCTTGATATGGCGAAAATGACTCTGCAGTTCCACTGCCTAACCCAAGAGTCGACGACTGACTGGCCGGATCCGGTCCAGGCACTGGAGAGGATGATGATCGCTCTCCAGTACAAACTTCCGGCGGTACTTCTTCTTGGGCACGCCAGTGCGCGTCCAATCTGCCGGAGAGCATCAGTAACAGTAGGGGCATCGATAGTCCTAGGCGGACAGCCTCTGGGTATCGAGTCGCAGAGTCTACCACTACTAAAGAGTAACGGTGACCGCGATCGGATGGTGGATTAATAGGTCCCACCAGGTCAACACCAACCTTGCTGAATGGCTCCCCAACCAGTGGCACTGACCCTAGGGGAACACGCCTCAAGCGACCCTTAGGCGTTGTCCGTTGGAAGACATCGCAACTGCGGCAGTACTGCCTAACCTGCGAGTTCATCCCTGGCCAGAAGAAGTCTTGTCTTACCCGCTCGAGAGTCCGCTTTGAGCCCATATGACCTGCCATGGGTGAATCATGGGCCTGCCGGGAGACAGATTCTCTCAAGCTTGGGGAACGACTAGTTGCTTGGCTACCCGATCTGCCCGAGTGAAAACCCTAAAGAGGATCCCCTTATGGAGCTTAAAGCTCACCTTGGCGTGTCGGGCAGACTGAGCGGGACGATCCACCAGTTGTCGCAGGCGTTGGACATCCAAGTCCCTGGCCTGAAGACGGACTATGGTAGCAGGATCGACTCTCGCAAGAACCTCGTCAGAGATCGGTTTAAGAGCAGGACGCAATTCCTGTTCCTGCTTCTTAGCTTTGGCGCGTGTGGTAACTCCCACACACGCCTGTACGGGCAGATCCGTAGACACGGACTGACTGCGTCCGTCGGCAAAAGTGATGGTATTCCCTATGAGAAGGGAATACAGAGGTCGCTCCACCGCGATGGCCCAACCTCACCACAGAAGTAGGGGGTGGAGATAAAAATGAGTACAGAAGGACGGGTGGAGGTAAAACCAGCCTCCAACCCGCATACATCATAACTGGCGCCCCGCTGAGCCTCAGGGGAAACCAAATCCTTGTCCACAAAGAGCGTTGATGCTCCCGAATCCCTGATGGTGTCGACCAAGGAAGAACCAACAACAGAAAGAAACACTGGACACTCCGTACCACTAGAAGCTGGGATGGACCCCACGTTAGCCGAGGCACGAGGACGCAGGGAAAGACTGGCCCCATGACTACCGGCGGCTTTAGGGCAATCTCTCCTAATGTGGCCGGGACGACCACAAAGGAAACACAACCGGGGTGCTGAAATCCCCGATGAACTGCCTGCCTTGTTCAACCCGCTAGCAGTCGTCGCGCCTTATTGCCACTAAATCCTGTGGGGTCTTCCTGTCCGTATCTGAGCGATGCCCATACGCTCTACGAGCTTCAGCAAACACCTCAGCAGTATGAATCGCAGCCGCGAAATCCTGTGGTGCTGTCTCGCCTATACGAATCCTCAACTCTGGGGACACAGTGTTGGTAAGCTGTTCGATGAGAATCAGATCCTCAAGCTCCAGCTTAGCCAACTGACGCCAGTACCCTAGCGTTTTGCGCAGCCTATCTCCAAACTGCACGAAAGTCTCGTCGTTATTCTTTTTCATGGACCTGAACTTCCTCCTGTACGTCTCTGGAGTAAGGTGGAAACGCTTACGCAGAGCCAACTGCATGTCTGCATAAGACGCGCCTTCATTTAGAGTGAGCACACACTCCCTTGCAGCACCAGATAATCCAGAAAAAAGGTGCATGGCCTTTTGTTCCTCAGACAATTGGTATGAACTAGCCACTTTGTCAAAATGCTCTAACAACATATCAATGTCCTCACTAGGTCTGAACTCTGGAAGCTTTAACTTTGGGCCTCTAACTCTATCACTTGCCTGTCGATCAACCCCTGATTTACTGATGCGGGAGGCCGCGAAAGAAGTTGTTCCATCTCCTCCCTGCGCAGAGCCTCCTGTCTGGCAGCCTCCTCCCTACGCTGATCCAACTCTTCCCGATGGAGGGCTTCCTGTCTGACAGCATCTTCCCTACGCAGAGCTCCTGTCTGGCAGCCTCTTCTCTGCACAGCATAGCCTCTTCCCTACGCAGAATTCCCTGTCTGTCAGTCTCCTCTCTGCGCAGAGCCTCCATCCTATCCAGCTCTTCCCTACGCAGGGCTTCCTGCCTGGAAGCCTCTTCCCTACGCCGAGCTTCCTCTTCCGACGGAGGGCTTCCTGCCTGGCAGCATCCTCTCGTCGCTGTTGCTCCAAAACATCAGGACAGAGGCGATGTCCTGGGCAGGATTCACCACTCCCGACACGGGAGGATGACCCGTTTGACCCGTCCCTTGGGTCTCGACTTTCCCATGAGGAAAGTCCCCCCGGGCGTACTCCTTACGAGGGGAAGCATGGAGAAGAGAGGGCTTTGGTTTCTGCGACTCAACAGAAGCCCACAGTTGCTTCGCTATACTCTGACGCTTCCGAGCGGAAGTGCCAGTCGGGGTCTCAACAGGAAGATCCCCTAGCGAAGTAGCGAAGAAGTAGTGAAAGTACTCGCTGGACTATCGACTACAGCACTGGAATAAGTAGAAGTCACTGTAGTCGAAGTACTGGTACTAATAGTAGGGACTACATTTTGAAGACCTTTCTTCTTCGACGCTCGAGTCGCCATACCACCAGCACCGGACGTTGCCATGACAACTATATCCTACGGTTCTCAAATACCGGGGAAAGACAATTCCACTTGAAAAACAGATATTTTAAGGATGTGTGTATGTGTGTGTGTGTGTGTGCGGATATGTTCCGGCTGCTCCCACTCTGGCAACACCGCGCTCCACAACACGAGCAACAGTGCGGTGGGGCTCACCGACAAAAAAACAAAACAAAAAAATATGTCCAGGCTGCTCCCACTCTGGCAACACCGCGCTCCACAGCATGAGCAACAGTGCGGTGGGGCTCACCGACAAAAAAAAACAAAACAGAAGGAATCCGGAGAAAGGCAAAAGTGTTACTAACGTCCGATATACCCACCTGTACTCAACAACCACCCGGTAAAGAAAACTGGTTAACTTACAAAACAGGAATGGCAGACCGAGTGGCAACAGAAAGGCGAGACCTACGGCCGCATCTGCGTGAGGCACCCGGCGGAAAGAGGTCTGGACGCGGTCGATTCCCCCTGTCTCGACTCGACTCCCCAGTCACACCGGATGTTCCTTCAGGCCACCAGAAGACTCCCTACACACTAGAGTCACCCAGCCAACCACCCACAAACAACCACAACAAACTAACTAAACATATACAAAACAGACAGAACTGAACAGGTACTCCGCGAAACGAGAGAGACAGCCAGAACCCTTCACATCCCGGACGAGCCCCCACAAATGTCACGACCGACCCCTGGAGGTCTGCCCTGACAGGATCGGTCTAGATGGGAGTGAAGGGAGTGACTAACCTCACACGCCTCGCAAGAGACCACACAAGAAAGATTACGATACAACACCCCATTTATTCACACCAACACACATAGTCACAAATAAATATTTCAACACACGCAACATGCACACAATTAAGCATTCCAACACACACAACATGCACAATCACAATCAAGCATTTCAACACACGACATACACACAATTAAGCATTCCAACACATACCACATGCACAATCACAATCAAACATTTCAACACATACGACACACACACAATTTATAAATAAGCATTTCCAGCACCCATCCCTTTCCGTGTCATGTAGTTCCCCCACACCCCTGCCTTCTCCAAAGTCCACGGGAGCACCCTATCGCACTAGGTGCTCCAAACCGGGTCGGTCCTTGAAGAGAGTCGTTCAAGGCCGACACCCTTGACACAAACACACAGATGGTGGAGAGCGCATCCGTGGGACGGGGCGTTGTCGCTGGAGGTCCTGGACGGGGATCAGGACCGTCCAGCAAAGTCCACGGGCTTTTCCACCAGTACGTGGCCCCAACCAGTGCGTGGCCCCAACCAGTGCGCGGTCCCAACCAGTGCGTGGCCCCAACCAGTGCGCGGCACCAGCCAGTGCGCGGCACCAACCAGTGCGCGGTCCCAACCAGTGCGTGGCCCCAACCAGTGCGCGGCACCAACCAGTGCGCGGTCCCAACCAGTGCGTGGCCCCAACCAGTGCACGGCACCAACCAGTCCAAGCTCCGGGTGAAGCCCCCGGGAGGAGGAAAAAGGGTAACTGGGAGGAAAGAAGAAAGGGTACTGGAACCCCGCAGTCAGTACGGTCTGACACATGCTGTTAAATCCTAACAGCCACTCGCATGATGGGCGAGGGGGGGTCTACTAAATACACCAACGCACCAGCTCAACACAGACCTGAGCATAACACAGCAAACCAACCAAATCAGGAATGTTCGCTGAAAGTCTTCTCATACGAAGCAGGTAAGAGACTGCATTAACTTAACAGGCTATAAAACAAATATGAATTATCTTCATCCTTCTCTCACTCACGTTTAACATTTTCCTTTCTTAGGAACTGAACTAATACAGCAACCATTGCTTTACATCTGCCACCACATTTGCAAATAATAATAATTCAATGGCACAATTATCCCCACATTTTATAGCAACAATTCAAAATAACACAAATCTCCAACCACGCATCCAAACGACTAATCATGCGTAGCACGCTCGCGAACATAAAAACTCGTTTTCCTTGCACACACAAACAGACGGTGGCCGAAGAATAAGAGTCCGGCGAATGTGACAGGGGCGGACGAGCGAGACCAAGCAAGTACCAACCCTGAATCACCAGGTTCTCTCCCATCCCCACCGACTACCGCATCACCAGATGCATAGAAAGGAGAAAGAATTTTGGATTAAATTTAGAATGGCAAGGTAAAAGATTGAATTAACCAGAAAAGGTGGTCTCAAACAATATTTCTTTTATAATTTTGAAAACAAAAAGAAATTGCGCAAAAGAGAAGAATTAGCCGGCTAACAACGAGAAAAAAAAAAAAACAACAACAAATGAACCACGAAACTGATGCTTACCAGCTACCCGTGGGTGACCCAGAAGAGGCGGGTCAAGCGACTCTCTCTGCCCTCTGTCCAGTCGAGAGGACCAGCAGAGCAGGTGCGGAAAAAGGATGAAGTGATGTCCCTCTCCTACAGGCCGACTGTAGAAATGAAGGTACCGACTGTACCTTCGACGAAATGGTGAAGAACCAGGACCGGAGCAGGCGCTCCCAGAGACATCTTCCGCTCGAGTGAAGAGAAAACCTGCCTAAGCGATGGCGGCCAACATGCCACGCTACGTCACAGAGTGAGCATACCTCAAACTAAAAGAAATGATGCACGTGCGACAGGTAAAAAGACAGGCGAGAGGCCGATAGACAGCAAGTTCGAGAGAAAGGTACCAGCCACCCGTGAGCCTGCAGGATGAATTGCACGGACAGTGCAATTAGAGAGAGAGAGAGAGAAAGCAAACCTAACCTGAGCTGAACTACACCAAGGTGCAACCGCACCACAAGCCACACTAAGGGACGGACACGCGACAACAACAACGACAATAAACAAATGAACAATTCCACCACCCTAGATGGGTCAATCGTCGTAGGCCTCGTGACAAACTCGTGACAATGGGGTAAAAAGCCAGCAAATGTGAAAGAAGAAACCGCATGGTATTGTCTTGTCAAAAGCAGTTCTGATTTAATTCTTTATTTCATGTGTTTTCGCACAAAAACAGACACATTGTAACTGAGACAGCTTCCAGACTCAGCGATATACACATTAAAAAAAATTTCATTACACTCTCTCTCTCTCTCTCTCTCTCTCTCTCTCTCTCTCTCACACACACACACACACACACACACACACACACACACACACACACACACACACACACACACGTACACACATGTATATATATATATATATATATATATATATATATATATAGAGAGAGAGAGAGAGAGAGAGAGAGAGAGAGAGAGAGAGAGAGAGAGAGAGAGAGAGAGAGAGAGAGAGAGGTCTGATATCAAAGGCAAAAAGGAACCCTTGTAACAAAGCATTTTAACTTGCCTAGCCACTCACTGGATGACCTCCGGTGTCTCGGTATTGAGGAGGTGAAGTCTAATCTCCTCTGCAAGAGACTTCAGAGGGAACAATTTTGAATTGACAAACTATGCACTCTGACACCAAATGGCCTTAACACAAGGGGCAGAACATACAGTGTGGCAAGCAGTGTCATCTCCTCAACTTCCTCAACTTTGCCCAAACCTTCCATCCATCCATCCAACTAACCTACACCATTTCACAGTCGGTTAACTTCTCAGACATCACCATCTCCCTTGAAGATGGCCTCTCAAAATCTCCATTTTCTACAAACCCACTGATGCACATGCATACCTAGACTACACATCTTCCCACCACCCACTGAAGACGGCATCCCATGCTCCCAATTTCTCCGTCTTCGCAGACTTTGCTCCAGCGAGGAAGACTTCACTAAGCAAACAGCCAAAATGTCAGTTTTTCATAAACCGTGGATACCCCAGTTCCATTATCAATGAAGCACTCAACCGCACCACAGCCATATCCAGAACATCTGCTCTGGAAACTCAGCATCCAACAAAGATAGACAGACCACAGCCTACCTCCTCTTCCACCCACACACCCTCCCCATCTGCAGGATTCTCAAATCCAGTTGGCACATTGTACAAAACCACAAACCTGCCTTTCATACCAAACCCATGATCACGTTCAAACGTAATGAAAACCTAAAAGATCTTCTCGTGCGGTCCAAATTGAACAGAATCTCCACAGCTACACCACCAGGTACTAACCCCTGCTCAAAACCCAATTGCAAAATCTGCCCCTTCACCAAACCAGACACTATCCTGCAGGGCCCCAAAGACTCCTTCACAGTCAAATGCATATTCTCCTGTCAGAGCCGCAACATTGTATATGCTCTCCACTGCTAGCTGTGTGGCAAGATCTATAAAGGTGAAACATCCCGCACACTGGAAGACACGCATCTCTGAACACCTGGCTGACATCCGCCATCACCGACCCAAACCCGTCGCCCTACACTTCAACCACACCCAACACAACATCGACCACGTGAAAGTCTTGGCACTCTGGCAGTCACAGAGTGACAGCTTTGAACGCCCAACACAAGAATTCCATCTCATTGCCAAACTGGGTACGCTACAGCCCCGAGGCATCAACATCCAACAATAACACAAGCCCCACATACCCACCACTTCAACACCAGTTGGCAATATCTTCCACCAACACACACACACAATACACACAAATGCACACACACTACCAGCATACCCCCTTTACTC
>CM031614.1:71851710-71861710 GCA_018398815.1 Conus ventricosus
TGCAATTAACATGTGTATCTTACAACTTATCTCTATGATCATTTCAGGTCTTGTGTGCAGTTGAAAAACTTTTAATGCCTGAAGAGCTGATTTAGAATCAACACAGAACAGAATTTGAAATATTGTTTTTGGAAAGTTTAAAAGGTAATTTAAAGCCAGGAGTATCGCTGTTAATTCTGCTGTAATATCGATTTGTTAATTCCGATATAAAATGATTTCTCTACTCTTAAGTCTGGTATTAAGAATGCACAACCTGCTTGTTTATCATGCACGAACCGTCTGTGTATATTTTTCAAATAATTTGAATAGTTCTTTTCAACATGGCATTTGATATAGCTTGCTAACATGTTTATGTTTTCATCTTTTTCATATTGGTATGTTCAATATCAAAATGTGCTTTATTAAGCTCCCATGGTGGTATAGGAGAAAATAACGGTCTAATGGATAGAGCATCATTATCGATTGAAACTCCGGAATCAGTAATACTTTTTGACGTGTACGTTGCCATGTTTTTTTGAGAAGCTATAGATTTGGCTCTTTTAGGAAAATCAATATCTGACCTCATTTTATTTCAGATCTAATGTGCGTTTTATTAGTTGTACTCTTGATAACAAATTTACAACACGCTAACTCTCTGTATTCATCTAAGGAAGCATCTGCGCTTCATAATACGTACGAGAAGATGATGCATGCACCGGAAGGCCAAGTGCTAATTTCAATGCCTTGCATTCAATACTTTCAAGCTTTTTCAATAGGTATTTGGAGCGCTAAAATACTTCTTGGGCATATGTTATTTTCGACCTCATTAAAGATTTACATAGAGTTATCAATGTAGCTGAACTCTGTCCCCATTTTTCTTTAGAGATAATTTTAAGGAAATTTAATATTTTCCTCGCCTTTGTTATAAGTATTCAATATGAGCGTTCCATGATAGTTTAGATGTAAAATGGACTCCTAGGAATTTAACTTCTGTCACATATTTAAGAGGTGTTTCGCCCAATGTAAAAAACAGCAGTTTTTCTGGATTATTACCTCTATTGAAAAGAATTATATTTGTTTTTTCAATAGATAATTTAATCCATTTAACTTCATGTATTCCGCCATCCTATTTAGTTCGTTTTGATAGATCTTTCTGATGAAATTTATATCACGCTGTGGATTTTCTTTTTAAGAGTACTTCCATCCACATGCAAATGTCGTCTGCATATTGAACGAGAACTACCTTTTTAGATAACTTATTTGGCAAATCATACAATAGCAATGAGAAAGAAGCGGGGCTAACACTGACCCTTGGGGGATTCCCATTGACAAAGTTCTACTGGTGGAATATGTTTTCCTACTCTTGTTTGTATTACCCTATCTTTCAGAAAGCACTTAACATAATTGTATACATTTCCTGATAGTCCAATATTTTTTAAGTTTGTTTAACAGCTGTGAATGCCACACTTGATCGTAAGCCTTGGTTATGTCAAAAAATGTAGCCAGGACACATTTACGTCTTGCAAATTGTTTCTTTATATTTGTTGATATTTCACTAATATTTCTGTAGTAGATCTCCCTTTACGAAAGCCAGCTTGATTAATAGGAATGATGTCATTTTTTTCACAGTAATGTGCTAGTCTATTCAAAACAATTCTTTCTGATAGTTTACAGACGTGTGATGTTAATGCTATAGGTCTGTAATTTTTAGGATCAACTAGAAGACTTCCTTGTTTATGAACTGGGACAACAATTGTCGTTTCCATATTTTGGCAAGTCGCTACTATTCCAGCAAGTACTTAGCAAGCATGAAGGAAAAACTACAAGATTTTCAGGTAAATTGTTTAGCATCTGATTAGATATTGCATCTAAACCAACCGTGACTTCCTCATTGGAGTGTGTGTGTGTGTGTGTGTGTGTGTGTGTGTGTGTGTGTGTGTGGTGTGTGTGTGTGTGTGTGTGTGTGTGTGTGTGTGTGTGTGTGTGTGTGTGTGTGTGTGTGTTGTGTGTGTGTGTGTGTGTGTGTGTGTGTGTGTGTGGTGTGTGTGTGTGTGTTGTGAATTGTCCAAACACACTTATCATACTTTTCCAACAAACAGACTTTAAACAGAAAACAAAAAAGGGACACACACACCAGAACAAAGAACACAAAGGAACAGCAAAAGACATGTCTAAACAATCATCGAATGCATGGAAGCAAACAGTCCATCTATAGGGGAAAAAAGGACGTTCACAAGTAAAGCAGGACTGGAAAGCACAACGAAAAAAATAAACCTGAGGAGAAAAAACAAAAGAACAAAGGTGCAACAGGGGAGGGGTGGGGGGGGGGGGGGGGGGGGGGGAGACACCAACTCGAGGAGAGGGAAAAGAGAAGAAGAATGAAAAAAGGCGAGAAATTGGCGGAAACAAAGGGAAAGAAAACTCCCTTGCTTCTTTTTTCTGATACAGAAAAGAGGCTGTAGAAAAAAAGAAAAGAAATTAGAATAAAGCCAAATGAAATAGAACAAAATGAAATGAAATATTCTGATTAAAGTATGCTCCATCTGACGGACTAGACTGCATTTTTCACAAGAGACACGGAAGTGACACGTGCCTGAACTATCCTCTGTAAGGTAAATGAAAGGCACGAATGGTAACTTGTTCCACACTCAAACAAAGGCACACAACTCGAAGCAAACACCTCTCTTCGTGACAGTCTTTAACAAGATGGAAAACATATAAACGTACTCCCAGTACAGTGACAAAGAGGGGAGACAATATCCAGTTAGTGGAAGAAAAGAAACTCGACAGTGCGGTGGTTATTCCCCTTATTGAACTTGATGTTTTTTAATTACTATTTATGGCCTTAAGTAACGGCTATTCTGGTAAAACAAAACGTCGGGCATCATCCGTGACCTATAATAAACATACCTACAAATTTTCAGGAAGATCGGGCCAGACGTTCTGTCTGGAGCGAGTGGAACACATTTTGACCATGGACAGACACACACACAGACAGACAGACAGCATATCTTCGTTCCCATTGTAAAGTACTCCCTGTTCTATAAGAACTACAAAAAGATGCTGTTTGACTTTAATTTGGATTCTATTCACTTTTTGTGATGTTAGACAACAAAAATAATAACAATAATAACGATAACAACAATGATAATAGTAATAATAAAAATAACTATGATAATGACAATGACAAAAATGATAATAATAACATGAGATGTGAAGACAGAGAAAAGAGAGAAAAGTTAAAGAGATCAGTTAACATCAATTTACGACGAATTCTAGAACAAAAATTCCAGAGCGGTCGACGGTCCAAAAGGGTCATGTTATTGGGGCTGTTGACGATGTGGGTCTCCACGTTGTTGTCGTTGAGGTTGTACTTGCTTTTCACTCTGTGGAGACAGATGAGAATACAGTAGCAAAGGAATGGAAAATGTAAAGATAGATAGATAGGTAGGTCGATAGAGAGATGAGAGAGAGAGAGAGAGAGGAAAGAGAGAGGGTGAGAGAGAGAGAGAGGGGTGGGTGGTAGGCAGAAGACAAAGTGATTGGTTAGAATGACACAAGGTGATCGTGGTTGTCAGAATGACACAAGGTCAGTGTGGTTGTCAGAATGACACAAGGTCAGTGTGGTTGTCAGAATGACACAAGGTCAGTGTGGTTGTCAGAATGACACAAGGTGACTGTGGTTGTCAGAATGACACAAGGTGACTGTGGTTGTCAGAATGACACAAGGTGACTATGGTTGTCAGTATGACACAAGGTGACTATGGTTGTCAAAATGACACAAGGTGACTGTGGTTGTCAGTATGACACAAGGTGACTGTGGTTGTCAGAATGACACAAGGTGACAATGGTTGTCAGAATGACACAAGGTGACTGTGGTTGTCAGTATGACACAAGGTGACTGGTTGTCAGAATGACACAAGGTGACTGTGGTTGTCAGTATGACACAAGGTGACTGCTGTTGTCAGAATGACACAAGGTGACTGGTTGTCAGAATGACACAAGGTGACTATGGTTGTCAGAATGACACAAGGTCAGTGTGGTTGTCAGAATGACACAAGGTGACTTTGGTTGTCAGAATGACACAAGGTCAGTGTGGTTGTCAGAATGACACAAGGTGACTATGGTTGTCAGAATGACACAAGGTGACTATGGTTGTCAGAAAGACACAAGGTCAGTGTGGTTGTCAGAATGACACAAGGTGACTATGGTTCTCAGAAAGACACAAGGTCAGTGTGGTTGTCAGAATGACACAAGGTGACTATGGTTCTCAGAAAGACACAAGGTCAGTGTGGTTGTCAGAATGACACAAGTTTTGTGTGGTTGTCAGAATGACACAAGGTCAGTGTGGTTGTCAGAATTACACAAGGTCAGTGTGGCTATCAGAATGACAAAAGGTCAGTGTGGTTGTCAGAATGACACAAGGTGACTGTGGTTGTCCGAATGACACAAGGTGACAATGGTTGTCAGTATGACACAAGGTGACTGCTGTTGTCAGTATGACACAAGGTGACTGCTGTTGTCAGTATGACACAAGGTGACTGTGGTTGTCAGTATGACACAAGGTCAGTGTGGTTGTCAGAATGACACAAGGTGACTATGGTTGTCAGTATGACACAAGGTGACTGTGGTTGTCAGTATGACACAAGGTGACTATGGTTGTCAGTATGACACAAGGTGACTGTGGTTGTCAGTATGACACAAGGTGACTGTGGTTGTCAGTATGACACAAGGTGACTGCTGTTGTCAGTATGACACAAGGTGACTGTGGTTGTCAATATGACACAAGGTGACTGTGGTTGTCAGTATGACACAAGGTGACTGCTGTTGTCAGAATGACACAAGGTGACTGTGGTTGTCAGTATGACACAAGATGACAATGGTTGTCAGAATGACACAAGATGACTGTGGTTGTCAGAATGACACAAGATGACTGTGGTTGTCAGAATGACACAAGATGACTGTGGTTGTCAGAATGACACAAGATGACTGTGGTTGTCAGAATGACACAAGATCACTGTGGTTGTCAGAATGACACAAGATGACTGTGGTTGTCAGAATGACACAAGGTCAGTGTGGTTGTCAGAATGACACAAGGTCAGTGTGGTTTTCAGAATAGCACAAGGTCAGTGTGGCTATCAGAATGACAAAAGGTCAGTGTGGTTGTCAGAATGACACAGTGTGACTGTGGTTGTCAGAATGACACAAGGTGACTGCGGTTGTCAGAATGACACAAGGTGACTTTGATTGTCAGAATGACACAAGGTGACTTTGATTGTCAGAATGACACTAGGTGACTTTGGTTGTCAGAATGACACAAGGTGACTGTGGTTGTCAGAATGACACAAGCTGACTGCGGTTGTCAGACTGACACAAAACCACTGCTTCAATAGTAAGAGAAGGCAGAAATAGCGGCATCGTCACCAATGTCATCATCATCGTCATCTATATTCATCCTCATCACCATCACCGTCATTGTCGAACCATGATTAAATGACAAAGGCGAAAGTGGAGGAGGAGGAGAGAGACTCAGGAGAAGGCGAAAAAAGATAGACATTAGTAAACATCGTCGTCGTCACCGGATGTTATAAATGGCAATCGCATCGTCCGAGGCAACCTGGCGTGATCCTTCAAACTGGATCTGCACATGACATTGCGACTCTCTCTCTCTCTCTCTCTTCTCTCTCTCTCTCTCTCTCTCTCTCTCTCTCTCTCTCTCTCTCTCTCTCTCTTCTCTCTCTCTCTCTCTCTCTCCGTAAATGTGATCAATGCGAAAGTAAGTGATTAATGCCGATTTGCTGCGACTAAAAAAGTGCTTACTTGTGTTGACAAAATAGAACTGAATTAATCAGTCAACTAACAATACTTAAAGAGGGTGCCGTTTTGAATCCCATTAGAATCATCTTCGTCAGAGTTTTCCAGACGATGCTACCAAGATCTGACCGTTTCATGAGGGAAACTACGCGGTCTGGAACCACACAGTCGAGTCTGATCCTCATCAGTTATGAATCGATGCGCCATTGAGAGTGAGAAGACAACAATGGCGGTGTCTATCACTCTCCAAGTGCAGTATTGCCATGTAGTGTTTGATTGGTATGGTTCATTTTTGTACTCCTAGTTCTTAAAGAACAGGGAGTAATTTACAATGGGAACGAAGAAATGCTGTCTGTGTGTCTGTCTGTCTGTCTGTCTGTCTGTCTGCCAGTCCGTCCGTGGTCAAAATGTGTTCCACTCGCTCCAGACAAACCTACAAGGCCGATCTTTCTGAAAGTTTGTAGGTATGTTCAATGTGGGTCACGGATGATGCCCGATGTGTTGTTTTACCGTTATAGCCGTTCCTAACGGCTATAATGGCCCATAACAGTTTCGTTCTTTATGGAAAATCTCAGAAAGTACTTAGCCGATCTTTCTGAAAATTTGTAGGCATGTTCATTATGGGTCACAGATGATGGCCGATGTTACCAGAACAGCCGTTACTAACGGCTATAACGGCCCAAAATGTTTTTTCCTCTTTATGGAATATCTCACGCATATTCAAGATAAACTGGGAGTACGTTCATATGCTTCGCATCTTGTTTGCATTCTTCTCCTTATCCTGTTAAAGAAGATCCAAAACCCGTGTCAAATTTCTACTATGTGTTATCATCGTATCATTACAGTCGTAGGAGTGCTGTGACGGACGTTCAGGGATCTTCACAGTCGTCTATTATCAGCAAAGTGAAGGTCAGTTAACCAGTCCAGTCCTTCGTGCTGTCTTACTTGGACGTCTTCAGTCCTCCTCTGAGACTCCGTCTTCTGCTGTAGTGCAGAACAAGTCTTGGACAGGGAGTCATGTCAAGATATATGCCTGCACCAGGCAAGCTTATACGTTTGATAACTGGGATGAGGAATCTTGTCCGCCCGCTCAGACAGATGTAATTGGTATAGGAAAACATGCACTTACTCAGCCTGCAAGGTCTCTGAAAACGGGGTATGACTGCTTTACTTAAAGGAGGCTACGCACGTACGAGCCCGTCCATTGACACGTAAGGCGTGCATACCTCAAACCTAGAAGGCCGAAAATGAGAAAAAAGGAAGGTAAAGACAACTATCCAAATTCAATTACTTGAAGCAAAATTTAGAAAGAGAGGGGGTTAGTTACCGCCAAGGACATAGACAAACAAAGTACAGGACAAGACACAGTGCATTTCAACCTCTTGGGTCTTCTTCAGGCAAAATCAAATAGCATTTAGGACAGTGAAAACGAAGAACGAGCAACCACTTATCTTCTCATATTCGGCCCACGATCAAAATGCTTTCTGTCTTTCTAAATTTTGTTTTATTTTCCGCCCTCAGTCACCCCGTTTTGAAACAATCAATTACTTGATCATCAATGCCCCATGTGAGGAATCCACATAATAGTCACGTAGTTGCCCTGATGTTTCTTATCCCTCGGGTAGATGCCCAACGCCAACCATTATCACGACTGAAATTGATAGCTTTAACCCAATGGCATTTGTCATGTTCATTCTTGAGAGATAGATAGATAGATAGATAGATAGATAGATAGATAGATAGATAGATAGATAGATAGATAGATACATAGATAGATACATAGATAGATACATAGATAGATACATAGATAGATACATAGATATACCATTGATTGAAGTCCAGAAGGGACTGGTTGGGGACGGTACCGGAAAGCCAGACAGTTCTGTCCCCTGTATCGCTGTACAAGCCAGACAGTTCTGTCCCCTGTATCGCTGTACAAGCCAGACAGTTCTGTCCCCTGTATCGCTGTACAAGAGTGTCGTTTCACTCAGTCCAGTTTTCTGGTTCTCCTCGAATTGACGACACTTGTATTCCTCAACTCCTTACAGGAGACAAATGTGGAAGTGCTTCGATATGTAAAGAGATACAGATACTCGGACATTCCCCAAAATTCTCTCTCTCTCTCTCTCTCTCTCTCTCTCTCTCTCTCTCTCTCTCTCCTCTCTCTCTCCTCTCTCTCTCTCTCTCTCTCTCTCTCTCTCTCTCTTCCGTTGTAAACTGCTCCTACGTCGTTATAACTGCTACGTTTCATAATAGATAGTGATTTAAAAACATCATAAAACCACTAACTTATATGAACAGACAGTAGACTAATTGATCAGTGAACTAACCAGATGCTGAGAGATTGCTGACTCTAGTCTCATCAGAACCATCCACACACACACCCACACCCACACCCCACACACACACACACACACACACACACACACACACACACACACTGTCACGAACGGCTTGACTATTCTTTTTTTTTATTACTATTATTAAGAGTTCATGGGTTTTGTAGCTGGGGTATCAAATTTGAGCTGTCGATGGTTTAGTTCGTCCTTCTCTTCTTTCCACCCCCCCCCCCCTCCCCCCTATCCCTACTGTTCCTTCATTCGCAGTGTGCTCATTCTCTGCTGCTTCACGTGCAGCATCTCTTTCTCAGGTGCACGTCGCACACACTTTCTTTCCCTGTCTGTCCCCTTTCCTGTGCCCTCTCACCTTCCGCCTTTCGGTCTCTCGTTGCCTCCTGTCTGTTGGTCTGTTTCTTTCTCTCACTCTCTCTGTCTCTCTCTTCCTTTTTTCTCTCGCTCCTTCTGCCTTCTTCCTCTCTCTTTCTTTCTCTCTATCTCTCTCCCTCTCCTTCTGCATATCTCTCTTTCCTTCTCTCGCTCTCTCTCTCTTTCCCTCTCCTTCTGTCTATCTCTTTTTCTTTCTTTTTCTCTTTCCTTTATTTTCTCTCTCTCTCTCTCTCTCTCTCTTCTCTCTCTCTCTCTCTCTCTCTCCTCTCTCTCTCTCTCTCTCTCTTCTCTCTCTCTCTCGACCTGCTGCATAGGTGAACTTGTCAAGCTGCTTGTGTTCTTAACGTCCATCATCCAGCCAGCCAAGGGTATGTCGCTGAGTTTGTTTCTTGCACAGCGCGTGCATGTGGATCTTCCTTAGATTCGTTTGCGAGTTCTTGTCGCTGGCTCGAACCGAGCTTGGTGTGTGGAGAAATTGGTCACTTGGACTATGGGCTTCTGAGTCGTGAAGGTCACAGTCTTCGCCCAGCTGGTGTCTCCTGCTGGACATCCCTGTCCAACGCTGGTCTTCCCCTTCGTTGGAGATTAGGTCAAGCCCTGTGTCGGCCTGCCCACTCTTCGCTGAGTCGGGGCAGGAGTCTCCCATTTTTCTACTACCTACCACCTACTGTTGGTATGACCAGTGTTTGTGATTGGTATTTTCTATTGCGTTAGAGGGTGCAGTTTTCGTGCGTTGTGATTTTGTTTTGAAAGATTGGGTGAAATATTTTCCACGTATAGTCAGTGTCAGCTGACACATTTCGTCAGGAAATACTGAAGATGATTTCATATTTTAAATGCCGTATTCCGAAATCGTACGGATGGATTCTTGTAAGTGAAAGTTTCCTGTTATTTCGAGCCTTCAGCCGTTCGCATGTGAGTCTTAAAGGGTAACTTTACCTAATGTTTATTTTATTATTGTCGAAGTTCCGGAAGGCAATTCGGCACTTTTGTATTGTTTTCCTTCTATAATGAACCAGAAATGAAATCGATCGTCCGTTTGACTAGCTAACGAGAGTTTTCACCCCTCTCGGTTGTAAATATACTTCGTCTATATTCGCATTATTTGTTCGTTTGCGCGAGATATATACAAGTCAAGCAGCACGACGACCTCGGCGGACGGCTGGTGGTAAGGTTTCCTAGTAGGAAGGGGGATATTGCCTCTTTGCGCCCTCATATGCGCGCTCCTTTCCTTGTCTTGTCTCGTTCATTGTCTTTGTTGGTGAAAATGTGGGGAGAGTGAGAAATTGTTGATTGTTTTGAAGGTTCATTTGTAAAGTTGTGATCTGGTGTTGCTTAAATGCAATGATGATCATTCCAATTCCTAAGCGAGTCAGTTTATGGTTTAACTTTTACATTTTTTTTAAAGGTTTTTGTTTTGTACATAAACCTGTCAAGAATTCAAGATCGTTATTTGCCAAAGTTGGATTCAGTTCAGGGTG
>CM031614.1:71866710-71885381 GCA_018398815.1 Conus ventricosus
CAGAAGATGAAGTCAGGAGAGCTAGTTGTGAACACATACTTCACTGGGTTGGCATTCGTGGATTTAATAGCTCTCGATATAAGTCTTCTGAGTGACTGGACTGAAAATACGTTTTCGTTCGCAGTGAAAAATGAAAACAAAGTCGTTTGCAAGATATACACCTGGATTTCAGCAGGCTCGACAGCTGTCAGTGCTTGGTTTCTGGTCTGTCTGACCATACACAGAGCGATGTCTGTAGTGTGGCCACATCGTGTTAACCTTATGTGCACTCATCGAAGAGTGTTCGTCCTGCTGGTAGGAATTGCTGTATTTTTTGCAGCTTATTACTCTCATTATTTCTACGGATACAGCTTGGTTTACCTACACCAATTCAACGTATACTACTGCACTTTGAAGCCGGAAAACTACGTTAAATTTGTGGAGGAAGTGTTCACATACGTGGATTTGGTCGTCTACTCGCTGCTGCCATTTGCTTGTTTAGCTCTTGCTAACGGTGTGTTGGTCTGGAGGCTGAAGATGAGTGTAACGGAGACTCGCCACAAGTTTGCACAAACAATGTCCAACCAAATGGAGGCTCGCCAGAGAACAGCCAGATCTGTGACCCTCACCGTCATCTTGGTGTCCGTCGCCTTCATAGTGCTGACTTTGCCTGCTTGTATTTACTATGTTATTTACTTCGTGGCAATTTTCACTCATCGTCTTTCTGTCTACCAACTGGCTGAAGTGTATTTAATCAACGCCGTCATCTATTTGTTAATGTTTTCCAACAGTGCCGTCAACTTTTACCTGTACTGCTTGACTGGGAAAAGATTCAGAAACGAGTTCATCAAAATCATACGTCGTCAAAGGATTTGAACACATCTTGGCGTTTTAGCGGTGTGTGGGAGGATTCTGTTAAAAAGTCCACACGTCACTCCAAGAGCAGCCCTGACCTGAAGAACAGCTAGGAACGGGCCGGAAGTAAAGTACGAATCACAATTATTTGCCTTATCACAAACATTTGATAGTGTCTCACTTGACCATTTTTAATGTCTCTTCTGTTCCAACATAACTTTTTTTTCTGCTTTTAATTTTGGCTAGCCCGTATTCGGTGCCGTAGCATCACTCTGACAGAACACATTTCCAGCTTCTCCTACACAAACACTCAACTCACATCACATCAATTGTAAAGGAGGCCAAACATGACAGTTAATTATTGTCAGTTGACAAAAAAAAAATCATCGAAGGCAGCGAGGACTCTTAAATGGGGGAAAGACAAATTCGGAACGTGGAGCGTCACGTGTTGTGCTCAGAGCTATATCAGCCGATATTTTCTCACTAAAGGTCATCAAGTAGAGATATACCACAGTCTACAATACTAGGGTATCCAGTAGCACCACAAATCAGCCAGCAAAAGTAAAACGAAAAGAAAATATGCTAAAAAAAAAAAAAGTTGCTGTAAATCTAAAAGCATATGTAAACCATATGAAAACATAAGAGTTAATCTTTGAGCCTACGCTTAAGGATCCATTTAAGGATGCAAGAGAGGTCAAAACGTGTCAACAGTCAGAGTGGTCATCTCTACTGTTAAATAACCCAAGCATTGTCAGCAGCCAAGAATTATGCAGGACAGCCTTTACTTGCATGTCCTAAGAGATGCAATCTTCCACTGACTGACCAAGCAATGATAGGTTGACCAATTTAGTTGTGGGGTAAAACAAGTGAAGGCTCACAATTCCTCCATCATTACATTAATGACTCGGCAAAGATTTGAAGGAGAGAAAAAAAGAAGCTGGAGGGGGGGGGGGGGAGATAAAGAAACTGAGAATGAGAAGTCAGGGAAATATATCATAGACATTACTTTACTTTCCTTTACTAGCAGTCTATGGTGACCATGATAACCCTTCCTGAAGACGGAACTATTCATATATACAATCGGCCGGCTGTCTTGCTACAAGCATTTGTCGTTCAGATGGTCTTGAAAGGCGTTTAAAAGAGACGAGTGAAAGGAGATCTAGGACCACACACAGTGACTTCCCACGGTGTTTGCTCATTGTTGTCGATGGTGTCTGGCCACCGGATGCAGAGAATCTTGCGCAGGCAGTTGTTGAACATCTGGCGCAGGGGCCTGGAAGCAGACATTAGGAACATCCGGATGACTTTGAACCAGCTGGAAAGAAGAGCCCAGGACAGAGATGCCTGGAGGTCCTTGGCTGGCGGCCTGTACCCCAGGAGGGGTAATAGGCGATGATGATGATGATGATGATGACGATGATGATGATGATGATGATGATGATGTGTTTGCTCATTCCCCTCTCTCTCTCTCTCTCTCTCTCTCTCTCTCTCTCTCTCTCTCTCTCTCTCTCGTTTGACCTTTAGTATCTAGGGATATGAATGAAAACATTTGTAGGCAATGATGATGCCGTCATGATAGATAAAGACATAGATGTATAATAATGTGTAGATAGAAGTATGCATATATAGAGATCACATATATATTATTATATATATATATATATATATATATATAATATATAGTATATAAATTATATTTGTTTAATATAATATATTAAAGTGTGTGTGTACATAGATAAATAGATATATAGATAGATAGACGGGAGATAGACAGATTAGTCGATTGATTGATGATGATTGATAATTACATAACAGAAGATGAATAGATGAACAGATCATATATGCATACAGAGAGAGAGAGAGAGAGAGAGAGAGAGAGGAGAGAGAGAGAGAGAGAGAGGAGAGAGAGAGAGAGAGAGAGAGAGAGAGAACTAGCTAAAATTAACAAACACCACGGGAAGTTACTGTTTGTGTTTCTAGGTCTCCTTTCACTAGCCTCTTTCAAACGTCTTTCAACATCTGAATAACAAATGTTTGTAGCGAGACAGCCGATTAAAAACTGAAAGTTCAAGTTCTGAAGATATGCGTGCGCGCGTGCATACGAGTGCTCGTGTGGGCATGGTACGAGTGCTAGTATGTGGAAGAGAGGGATTCATTGTGGATGTGAATGTGATTGATGGAGAGACAACATGGAAAGAGCATGGCCCGAGGGAATTCGTTCTTTAAATCACTTTATGAATTGAATGTTGGGGAAAAGAGGGGGGGAATGGGAAAGTACGGCGAGGAGGACAGCAACACAATACGAGGGAGAGAGAAGAGTGAGCAAGACTCATTAGGGTTTGAAAGAACGTGGTCTGGAAGAGTGAGCAAGACTCATTAGGGTTTGAAAGAACGTGGTCTGGGCGATGGGGTGGAACCAGATCTTTAACGCAGGGGTTAGCCATCAAAGACAAACTGAGGAACTAAGACTTTCATCCGTCCAAGACAAACTGAGATACAAAGACTTTTATCCGTCAAAGACAAGCAGAAAAGCAAAACTTTAATCCGTCAAAGACAAACTGAGAAACAGAAACTTTAATCGTCAAAGACAAACTGACAAAGAAAGACTTTCATCCATCAAAGACAAACAGAGAACAGTAAAATGTTCATTCTAGCTCAACAGCTCTCAACTTAGTTTCGAGCTGTTGAGCTAGAATAAACATTTTACTGTTCTCTGACAAGTAAGACTTCAACAATGAATTAAAAATGATAATCCATCACACATTTTTCAATAAACAAAAATAACGATTTTTTTACAAACAAACATACTGCGTTGCATTATCCGTTTTCAATACTAATTTACTAAACTTTTCAGATTTTAGTTTTTGCTTAATCCTATGTTTTTCCTGATCATTTTCAATAACATCATTTTCGCGCAAACATTCATCAAATGAGTCTCTGTCTTTCATGTGAAATAAAACTACAGTCTTTAACTGTTCTCTAAAGTCTTTTAAAACGGAGTTATATTTTTGACATAAAATCCACACACTTATTCCAGCATGTCTTCCACTGAAAGCTAGTTTTGCCAAAGTGTTTCTCTTTTTAACTATGTCTCTTTCTGCCGAACAGTCATCTATAATAAATAGTGTCTGCGTTCCTTCAAACAGTTTATAAAAGTGTTCTAAACACTCACTCAGTTTATTGCTAGGATCAACTAAATATATTTCATCATCTGTCCATATAAACCTTCTATCATGATATGCTTTGTTCCATTTAAGTGTTGGGCAGAAAATCACAATATAATCAAAATTATAGCGATAAACTGTTTGTAATAGGTCGAGGACAAATATTGTTTTTCCACAACCAGTCTGTCCACAAATCAATGAACAATGAGGAGTTTTGTCATAAAGTTTAACTGCGCCATAGTTTTATAACATAATTTAATCTAATCCAGTTATTATGTTTATCATACTCTCTGTCAAAACTTGTTCAGTATAATAAAACCCTATAAGGCCTAAATGTGTAAGATTAATCCAATTCAGTTCTGTAAGATTGTTTCTATTTAGACTAATATTGATTTTTTGCTTGTTGTTATGACCTTAATATCCTCACCATTGTGAAGAATGACGACAGTAACTTTAAGTTTTTCAACGTCTAAGTTTTGCCAGCTAATTAGAATTCCTTTTAGAAGGACGTCACTAACGCCCACAACCCCATCCCTCTCCACATCTTTTAAGACAGAAATTTCAAATATCATTGTGAACGTGTCTCCTAATTTCATTTGCGGAATGAACTGTAATTTTGTAGAAGCATCTTTCAAAACTGATTCTCTTCTGTGGAGGATGTACTGTTTATTCCCATATGGCTTTATTTCAATCTCTTTCCGACTATTGTCCTCAGGCATAAGACTTACATGTAAAGGGCCAGAGTTGAATGCTTTTCTAAAACTTTTTTGACGGCTAAAAATGTAAATGGGCTTATGAATTCAAATTTTATATCCCATTCTAAATATGGTTCTAAGTGCCATTTGCTGTCAGGTTTTCGAACTATTTTATATTCATACTGGCCAGCATTATTTGCTTCTACATTGCGCAGTTGCTCTAGTTTAGGAAACTTTTTGTTGTCGCCAACCTCTTTGCGTTTATAATCACCATCTTTAGTGTACTCAAAACCATACAAAGCGCCTATCTCACCATTCTGTTCAAAGTCCGCAACGTCTGCAAGGTCTTTTAATTCTAAAGTTATACACCTCACAGGCGCTAATGTAACTCCGGATTCTTCTGGTCCACGCGACATTATTTTTTAGTACAACTTATTATTTTATTTCTAAAACAATGTGCAGGTTATCACATTTTACGACTTTCCCTGTTTTGTCTGCAATTTTTATATTAAATGATCCAACCCTTCCACAAGCTAATCGTTTAAACTGTAAATTAGGGAATTGTATAATTTCATAATCGCAATATGCAGCTTTTCAAGATGGAAGAGCTCTTAAAACAGTTGAGGGTCTTCCATCATATAAGTTTTCATCAGTGCTCAGCTCATCCAAATGAACATAGAGTAATGAATGTAATGCAAGATCGAGTGGATTTTCTCCCTCATAAGTAGTTTTGTTTGACACAACTCTAAACTATGAATGGGTTGATTGGCAGTTGTAAAGCCTAACATTTTAGCTAGCTCTCCATCAAAATAGTAACCTACTTCTTCTTCTTCAGGTTTCAAGGTCAACATTGTTTTCAGATTCGCATTGTTAAGTTTGAGAGTAATGTCAAAGTTACTCATTGCTTCTTTTAGTGAGCAAAACCCGTAATAACCATCAGGTATTGTTAACTGGCTAACTAATTTTCCTTTATTATTAACTTTTTTAATCTTATATTCTTCTGGATTCACTTATATTAAACCATACAACTTTGTAAAATATTTCATGAAGTGCAACCATTCTGGTTCCACAATTGTTATCAATAGTATGTTCTAAAAATGAAGGACGGGCTTGAGTTGTTATTGTTACAAACATTTTTTAAACGAAATAAAAATGAGCGCATTTAAATATACTGATGCAAAATATTCTGTTGGGCCGCACTACAATCTTAAAAATATAACAACCGATACTCTTGACATTTCTGTGACCCAGTCTGACGCCTTTCAAGTAAAGGTGAGTACTCCATTAAACAGATTCTTAACCCCCCTATTAAAAAAGACAACATCCCAAAAGTGTGGTTTAGTCATCCGATGCAGTTTTACCAGAACCAGTTAAACTTTGCTGTGTTTTGTGCATCAACAGGGTGTGGAGTGTCGTATGATGATCATTTAAATCATCCTGATCCTTTGGTGAGGTCAGTGTATAGATTTCATTTCTATTACACCTTCAGACGTATTTTGACTGAACTGCAAGCTCCATTACCAAATGACAAAACGTTTAATCCATTCAGCAACAGAATAGACATGAAGGCTTTTGAAAGGATCTGTAACGAATTCAATATTAAGGCCAAGACAGACTTTAGACAAAAGTCGGATCTTAATCATGGTCTAGGCACCCCTTATTTTTGGGGCGTGCACAGAAAGTATAAATATGACTGGAATCCTCCTTACACATCTTCTCTTCAGGCACAGCTGTTCACCTCGGGTCCATAGAGCAAGAGCATAAAACAGCATGGACAACATTTATCTTAGACACTTCTAAGGGCCTAACTAAAGCAGGAATAGAACGAATAAACGACTCTGTTCGTACTTACGTTTGGTGTTTGCTAGGTTCGCAAGCACAAACGAGATCGAGCATAACTGATCCTTCTACTGGTTTTGTTGCACAAAAACAATACTTAGCAAATTTAGAGGACGCCATTAATTCTACAGTTGATTTACCTTCAAGTATTAAAAGATACCAAAATGTTTTACAATACGCAAGATCGAAAGTAGACTTTCCTGTTGGCACTGGTTTATACATGCTGCCTTCTGACCTCAGACTCCAGATAGGAACAATAATAAACTACAATAATGAAATCCTTGTGGCAGGCAATGAACAGAAAGTCGGGAAAAACGAAATAAATTCTGAGCCAGTAATATTGCAAGCAGTAAACAAACAAGATGACCCTCCAAGAATAAGTCATCCAATCCCTGCGGTCCAAAGCCCGAAGGCCGTTGAAGAAGTAAAAAAAAATAACGACCATGAATATGAAAAGGCAGCATTTGTTTTTGGATTAACTGGCCTAGGATTACTTGGTCTTTATCTTACTAAAAATTAACCCAACTATTAAGAGAACTAATGTCCATAAGTGCTCGGCCATAAAGCCAACTACTTTTCTTGCAGTAGACAAAAGCCAGCTAACGACACCCCCTAATATACCTGGTAAAGAGTCTATAGCTTTACTGACTAATTTTTTTAATAAACCCACAAGATGATCAAGCTGTTTTTTTACCCACGATTTATCAGGCGGTGATGGAGGTGATGGTGGTGGAGGCACTGACCGGGACCACCGCCGCCTGTAATAGCCATCGCCAGTGTACTTTTTGCAAATCCTAAGGCCGTTATAACGCTTACTAATGTCACTCCCTGCTCTCTAAACAGCGTTCTTATTCTTTCTGCTAGCGTTGTGTCTTCATATAAAATTCTTTGGATAGTTTCTCTTATTCTGCTCACTTGAGTTCGTAATTCTTCTCGGTTAGTAGACAACACTTCTAGTCTTGCTGATCTTTTGCAGTTCAAGATCTTTTAGTCTTTGGGTTATTCTTTCTTTAATATCAAGTTCTAAGTTGGCGTCGTCAGCATCAGCGAGTTTTTCTTTTTCTTTTTCTATATCCTCCTTTAGTTCACTCAGTTTTGCTAAATTGTTTATTAATTCGCCTCTGAAGGTTCTAAAATACGATCAAGGGCTACTAATTCTCTCTCAGGTATCTTTGGTTCGCGTATTGTTTTTAATGCTGTTTCTTCTGAAGAAGTGGTTTCTGCTTTATTGTATTTATTTTTTGTCAAAACCAGAAAGTTCAAGTTCTGAAAAGATATGCGTGCGCGCGTGCATACGAGTGCTCTGAGGGGGCATGGTACGAGTGGTAGTAGTGGAAGAGAGGGATTCATGTGGATGTGAATGTGATTGATGGAGAAAACAACATGGAAAGAGCATGGCCCGAGGGCATTCGTTCTTTAATCACTTTTAAGAATTGAATGTTGGGGAAAAAGAGGGGGGGAAAGGGAAAGTACGGCAGGAGGACAGCAACACAAAACGAGGGAGAGAGAAAGTGAGCAAGACTCATTACGGTTTGAAAGAACGTGGTTCTGGAAGATTGAGCAATACACATTAGGGTTTAGAAAGAACGTGGTCTGGTGCGATGGGTCGGAACAGATCTTTAACGCAGGGGTTAGCCACAAAGACAAACGAGAACTAAGACTTTCATTCCGTCGCAGAGACAAACTGAGATACAAAGACTTTTATCCGTCAAAGACAAGCAGAAAAGCAAAAACTTAAAATCCGTCAAAGACAAACAGAGCAACAGAAACATAATCGTCCAAAGACAACCTGACAAAGAAAGACTTTCATCCATAAAGACAAACAGAGAGAACAGTAAAAATTTCATTCTAGCTCCAACAGCTCTCAACTTAGTTTCGAGCTGATGAGACTAGAATAAACCATTTTAACTGTCTCTGACAAGTAAGACATCAACAATGAATTAAAAATGAAATCCATCACACCTTATTTTCAATAACCAAAAAAACGATTTTTTAACAAACAAACATACCTGCGTTGCATTATCCGTTTTCAATACTAATTTACTAAACTTTCAGATGTTAGTTTTTGCATTAATCCAATGTTTTTCCAGATCATTTTCATAACATCATTTTCGTCGCAAACATTCATCAAATGAGTCTCTGGTCTTTCATGTGAAATTAAAACTACAGTCATACAGTTCTCTAAAGTCTTTTAAAAACGGATTATATTTTTGACTAAAATCCACACACTATTCACATGTCTTTCCACTGCAAGCTAGTTTGCCAAAGTGATTCTCTTTTTAACTATGTCCTACTTTCTGCGAACAGTCCTCATAATAAATAGTGTTCCTGCGTTTCCTTCAAATAAACAGTATATAAAAGTGTTCTAAACACTCACTCAGTTTATTGCTAGATCAACTAAATATATATCTATCCATCTGTCCATAAAAACCTTCTATCAAGATATGCTTTGTTCCATTTAAGTTTTGGGCAAAAATCACAATATAATCAAAAATTATAGCGAAACTGTTTGTAATAGGTTCGAGAACAAATATGTTTTGAATTATAAACCAGTCTGTCCACAAATTCAATGACAAATGAGGAGTTTTGTCATAAAGTTTAACTGCGCCATCGTTTTATTTAACATAATTTTAATCTAATCCATTATTATGTTTTTATCATACTCTCCAGTCAAACTTGTTCAGTATAATAAAACCCTATAAGGCCTAAAATGTTATGATACTCCAATTCAGTTCTGTAAGATTTTTTCTATTTTAGACTAATATTGATGTTTTTTGCTTTTCTTATGACCTTAATATACCTCACCTTTGTGAAGAAAGACGACAGTAACTTTACGTTTTTCAACGTCTAATTTTTGCCAGCTAAATAGAATCCTTTTAGAAGGACGTCACTACGCCCACAACCCCATCCCCTCTCCACATCTTTTAGACAGAAATTTCAAATATCATTGTGAACGGTCTCCTAATTCATTTGCGGAATGAACGTAATTTTGGTAGAAGCATCTTTCAAACTGATTCTCTTCTGTGAGGATGTACTGTTTTTTATTCCCATATGGCTTTATGATGTCAATCTCTTTCCGACTATTGTACCTCAGGCTAAGACTTACATGTAAAGGCCAGAGTTTGAATGCTTTTGCTAAAACTTTTTTGACGCGCTAAAAAAATGTAAAGGGCTTATGAATTCAATTTTATATCCCATTTCTAAATATGGTTTCTAAGTGCCATTTGCTGTCAGGTTTTCGAACTATATTATATTCATACTGGCCAGCATTAATTGCTTCTACTTGCGCAGTTGCTCTAGTTAGGAAACTTTTTGTTGTCGCCAACCTCCTTTGCGTTTATAATCACCCTCTTAAGTGTACTCAAAACCATACAAAGCGCCTATCTCACCATGCTGTTCAAAGTCCGCACGTCCCTGCAAGGTCTTTTAAATTCTAAAGTTATTACACCTCACAGGCGCTCATGTAACTCCTGATTCTTCTGTTTCCACCGACATTATTTTTTAGGCCAACTTATATTTTAATATCTAAAACAATGATGCAAGGTTATCACATTTTACGACATTCCCTGTTTTGTCAGCAATTTTAATATTAAATGTCCAACCCTTCCACAAGCTAATCGTTTAAAACTGTAAATTAGGGAATTGTATATTTTCATAATCGCCAAATGCAGCTTTTCAATATGGAAGAGCTCTTAAAACAGTTGAGGGTCTTCCATCAAATAAGTTTTCAATCAGTGCTACAGCACAACCCAAAGAACAAAGAGATAATGAATGTAATTGTCAAGATCGAGTGGATTTTCTCCCACATAAGTATTTTTGTTTGACCCCAAACTCTAAACTATGATGGGTTGATTGGCAGTTGTAAAGCCCTAACATTTTTCGTCTACTCTCCATCAAAAAGTAACCTACTTCTTCTTCTTCAGTTCAAGTCAACATTGTTTTCAGATTCGCATTGTTAAGTTTGAGAGTAATGTCAAAGTTACTCAGTTCTTCTTTAGTGAGCAAAACCCTAATAACCATCAGGTATGTTAACTGGCTAACTAATTTCTTCCTGTATCTATTAACTTTTTTAATCTTATATTCATCTTGGATTCCCTTATAATTAAACCATACAACTTTGTAAAATATTTTCATGAAGTGCAACCTTTCTGTTCCACAATTGTTATCATAGTATTTTCTAAAAATGAAGGACGGGCTTGAGTTGTATTGTTACAAACATTTTTATAAACGAAATAAAAAATGAGCGCATTTAATATACTGATGCAAAATATTCTGTTGGGGGCCGCACTCCAATCTTAAAAATATAACAACCGGATACTCTTGACATTTCTGTGACCCAGTCTGACGCCTTTCAAGTAAAGGTGAGTACTCCAATAACAGATACTTAACCCCCCTATAACAAAAGACAACATCCCAAAAGTGTGGTTTAGTCATCCGATGCAGTTTTACAGAACCATTAAACTTGCTGTGGGTGTGGCTGCAACAGGGTGGGAGTGTCCCGTATGATGATCATTTAAATCATATCCTGATCCTTTGGAGAGGTCAGTGTCAAGAATTCATTTCTATTACACCTTCAGACGTATTTTGACTGAACTGCAAGCTCCAATACCAATGGAACAAAACGTTAAAACCATTCAGCTACAGAATAGACAAGAAGGCTTTATGAAAGGACTGTAACGAATTCAATATTAAGGCCCAAGACAGAACTTTAGACAAAAGGTCACGATCATTAATCATGGGTCTAGGCACACCTTATTTTTGGCGTGCAACAGAAAGTATAAATATGACTGGAATCCTCCTTACCAATCTTTCTCTTCAAGGCACAGGCTGTCAACACTCGGGTCCATAGAGCAAGACATAAAACAGCATGGACAAACATTTATCTTAGACACTTCTAAGGGCCTAACTAAAGCAGAATAGAACAATAAACGACTCTGTTCGTACTTACTTGGTGTGTGCTAGGTTTCGCAAGCACAAACGAGATCGACATAAACTGAACCTTTCTACTGTTTGGTTTGCACAAAACAATACTTAGCAAATTTAGAGGACGCACATTAATTTCTACAGTTGAATTACCTTCAAGTCTAAAATATACCAAAATGTTTTTACAATAACGCAAGATCGCAAGTAGACATTCCAGATGGCACTGGTTTATACATCTGCCTTCTGACCTCAAAACTCCAGATAGGAACAATAATAAACTACAATAATGAAAATCCTTGTGGCAGGCAATGAACAGAAAGTCGGGAAAACGAATAAATTCTGAGCCAGTAATATTGCAAGCAGTAAACAAACAAGATGACCCTCCAAGAATAAGTCATCCAATCCCTGCGGTCCAAAGTCCGAAGGCCGTAGAAGAGTAAAAAAAAATAACGGGGACCATGAAATATGAAAAGGCAGCATTTTTTTTTGGATTAACTGCTAGGATTACATGGATCTTTATCTTACTAAAAATAAACCCCCAACTATTAATGAGAACTAATTCCATAAGTGCTCGGCATAAAGCCACTACTTTCTAGCAGTAGACAAAAGCCAGCTCACGACACCCCTAATATACCTGGTAAAGAGTCTATAGCTTTAACTGACCTAATTTTTTTAATAAACCACAAGATGAACAAGCCTGTTTTTTTTTACCCACATTTATCAGGCGGTGATGGAGAGATGGTGGTGGAGGCACTGACCCGGGAACCACCGCCGCCAGTAATAGCCATCGCCAGTTACAATTAGCAATCCTAAGGGCCGTTATAACGCTTAACTAATGTCACACACCGCCTCTAAACAGCGTTCTTATTCTTTCTGCTAGCGAGTTGTGTCTTCATATAAATTCTTTGATAGTTTCTCTTATTCTGCTCACTTGAGTTCGTAATTCTTCTGCGGTTAGTAGACAACACTACTAGTCTTGCTGATCTTTGCAGTTCAAGATCCTTTTAGTCTTTTATTTTTTTGGTTATTCCTTTCTTTAATATCAAGTTCGAAGTTATGCGTCGTCAGCATCAGCGAGTTTTTTCTTTTTCTTTTTCTATATCCTCCTTTAGTTCACTCAGTTTGGCTAAAATGTTAATAATTCGCCTCTGAAGGTTCTTAAAATACATCAATGGCTATTACTAAATTCACTCTCAGGTATCTTTGGTATCGCGTATTGTTTTAAATGCTGAGCTTCTGAAGAAGTGGTTTTTTCTGCTTCTATTGTATTTATTATTTTGTCAGCTGTAGAACTTAAATCTATAAAGTTCCATGTTTTTGCATTTGTTTATCGTTGGGAGTTCTTGTAGTGTGTTTTGATAGTTTAGTCAACCACGCCCTCCCCCCTTAATTTTGGTTTAACTTAACAATGCCAAGGCGATTTTCGGATCTCCCGCCTAAGTCTTTTGTCTAATTGTATTTCATGCCTACAAACTCTTGATTGTCTCGTTATCTGTAAACTGAACATGTTGTCCTTTGATCGTTTTTCTTCACATACAAATGCCTTTATCATTTACTTCAAAATCATTATGATCTAAAAAATCGGGAGGTTCAAGGCCTAAACTTTTGTAAACTTCTCCCGGCGTACTTTCTGTTAATTTCACAGCCGCATTGGAGAGCTCTGAGCGACGCTGTGTTAAAGGCCCATTTCACTCATGTCGTCTCCAGATCAAAAACATCATAATCTTCTTCACCTTCATGCCTGCCATGTTTCTTTAATAATTACTTTTATTTTGTTTATAAAAAATGTCACAAGCATATGGTTCCAATTCTTGACACCGCATAGAAGACTGAAAGAGCCCCTTGGCGTGAAGGGAAATACACGGGAATATAACTGTCCAAATAATCCATCAACTTATTATTGCAGACAAATTCTTACTGTCAAATTTTCCAGACCTGGGAGCAGATGAAGTGATTGAGCCCAGGCTCTGCGCAACTTACATCAAAATAGAACTCCGAATCATCACAGACCCAAACCAGGACAGTATGTCCCAGAATCTGGGACGGGCAAACGTTAAGAAAATTCTATAAAACTTGAGGGGCAGAAATATTTCTTTAACACAATCAGACATATTTAACCTATTCTGATCTAGGCTAACCGGCGAATGAAAGGGCTGACTTTTGCGTTCACAGGAATCGAAAATGAAGAAGCTCTAAAAACATAGAATAGGCGCCGCAGTATGTTAAAGACTGCAAAATAAATGTAGCTGTAAATTTTGCGTATGGGAAATCGCTTTTCATTCCCTTAATTTGAGTTGTTAAGAGCGCATGCCCATACATTCAGAGCATTAAAAGACAGATTGTCATATGAACTAACTTTAATGATACAAACGTGTATCAGATCAACAGACACCCGAAGCAAAGTAACAAGCCATTTCTGACATCACGTTAGAGTTTTGACGTTGTGTAAACCCAATTATAGCAAGCAGATTGAGCAACATATCAGCAAAATTAGCAATATTGTACGAAGAGTGAATTCATCATACAGCATATCCCAGAAGCAGGCAGACACTATATGGAATTTTAGTTTTAGTGCCGCAGAAGATCGCTTAAAGGTATTTTATTGCTGTGTGAAGATGAAGCACCATTCAAAAGAGGAAGTGAAAATTTATTAATCCTAAAAAAACGAAAGTACAATGTTCGGATTGAGGGTATTCCTAACCAAAATCTACGCTAGTGGGCTTAGGCTTATCAGCCTTTTGACGAAATTAAGACAATTGTATTGGGGTGGGGAGGTGTCGAAGTCCAACAGTAGACGGCTTGTGTCTAAGATCTACACCTTCACAGCGTCAGTCTTGAATGATTCTATATAACAACAAAATACGTTTATGGAATGGACCAAAGATCGACAGAGGATAATCAGTTGATGGAAGTAGGGAGAACTGTAAAGACGAATAACCATCAAATTGATAAAGAAAAAGTTGGCGATTAAACCATATTAATGTACATTTGTTTTTAATTATATATGCGCAGCTGAATATTCAAGATAATTAGTTTAAAAGATATAAAAACAAAATTATATTTTATTTTTTAAAAAGCATGTCCGTTTCATGTTATTCCAAATGTGACTGCAGCGCCAGAGCCGCGCAAAAGAAGGGAAAGTAGAAACCCCCAAACATAAAACCTTCAGATTAACAAACAGATTACGCAAATGCAACAAAAACTAGAGCACAAGACCTTTCCAAATACAGCAAAACCAAACGAAGGTATTCTGCTGCTTTTAATGCTGTTACATATGTTAAAACTGAGCATCGACAGTTAGTTTGCTCTACACAGGAACAAGTGTAGATCCTCTTAGCAACCAGGTGTTTGTGCACACCCGCAGCTTTACCTCTAGGCGGTTTGTCTTTATCTCTTGGCCTGGTGTTCATACTGTAAGTGCTTGCTGGCAAAAAATTAAAAACTAAAAACCTCCAAAAGCACACAGCTATGGGTTCACCTAATACAGCTAAAACTAGTTCGTTCAAACTGACCAATAAATAAAGCACTATCTACTTCAAACTCACGGATGAAGAATTTTTATCGTTTACAGCCGAGTTTGATGACTATAAAAGACAAAAGTTAGATCTTCAAAAAAAGGCAATGGCAAGTTTTCTCACACCAGACACCGATCAGCTAAAAAAGGAATGTTTAAAAAAGTAAATCGAGACTTAAACTCTGTTTCTAAACAGCTCACTTTAACAACATCAAAGGGCGTTTATACTTTAGTTTATGAGTCCAAGCACAAAAAGACCGTTGATATTGATTCTGATTAAGTATTTTTTTTTTTATTTAAATAAATATTTTGAGTTAGAAAAAAAACTCAACATGGCTAAGAATATATGAAGACCGACGAATTTGTTTTAAGGAATGCTCGAGGGAGAGCGTTTGTCAAAAGCTTTAAATGATATTAATCTAGAAGTACATTGATCAACAATCGTACAGGCAAGTGTTTTGTTCATGCTATTTCTCAATTTCCCAGAAAACTAACAATAGACCCCCGCCAGTTAAAGTAATGTTATCTGTTTTAATCGACTATATAACAATAAATGAAGAAAATCTAGAAGTCTGGGTCTCAACTAAACAACAGGTTAAATTCTTTCTCATAATGCTTAACACCTGGTTGGGCAGACCAACGCTTACACAGTTGATGTGGCCGCTGAAGAGCCAAAATGAGAGGGCTCTGGTTGGCGTCAGAGGGCGAAGTCATAGAGATCAGATTAAAACAGGCTAAGTATGATCCGAATTGTTGGCAAATCTTTACTTTCCACTACCTCCAGCATTAGTCCGCAAAAGAGCAGTTCTAAACATAAAGAATTCGGGACGACAAATGTTTTTATGTGGTGTGTTCTTGCAATGCTGCATTACGGTCCGCAAAAACGCAGAGAAAGTATCTAACATGAACCATTACATCATGATCTTAACTTTAGTGAATCTCCTTTCCTGTTAGGCGTGGACAAAATAGATCATTTGAAGAACAAAACAACCAATAACTGTTAAATGTATACACATGTCTGAGAAAAACAATTTGGTGCCTATTATAGTGTCTAAAGACAGCCCAACAATAGGTGATCCAGACTAAAGCCATGTGGACTTACTCCTAATTTTCTTCGCCAGCAGGGCTACTACATTACACATTGATACGCACAATGATAGACAAATGCGGCATACTCCAAAGCATGAACATAAACAAGAATTCTGTAGGAAATGTTTAACACGAATTCCATCCGTTCCAGCTGCGCTTGAACATAAAAAACATTGTAAAAGTTTGTAGACTGTAATGCAGAACTAACTACGCCCCCACCCGGATCTAAAGTTAGTTTTAAATAACTGGGAAACGGATGCAAACGAGTCCATATGTTGTTTTACGCAGACTTCGAGTCGCTTATTGTTCCCTATGAAGGGCCAACCCCACAGAAACTTCTGAAACTGCCTTAGTGAGCAATCACCAGATTTTGTTCATTTGCTTTTATCATTGTTAGGTCGGGTTTGGGGCCCATTCAGAACCAGAATTATATAGAGGACCTAATGCGCAGAATACTTCTTAGAACGCATGCAGCAATTTCTTAAACGCCTGTTCTAATAATCTAACTTTCTGAAATCATAATGACGCCTGAAGACCAAGAACAGTATGACTCAGCCCCACATTGTTGGATTTGCGGTTTAGAGCTAATGTCTAACAGTGAGGAAGCCAATCCGACAGTAAGAGACCATGATCAATTAGCGGAAAGTTCAGAGGAGCAGCGCACAGTAAATGCAATCTTCAACTAAGTTTGACCCTAAGACATGGAGGCTGCCCATCTTCTTTCATAACTTGCGAGGTTACGACTCTCATCTTATAATGCAAGCAGTAGACGACGCCTTCATGGTAACAAGCATAGCACAGTCATCAGAAAAGTACATGTGTTTCACTTTAAATAACAGGGCTTTCTACGACTCTATGCAAAACCTGATGGGTTCATTAGAGTCACTGGCTATGTCCTTAAAGTCCTGCCCAATAACAGAAGAATATTTTGACCCAACTCTCGTTAGAAAGGGCGTTTACCCTTATGAGTACATGAACAGTTGGGAAAGGTTTGATGAAGATTCACTTCCACCTAAAGACGCGTTCTTTTCTAGTCTTAGAGGAAAGGGCATTTGTGATTCTGATTACCAGCATGCTCAAGATGCGTGGCAGAAGTTAGATTGTAAAACGATGGGAGACTATCATGATTCATACTTGATGGCCGTTACATGTTTGTTGGCGGACGTTTTTGAAAATTACAGAAAGACCTGCATGTAACATTATAGCCTGGATCCCGCGCATTACATTTCTGCGCCTGGGATGAGTTGGGATGCTTTCTTAAAGTTTACTGGAGAAAAGATTGATTTTATTGTCAGATTTACCAATGATTCAGATGATTGAAAACGGATTGCGGGGAGGAATTAGTATGGCGTCGCATCATTACTGTAAAGCAAACAACAAATACTTGGACGACTATGATCCAAGTAAAAGGTCTAACTATCTCATGTATTTAGATGCAAACATCTGTATGGTTGGGCTATGGCGCAATCACTTCCATCACGCAACTTTAAAATGCACACAGACGGCGGTACAAATAATATCCAAGGAGCATTAAAGTGGTTGAGCAGTTTAACGCCGGATCAACAGCGTGGATACATTCTAGAAGTTGACTTAGAATATCCTCAGGAACTCCATGACCTACATAATGACTACCCATTTAGCAGCAGAAAGTCTAAAATGGCAATAAACAGAGCCGCCTAAACTTGTGCCTAATCTTCGTGACAAAAAAAATTATGTCTGTCATTACAGACTTCTACAATTTTATTTAAGGCATGGTTTAAAGTTGACAGCTGTTCATCGTATAATTGCTTTTGATCAAGAACAGTTCATGAAACCATACATCATGAAGAACACTGATCTCAGAACTAAATCCACAGATGCTTCAGAAAAAGACTTTTTCAAGCTGATAACAACAGCTGTTTCGGAAAGACTATGGAAAATCCACACAAACGTAAAGATGTCAGATTGGTCACCAAAGAGAACGAGGCAATTAAGCTGACTTCAAAACCTAATTATCAGGACTTCAGAAGATTTCATGATCAGCTTTTTGGCATAATGATGAAGAAAAAGAAAGTCAAATTGGACAAACCTGTATTTATTGGGTTTACCGTTTTAGAATTATCAAAGCTTTTGATGTTAGAATTTCTTTATGACTACTTTAAGCCCTTCTATCCTGAGTCCAGAGTACTTTACACAGATACAGACAGTTTTGTTATAGATATCCCTACTGAAGACATCTATAAAGACATGGAATTAGAAGTAGCTAAAGGGCATGCGGGATGGTATGACACATCTGATTATCCTAAAGATTCGCCTTTGCATTCAACTGTTAACAAAGAAGGTTTTAGGAAAGATGAAGGACGAATTATCTGAGGGGTGATCAAGGAGTTTGTTGGTTTAAGGTCGAAAATGTACAGTTATTCGAGCCAGGAGAAAACCATTAAGAAAGCAAAGGGAATATCTCGCAGTGTTGTGCAGTCAAACATATCACATGACAACTACAAAGAAGCATTTGTTTGACAATAAGACTTTTCCTCATGACAACGTAAACTACGATCTAATCTACATGAGATCAACACAACTGTTGTAACAAAGAAGTCATTAGATAGAACAAACACAAAACGAGTATTTGTT
>CM031614.1:71885481-71922981 GCA_018398815.1 Conus ventricosus
CTGGTCAGACCTGGCCAATTGTAGTGACTGGTCAGACCTGGAGAGAACGGGAAAACACGGATTTAAGCTCACCCGCTCTCAACCGGTCTTAACCGGTTTCGAGCGGCCGACCTTAAATCCGTGTTTTCCCGTTCTCTAACTAGTAAACTCTACAAACAAACATACTGTGTAGGATTATCCGTTTTCAATACTAATTTACTAAACTTTTCAGATTTTAGTTTTTGCTTAATCCTATGTTTTTCTTGATCATTTTCAATAACATCATTTTCACGCATACATTCATCAAATGCGTCTCTGTCTTTCATGTGAAATAAAACTACAGTCTTTAATTGTTCTCTAAAGTCTTTTAAAACAGAGTTATATTTTTGACATAAAATCCACACACTTATCCCAGCATGTCTTCCACTGAAAGCCAGTTTTGACAAAGTGTTTCTCTTTTTAACTATGTCTCTTTCTGCCGAACAGTCATCTATAATAATAGTGTCTGCGTTCCCTCAAACAATTTATAAAAGTGTTCTAAACACTCACTCAGCTTATTGCTGGGATCAATTAAATATATGTCATCATCCGCCCATATAAACCTTCTGTCATTATATGCTTTGTTCCATTTAAGTGTTGGACAGAAAATTACTATATAATCAAAATTATAGCGATAAACTGTTTGTAATAGATCTAGGATAAATATTGTTTTTCCACAACCAGTCTGTCCACAAATCAGTGAACAATGAGGGGATTTTATCATAAAGTTTTAACATCGGCATTGACACCAAAGTTGTCTGCTCCATAGTTTTATAACAGAATTTAATCTAATCCAGTTATTATTTTTATCATACTCTCCGTCAAAACTTGTTCAGTATAATAAAACCCTATGAGGCCTAAATGTGTAAGATTAATCCAATTCAGTTCTGTAAGATTGTTTCTATTAAGTCAACACTGATTTTGTTGCTTGTTGTTATGGTCTTAATATCCTCACCATTGTGAAGAACGACGACGGTAACTTTAAGACGTTTAACGTCTAAGTTTTGCCAGCTAATATTAATTCCTTTTATAAGGACGTCACTAACGCCCACAACCCCATCCCTCTCCACATCTTTAAAGACAGAAATTTCAAATATCATTGTGAACGCGCCTCCTAATTTCCTGTGTGGAATGAACTGTAATTTTGTAGAAGCTTCCTTTAAAACCGTTTCTCTTCTGTGGAGGATGTACTGTTTTTTTCCCATACGGCGTTATTTCAATCTCTTTCCGACTATTGTCCTCTGGCATAAGACTTTATGTAAAGGGCCAGAGTTGAGTGCTTTTCTGAAACTTTTTTGACGGCTAAAAAATGTAAATGGGCTTATGAATTCAAATTTTATTTCCCATTCTAAATATGTTCTAAGTGCCATTTGCTGTCAGGTTTTCGAACTATTTTATTTTCATACTGGCCAGCATTATTTGCTTCTACATTGCGCAGTTGCTCTAGTTTAGGAAACTTTTTGTTGTCGCCAACCTCTTTGCGTTTATAATCACCATCTTTAGTGTACTCAAACCCATACAAAGCGCCTATCTCACCATTCTGTTCAAAGTCCGCAAAGTCTGCAAGGTCTTTTAATTCTAAAGTTATACACCTCACAGGCGCTAATGTAACTCCAGATTCTTCTGGCCCACGCGACATGTTTTAGTACAACTTATTATTTTATTCCAAAACAATGTGCAGGTTATCACATTTCACGGCTTTTCCTGTTTTGTCTGCAATTTTTTATATTAAATGATCCGACCCTCCCACAAACTAATCTTTTAAACTGTAAATTAGGGAATTGTATAATTTCATAATCGCAATATGCAGCTTTCCTGATGGAAGAGCTCTTAAAACAGTTGAGGGCCTTCCATCATATAAGTTTTTCATCAGTGCTTAGCTCATCCAAATGGACATAGAGTAATGAATGTAATGCAAGATCGAGCGGATTTCCCCCTCATAAGTAGTTTTATCTGGCGTAACTCCAAAACTATGAAAGGGTTGATCGGCAGTTGTAAAGCCTAACAATTTTAGCTAGCTCTCCAACAAAATAGTAACCTACTTCTTCTTTTTCAGGTTTGAAGGTCAACTTTATTTTCAGATTCGCATTGTTAAGTTTGAGAGTAATGTCAAAGTTACTCATTGCTTCTTTTAGTGAGCAAAACCCGCAATAACCATCAGGTATTGTTAACTGCTAACTTTTTTTCCTGCATTATCAAGTTTTTCAATCTTATTATTCTTCTTCGATTCACTTATATTAAACCATACAACTTTGTAAAAAAATTTCATGAAGTGCAACCATTCTGGTTCCGCAATTGTTATCAATAGCATGTTCCAAAAACGAAGGACGGTCTTGGGTTGTTATTGTTACAAACATTTTTTGAACGAAATAAAAATGAGTGCATTTAAATATACTAATGCAAAATATTCTGTTGGACCGCACTACAATCTTAAAAATATAACAACTGATACTCTTGACATTTCTGTGACTCAGTCTGACGCCTTTCAAGTAAAGGTTAGTACTCCATTAAACAGATATCTTTAACCCCCTATTAAAAAAGACTACATCCCGAAAGTGTGGTTTAGTCATCCGATGCAGTTTTATCAGAACCAGTTAAACTTTGCTGTGTTTTGCGCATCAACTGGGTGTGGAGTGTCGTATGCTGATCATTTAAATCATCCTGATCCTTTGGTGAGGTCAGTGTATAGATTTCATTTCTATTACACCTCAGACGTATTTTGACTGAACTGCAAGCTCCATTACCAAACGACAAAACGTTTAATCCATTCAGCAACCGAATAGACATAAAGGCTTTTGAAAGGATCTGTAACGAATTCAATATTAAGGCTAAGACAGACTTTAAACAAAAGTTGGATCTTAATCATGGTCTAGGCACCCCTTATTTTTGGGGCGTGCACAGAAAGTATAACTATGCCTGGGATCCTCCTTACACATCTTTCTCTTCAGGAACAGCTGTTCACCTAGGGTCCATAGAGCAAGAGCATAAAACAGCATGGACAACATTTATCTTAGACACTTCTAAGGGACTAACTAAAGCAGGAATAGAACGAATAAACGACTCTGTTCGTACTTACGTTTGGTGTTTGCTAGGCTCGCAAGCACAAACGAGATCGAACATAACAGATCCTTCTACCGCTTTGACGCACAAAACAATACTTAGCAAATTTAGAGGACGCCATTAATTCTACAGTTGATTTACCTTCAAGTATTAAAAGGTACCAAAATGTTTTACAATACGCAAGATCGAAAGTAGACTTTGCTGTTGGTACTGGTTTATACATGCTGCCTTCTGACCTTAGGCTCCAGATAGGCACAATAATAAACTACAATAACGAAATCCTTGTGGCAGGCAATGAACAGAAAGTCGGAAAAAACGAAATAAATTCTGAGCCAGTAATATTGCAAGCAGTAAACAACAAGTCGACCCCCCAAGAATAAGTCATCCAATCCCCGTGGCCCAAAGCCCAGAGACCGTTGAAGTCAAAAAAAATAATGACCACGAATATGAAAAGACAGCACTTGTTCTTGGATTAACTGGCCTAGGATTACTCGGTCTTTATCTTACTAAAAATTAACCCAACTATTAAGAGAACTAATGCCCATAAGTGCTCGGCCATAAAGCCAACTACTTTGCCTGCAGTAGACAAAAGCCAGCTAACAACACCCCCTAATATACCTGGTAAAGCGTCCATAGCTTTACTGGCTAATTTTTTTAATAAACCCGCAAGATGATCAAGCTGTTTTTTTACCCATGATTTATCAGGCGGCGATGGAGGTGATGGCGGTGGAGGCACTGACCCGGGTCCACCACCGCCTGTAATAGCCATTACCAGTGTGCTTATTGCAAAACCTAAGGCCGTTATAACGCTTACTAATGTGACTCCTTGCTCGCTAAACAACGTTCGTATTCGTTCTGCTAGTGTTGTGTCTTCATATAAAATTTTTTTGATAGTTTCTCTTATTCTGGTCGCTTGAGATCGTAATTGTTCTTGGTAAGTAGACAACACTTTTAGTATTGCTGATTTTTGTATTTTAAGTTCTTTTAGTCTTTTGGTTATTTCTTTTTTAACACCAGGCCCTAAGTTGGCGTCATCAGCCTCAGCGAGTTTTTCTTCTTCTTTTTTTATACGCTCATCTAGTTCATCCACTTTTGCTGACATTTTTTTAAAATTCGTCTCTGATGGCTCTCAAAGAATGACCAAGGGCCGCTAGGTCTTGCTTGGGTATCGGCGGGTCGTAGATAGTTTTTAATGCTGTTTCTTCTGAAAAACTGGTTTCTGCTTGCATTATTTTGTCCGCTGTTTTGACTTAAATCTTTAAGTTCCATGTTTTGTATTTGGCTATCTGTTGGGAGTACCTGTAGTGTGTTTTGAAGTTTAGCAACTGCCTCCCCCCTTAATTTTGGTTTAACAATGCCAAGGCGATTTCGTTCGCCCGCTCTAAGTCTTTGACTAATTGTACTCAGCCTACAAACTTTGATGGGTCTCGCTATCTGTAAGCGGAACACGTTGTCCTTGATCGTTGTTCACATACAAATGGCCACCTTTTACTTCAAAATCATCAGGGGCTATAAATTCGGGAGGTTCTAGGCCTAAACTTCTGTAAAATGATATGACCTTAGGTTCTGTTAATTCATGCCACATTGAGGCCGTTGAGCGATGCTGTATCAAAGGAGTCATTTCACTCATGTCGTCTCCAGATCAGGAACATCATAATCTTCTTCACCTTCAATTCCTGCCATGTTTTTAATAATTAACTTTTTATTTTGTTTTATAAAAATGTCACAAGCATATGGTTCAATTCTTGACCCGCATAGAAGACCGAAAGAGCCTTTGGTGTGAAGGGAAATAAACGGAATATTACTGTTCCAAATAATCCATCTACTATTGATGCGGATCAAATTCTTACTGTCAAATTTCCAGACCTAGGAGCAGATGAAGTGATTGTGCCAGGCTCTGTGCAACTTACTTTCAAAATAGAACTCGAATCAGCAACAGACCCAAACAGGACAGTTGTCCAGAATCTGGGACGGGCAATCGTTAAGAAAATTTCTATAAAAACTTGAGGGGCAAGAAATATTTTCTTTACACAATGCAGACATATTTTTAACCTATTCTGATCTATGGCTAACTGGGAATGAAAGGGCTGACTTTGCGTTTCAAGGAATCGAAATGAAGAAGCACTAAAACATAGAATAGGGCGCCGAGATGTTAAAAACGGTAAAAAGTATGTAGCTGTAAATTTTGCGTATGGAAATCGCTTTTCCATTCCCTTAGATTTTGAGTTGTTAAAAGTGCATGCACCATACTTTCAAGGAGCATTAAAAGACAGATTGTCATATGAACTAACTTTTAATGAATACAAACGTGTTATCAGATCATCAGACACCGAAGCAAAGTACAGCATTTCTGACATCTCGTTAGAGTTTGACGTTGTTTAGCAACCCTAATTTAGCAAGGCTGATTGAGCAACAATATCAGTCAAAATTAGCAATATATTACGAAAGAGTGATTCATCATACAACATATCCCAGAAGCAGGGCAGACACTATATGGAATTTTAGCTTTAGTGCCGCGGCAAGATCGCTTAAGTATTTTATTGCTGTGTGAAGATGAAGAACCATTCAAAGAGGAAGTGAAAGTTTATTAATCCTAAAATAACGAAAGTACAATGCTCGAATTGAGGGTAGTCCTAACCAAATCTACGCTAGCGGGCTTAAACCTTATCAACATTTTGACGAAATAAGAAAATTGTTTGGGGTGGGAGGTTAAAGTCCAACAGTAGACCTGTGTCTAAAGATCTACACCTTCACAATGTTAGACTCGATGATTATTTAACAACGAAATACGGCTTATGGATTGACCTAAGGTCGACAGAGGATAATCAGTTGCATGGAAGTGGGGAGGAACGGTAAAGACGGAATAAACATTCAAATTGATAAAGAAAAAGATGGCGATAAACCAGTTAATGTACATTTGTTTTTAAATATATGATGCGCAGCTGAATATTCAAGATAACAGATTAAAAGATATACAATACTAAATTATTTTTATTTTATAAAAAGCATGTCTGTTAAGCATTATCCAAATGTGCCTACAGCGCCAGAGTCACCAAAAGAAGGGATAGTAGAAACCCCCGACGTAAAAACCTTTAGATTAACAAACATTACACAAATGCAACAAAAACTAGAGCAAGACCTTTCAAAATACAGCAAACCAAACGAAGGTATTCTGCTGCTTTTAATGCTGTTACATATGTTAATACTGGAGCATCGACTGTTAGTGCTCTATCAGCAGAACGAGTGTTGGTCTCTTAGCAACAGGCGTAGGTGCGCCCGCAGCTTTACCTCTAGGCGGGTTGTCTTTAGCTCTCGGTCTGTGTTCATTAGCTGTAAGTGCCGCTAGCAAAAAAATAAAAACTAAACTCCAAAAGCACACAGCTATGGTTCAATTAATAACAGCTAAACTTAGTTCGTTCAAACTGACAATAAATAAAGCACTAGTTGACTCAAACATCACGATGAAGAATTTAGTCGTTTACAGGCCGATTTTGATGACTATAAAAGAGAAAAGTTTGATCTTCAAAGAAAGGCAAAGACAACTTTTTCTCAACAGCCAGACACCGATCAGATAAAAAAGGAATGTTTAAAAAAAGTAAACGAAACATTAAACTCTGTTCTAAACAGCTCGCATTAACAACATCAAAGGGCGTTTATACTTTAGTTTATGAGTCCAAGCACAAAAAGACCGTTGATATTGATTCTGATAAGTATTTTTTTTTTAATTTAAATAAATATTTTGAGTTAGAAAAGAAACTCAACATGGCTGAGATATATGAAGGAGCAGACGAATTGTTTGAAGGAATGCTAAAGGATGAGCGTTTGTCAAAAGCTTTAAATGATATCAGTCTAGAAGTCATTGATCCAGCAAACGTACAGGCAAGCGTTGTTCATGCAATTTCTCAAGTTCCAGGTAAACTAACAATAGACCCGCCAGTTAAAGTAATGTTAGCTGTTTTAATCGACTATATAACAATAAATGAAGAAAATCTAGAAGTCTGGGTCTCAACTAAACAGCAGACTATTCTTTCCTCTAATGACTTAACACCCGGTTGGGCAGACCAACTGCTTACACAGTTTGATGAAGCCGCTGAAGAAGCCAAAATGAGAGGCTCTGGTTGGTCAAGGGCAAAGTCCTAGAGATCAGATTAAAACAGGCTAAGTATGCACCGATTGTAGGCAAGGCTTACATTCCGCTGCCCCCAGCATTGGTAGCGAAAAAAAGCAGTTCTAAACATAAAGAATTCGGACAACAAATGTTTTATGTGTTGTGTTCTTGCAAGGCTGCATTACGTCCGCAAAAACGCAGAGAGAGTATCTAACTATCAGCCTTACATCAATGATCTTAACTTATAGTGGAATATCCTTTCCCGTTAGTGTAGATCAAATTGATCAGTTTGAAGAACAAAACAAACCAATAACTGTTAATATCTACACATGGGATGAGGAAACGAATCTACAGACCATCAGAGTGTCCAAAAACAGTCCATCGATTGGCGAACCAGACAAAAATCGTGTTGACTTACTACTGATGTTTTCACCAGCAGGGCTACCACATTACACATTGATACGAGCAATGAGTAGAGAGAACAGTAATATGCCGACTCTAAGCCACTTTCACCCTCCACCGAGTTTTTGGGCGAAAGTGGCATAAAAGCCGCCTTTTCCTGTGGCGGAAGAGAGAGAGAGAGAGAGAGAGAGAATCACCGGCAGACAGACAGACAGACGAGAAGAAGAGAGACAGAGAGAGAGACAGACAGACAGACAGAGAGGCGGGCAGACAGACACACACACACACACACAACACACACACACTCTTTTTCTTTCTCTCTCTCAGTTAAATGTCATAAAATCCGCACACTTCTTCTGACTAATTTCCACTACAAACTTTGTACACAGACAGGCAGACACGGGGCTGAAACCTGATCACTTAATTTACGGCTTGCGGCCTTCGTTTACACAGCGCAGGCTAGGCGCTCTGGGGGTTCGTGCGGGGAACTGCTGCGAGACCACGCGGCGCGCACACCTGATGACGAGACAGCTTGCCAGTGTTGTGCCCACCATACACAGCCGCCGCCATTTTACATTCGACCGGTGGGCTGTAAAGACGTTTCAGAGAGAACTTGTGTGTGTTAAAAACATGGCGAGTCAGGGAAGTGATGTTTCAATGCCTTCTGTCAGTGCTGGAAGTGACACTAATATTACTCAAGAAATGGCTGAAGTGTTGTTATCTTCGCAAGGAAAACTTTCTGATCAACAGACCGATCTTGTGGAAAAATACATTGTTTATCATGAGGCCATGGCAAAGTTTTTGAGAAATAAATTGAGTAGCGAGCCTTGTTCTCCTCCCTCAAAGCCAAAAGGAAGCATTTTGTTTTTGTTTCTTCAACAATTATTTAATTAGAGTAACTTTGAAAAGCTTTTAACTTTTGAAGAAATGATTCTATTCAAAAAGCTCCAAATGTTCAGTGACCGGTGTACTACCTAGTAGTTCAGAAACTTCTCCACCTTGTGGTGTTTGTGACACAACGGCAAAGCAGACGACGCGGAACACGACTTGGGCTGGGCCCAGACAGGGCTGGTGTTGTTACTGGCTAATTATAGGGGGCGTAGCACTGTTCGCTAACTGCCCTCCGACAACTGCTCTGCAAGGCTCTCAGTGAACGCCACAAACACATGACGCGGACTTAAAAATAGTAACGGTTTTGCAAAACTAGGCCAATCGGCAGACTCTGCCGATTGACCTACAAAGCCCTCTCTAACGTGCGACTGTAAGACCACAGCAGGCCTACCACTGACGTGGTTGGCGCAGTGTGGTCTAGTGGCATTGGGTGTTTGTTGTTTGTTTGTTTGTTTGTTGTTTGTTTGTTTGTTGTTTGTTTGTGTTTGTTTGTGTTTGTTGTTTGTTTGTGTGTGTGTGTGTTTTGTCCTACCCCACGCATGCACACCCCCCACCCCCCTCCACCCGCCCACCCCACCCCACGCATGCACACACTGACGTGGCTCTAAATATAGTAACGATCATGCATGTACGGTTTGCTGCCATATGACATTTGCGCCTGCCCTGCTTCGGCTGTTTGATTGTTTAAAAAACGCAGTGTGCCTGGATAACGATTTTTGAATGTTCTGGCAAACAAACTAGATAGGGTTAGGCCTTGTGTGTTTGTTTGTTGTTTGTTTGTGTTTGTTGTTTGTTTGTGTGTGTGTTTTGTCCTACCCCACGCACGCACGTTCCCCCACCCCCACCCCACGCACGCACGTCCCCCCACCCCCACCCCACGCACGCACGTCCTCCCACCCCACCCCCCTGTGTACACCACACACACTCCTACCCCCAAGTCGCCCCAAGTTCTTAATTAAGTTTTTAATTAAGTCACCCCAAGTTCTTAATTAAGTTTTTAATTAAGTTACTTCAAGTTCCTAATAAGTTCTTGATCAAGTAACTTCTAAGTTCTTGATCAAGTTCTTGATAAGTTCTTGATTAAGTCATCTTTTAAGTACAACCAAGTTTTTATTTGAGTTATCTTATAATTATCAAAAAACAAGACAATCTATGTTTTTATCTTAAATAGCAGATGTCTAATATAGTACACACACGCCTCAAAAAACGTGTCATCGTTGAGAATGTCTTGCTCAGCGTTCTCTGCATAGATCTTAATGAAATTCTTACATCCTAAGCAACCGCATTGATTCTGGTCTATGGAAATGTCTTTTATAGACTCCATGTCTTTATTTATTGACTTTATCATTTTATAATACGCCATGATCTATTTTTATTAAAAAATTTAAAATATTATTGCATTATAAATGGATCAAAATGATCTTTGTTGTTGACGGTTTTGGCGTGCAGTTGTCTTTTTCTGTATTTAACGGTTCAGATTTTTTTGATTGCTTTTGTTTCTGTTGCCATTCTTTATATATTTTATAACAGTAATAACCGCCCCCAGCAGCAGCAAGGGCGCCAAAAATGGCAACAGTTTTAAGTTCAATATTCCATGAAGACTTTGGTGCCCTTGTATCACATGGAGTTTTTATAGCGGGCATTGAATCAACTTGTTCTGGCGCTGGCGGCGGTATGTTTTCATGATGAGTTATATTCTGTAACATTAATTTTTTTTGTCTGTTCCACTCTGCTAATTTTTTTCCTGCTTCAACACGCCCAGGATGCTTTTTTACTGGTCCCCACCTGATTCAGTGTTTTCTGCTGATTTTCTGGCTTGGTTACTTTCTCCACCTGATTCAATGTTTCCTGATTCTGATGATTTTCCAGCTCGTTCATTTTGAAGGGAAACAAAATCTATATGATTAAAAGTTATTAATCCCATGATTAATGGCGATAAACAATGTTCCAAATCTGTAGTATAGATCACATCTAGAGACTCTAATGACTTTGTTAAAACTGGATCTTGCGTTAAATCATACGTAAGATCTTGTTCAGAATCAATGGGAGCAAATCTACTGACTAGTTTAGTGTACAAACTAAGAACCGTTTGCCCCACACTTTTCACCATTCTAGACCCTAGCTGCGCTTCATACCTGTTATGATACTTTAAAATGTCTTGTGGCGACATCTGTTGAATCTGTTCAATGCTAAATTCAGTTCCGAGGAACTGTTTTGTTTTTCCACATGCTGCCAAAGAATACAACCTCTCCTTTTGGGGCATAACAGCTTGGCCATCAACTTGGTCATTCATAAGTTCGGGAAGGTTTAGGCCGCCTTGTAGCTGTAGTAGATCATCACTGTTCATTGTTTTTAATAATTATAATTATTTTATTTTATAAAAATGAGCACCGAAAAAACTGTTACCAACCTTGTATACCATTCTGCTGTTATTGGAGGACTAAGTGTAGGATACTCAATGCTTGGTAAAAGCCTGTTAAGAATTAAACCAGCAGATCTTGGCAAACTAGACTTTGAGGATTCAGCAAAGCTGATTGCTATCATTGCAGCTTCGTTTGCTACGAAAGATTTTCTAGTTAAGCAAGGAATAATTCCAGACAATATAAATATGTAAGAAAAAAATACATTTATAAAAAATGGCTTCACTCGCAATAATGATAGGGGCGGCGCTGTGGTGAATGCGCTTGCTTTTAGCGGAAGTAATTTCGCGTTTAGTAAACTGCGGGATGACGGCGAGAGAAAAAGACATAACAAAGCTATGGAGGAACTAGCAGCTGCACAAGACGCCTATGAAAAGCAGAGACTTGAGCAGTTAGATTTTATTAATGACACACTGAAAAAACAGGGGCATGCAGCTTACATATTTAAAGATGTTGATCAGGCAATAAAACAATATTATCTAGTAACAGGCAAACCAGTCCAGACATTGCCCCCACAAAATTCAGTGACTTTTATCAACCATCAGAAAAACAAAAGATGCAAGAAATCGCGTTATTGTCGTTGGTATGACCGTCGTGTATTTTGTTGCACATAATATTGGCTGAATAAAAAATGAACAAAATCTATTATTCGCCCAAAGGATATTGGAAGGGAATAACAGCAATTAAAAAGCTAAGCCAAGCAGCGGGAGTCAGTGAACAAACAGCAAAAGAATGGTTATCTAAACAAGCGATTTGGCAAATTTATTTACCTGCGCCCAAACGAATACAGAGACCACACTTTGTCAATACAACTCCAAACGACACCCATCAAATGGACCTTCTATATTTACCCTCTGATACGATTAGACGAAAAAGATTTAAGTACGCACTCACAGTCATTGACATAGCTTCAAGATACAAAGATGCGGAGCCATTAACACAAAAGAGTGCTTCTGCTGTTGCTGTTGCCGTACAACTGATATACCAACGAGGCCCGCTAACTTATCCTCGCATGATTCAAGTTGATGATGGAAAAGAATTTAAAGGGCAAGTGAATCAATTGTTGTTAAAACAAGAGTTACCATTAAAAGAGGCATTCCAGGAGTTCACAGATCACAGGCTTTAGTCGAAAACTTTAACAAACAGTTAGCTGAAAGACTTTTCTCCTACCAGTATCACAGAGAGCTTATTGACAATTCTCGCAACACAGAATGGGTTAGAAGACTGCCCTCAGTTTTGCGCGCAATGAATAATGAAGAATTTAAAGGGTTAAAACCAGTACAAGCAATTAAAAAACAAACAATAGATGTTGCTAAAGTAGAGTTTTCATCCGGCAAACTATTACCGTTTGGTTTAAAAGTAAGGTACCTTTATTTACCGGGGGAAGCAGAAGGGGACACTCGCATCAGGGCAACAGATCCAGTTTGGAGTGTTGATCCATATGAAATAAAAAGAATTGTAAAGATGAATCCGCCCGTGTATTATTTACGAGAAACTGGCACAACAAAACAACCAGCTCCTCAAAGATCTTTTGTGAAGGAAGAACTGCAGATAATCCCACCAGACACAGTTCCGCTTTAATTAATTTACGGTTCTATAATGACCATATGCATATGAAAACTCTGGATTAACAAACACACGTTTTGTGTTTGTTCTATCTAATGACTTCTTTGTTACAACTGTTGTGTTGATCTCATGTAGATTAGATCGCAGTTTTACGTTGTCATGATGGAAAGTCTTATTGCCAAACAATGCTTCTTTGTAGTTGTCATGTGATATGTTTGACTGCACAACGCTGCGAGATATTCCCTTTGCTTTCTTAATGATTTTCTCCTGGCTCGAAATACTGTACATTTTTGACCTTAACCCCACATACTCCTTGATTACCTTTCCAGATAATTCATCCTTCATCTTTCCTAAAACCTTCTTGTTAGTAATTGAATGTAAAGGCGAGTCTTTAGGATAATCGGATGTATCATACCATCCTGCATGCCCTTTAGCCACTTCGGTTTCCATGTCTTTATAGATGTCTTCAGTAGGGATATCTATAACAAAACTGTCTGTATCTGTGTAAAGTACTCTGGACTCAGGATACGAGGGCTTAAAGTAGTCATAAAGAAATTCTAACATCAAAAGCTTTGATAATTCTAAAACAGTAAACCCAATAAATACAGGTTTGTCCAATTTGACTTTCTTTTTTTTTCATCATTATGCCAAAAAGCTGATCATGAAATCTTCTAAGTCTTGATAATTAGGTTTTGAAGTCAGCTTAATTGCTTCGTTCTCTCTGGTGACTAATCTGACATCTTTGCGCTTGTGCGGATTCTCCATAGTCTTTCCAAAACAGCTGTTGTTCATCAGCTTAAAAAAGTCTTTTTCTGAGGCATCTGTGGATTTAGTTCTAAGATCAGTGTTCTTCATGATGTATGGTTTCATGAACTGTTCTTGGTCAAAAGCAATTATGCGATGACAGCTGTTAACTTTAAACCATGTCTTAAATAAAATTGTAGAAGTCTGTAATGACAGACATAATTTTTTTTGCCTCGAAGATTAGGCACAAGTTTAGGCGGCTCTCTTGGATCCATCTTTAGACTTTCTGTGCTAATGCGCGGTAGTCATTTGTAGTCATGGGGAGTTCATGAGGATATTCTAAGTCAAACCTTCTAGAATGAACCCACGACGTTGATTAGGCGTTATAATGCCCAACCACTTTAATGGCCTTTTGAAATTATTCGGATCGCCGCCTGTGTACATTTTAAAAGTTGCGTAACGGAAAGTGATTGCGCATTGCCCATCCATACAGATTGTTTGCATCTATATACATAAGATAGTTATTAGACCTTTTACCGGACTCATAATCAATCTAGGTATTGTAGATGTTTGCTTTACAGTAATGATGCGACGCCATACTAATTCCTCCACGCCAATCCGGTTTTCATTTATCTGATCATTGGTAAATCTGACAATAAATCAATCTGTTACCCAGTAAACTGTAAGAGAAAGCAAGTCCAGCTCATCCCGGGTGCAGAACTATAATGCGCAGGACCAAACTGTAATGTTTCATGCAGGTTTTCTATAATTTTCAAAGACGTCCGTCCACATACATACATCTGCCATTAAATAGAGTCATGATAGTTCCCATCGTTTTTTTACAATCTAACTTTTGACCAAGCATCTGGAGCTTGCTGGTAATCGGAGACGCTGATGTCCTTTCCTCTAAGGGACTAGAAAAGAACGAGCTTTAGGCGGGAAGTTGTATCTTCGTTCAAACCTTTCCCAAACTGTTCATGTATTCATAAGGGTAAACACCCTTTTAACAAGAGTTGAGTCAAAATATTATTCCGTTATTGGGCAGGACTTTAAGGACCCTAGCCAGTGCCTCTAATGAGCCCATCATGTGTTGCATAGAGTCGTAGAAAGGACATGTTATTTACAGTGAAACACATGTCACTTTTCTGATGGACTGGGCAATGCATGCTACCTGAAGGGCGCCTGGTTACTGATTGCATTATAAGGTGGAGAGTATAACCTCGCAAAGTAGTGATAGAATTACAGGCAGTTCCATGTCTTTGGGATCAAAACTTTAGTTGAAGATTGCATTTACTGTGGCGCTGCCCTCTAAACTTCCCACGAAATGTGTTCATGGTCTCTTACTGTGGGGTTTACATCTGGGGCGTAGCTCCTAAACCGCAATCCAACAATGCGTTGGACTGAGTCCATAATGTTGTTGGTCTTCCAGGCGCCATTATGATTTCAGATAAGTTTCGATTATTAGTAGAACAGGCGTTACGCACTTTGCTGCATGCGTTTTAAGAATGTTTCTGCCGCATCTGGTCCCTCCTCTATATAATTCTGGTCTGAATTAACGCCATCCGACCTAACAATAATGAAGGAAATGAACAAATTGAAGAACTCATTAGACTGTTTTTTCGTTAGTTTTTGTGGTGCTGGCCCCTTCATAAGGAACAATAAGCGACTGAAATGTTTGGCGTAACTACGTATGGAGATTTTGCAGCCGTTTCCAGCTTCTTAAAACTAAATTTAGATCCTGGCGGGGGCCGTTGTTAGTTCTGTCTTACAGTCTACAGAACTTTTACTATGTTTTATATGTTCAAGCGCGGCTGGAGCGTTGAATTCTTGTTAAACATTTTCTACAGAAATTCCTTGTTTATGTTCATGTTTTGAAGTATCGCTTCTAATCTGCTCATTGTGCGTATCAATGTTGTAATGGGGCAGCCCTGCTGGCGAAAACATTAGGAGTAAGTCCACATGACTTTTGGCTGGTTCCGCCTATTGTTGGACTGTTCTTGACACTTTAATTGGCCCAAATTTGTTTCCTCCATTCCCATGTGTATACATTAAACATTATTGGTGTTGTTTTCGTTTCTTCAATCTGATCAATTTGTCTTTACACTAACAGGAAAGGATATTCATTGAAGGTGTTAAGATCTTTGGGCGTATTGCCGATAGTTAGTCACTCTTTCTGCGTGTTCGCGGACATGATGCAGCCTTGCAAGAAAACACACCACATGAAACATTGTTGTCTGAATTTATTATGTTTTAAATGCTCTCTTTGAAACCAACTCTCGACTTGGTATAGCGGAATGTAAGCCTTGCCTACAAATCGGTGATTACTTAAGCCTGTTTTTAATCTGATCTCTAAACTTCGCCTTGAACCCAACCAGAGCCCCTCTCATTTTTGGCTTCTTCAGCGGCAGCGTCAAACTGTGCAAGCAGTTCGTCCTGCCCAACCGGGTGTTAAGTCGTTATGAGAAAGAATGTCTGTTGTTTAGTTGAGACCCAGACTTCTTAGATTTTCTTTCCATTTTATTGCTAATAGTCGGATTAAAAAACAGCTACATTACTTACCTGGCGGGGTCTATTGTTTGTTTTACCTGGAACTTGAGAAATTGCATGGGATGAACAACGCTTGCCTGTGCGTTGTTGGATCCAATGACTTCTAAATCAATATATTCGTGCTCTTGATAATCGCTCTCTCTCGAGCCATTCCTTCATAAACATTCGTTTGTCCTTCATTATCTTAGCCCTGCTGTCTTTCTTTTCCTAAGCCAACCTATTTATTAAATTAAAAAAAATACAACGGCTTAATCAGAATCATATCGACGGGCTTTTTTGCGCCTTGAGACTATAATAACTAAAGTATAAACACCTTTTGGTGTTGTTAATGTGAGCTTTTAGACAGAGTTTAATGTCTCGTTTATTTTTTTAAGCATTCCTTTTTTATCTGCTCGGGGTCTGGCTGTTGAGAAAAATTGCCTCGACTTTCTTTGAAGATCAAAACTTTTGTTCTTTTATAGTCTCACAAATCGATGCTTGTAAACGATTAAATTCTTCATCCGTGATGTTTGAGCAACTAGCGCTTTATTTATTGTCAGTTTAAACGAAACTAAGGTTAACGTTATTCGTTTACCATAGCTGTGTGTTTTGGAGGTTTTTTTAATTTTTTGCTAGCAGCACCTTACAGCTAATGAACACTAGGCCAAGAGCTAAAGACAAACACCTAGAGGTATAAAGCTTGCCGGTGTGCGCCTATGCCCGTGCTAAGAGGACAACACTCGTTTCCTGCTGTAGAGTGGGCTTATTCAGTCGATGCTCCCCGTATTAACATATGTTAACAGCATTAAAGGCAGCGAATACCTTCGTTTTGGTTTTGCTGTATTTTGAAAGGTCTTGCTCTAGTTTTTGTTGCATTTGTTAATGTTGGATTAATTCTGAAGGTTTTTAGGTTAGGGGTTTCTACTATCTCTTCTTTTGGCGGCGCTGTAGGCACATTTGCTCCCCCCCCCACCACCCTCGAATAAACCTGAACAGACATGCTTTTTTAAATAAAAAATAATTTAGTATACTACATCTTTTAATCTGTTATTTACAATATTCAGTGCGCATCATTCATAAAAACAAATGTACATTAGCGGTTTATCGGCTTCTTCCTTCTTTATCAATTTGATGTTTATTACGTCTCTAACAGTTCTACCCGCTTCCTTGTAACTCTTATCCTTGTTGACCTATAGGCCAATCCATAAACCGTATTTCGTTGTTAAATAATTCTCAAAGCCTAACATTGTGAAGATGGTAAAATCTTTAGACGCCAAGGTCAACTGTTGGATTTTACACGTCCGCCTCCAAACAGTTTTCTTATTTCATCAAACTTCTTGATAAGGTTTAAGCCCGCTAGCGTAGATGTGGTTAGGACTACCTCAATCGATCATTGTACTTCGTTATTTTTGGATTAAAACAACTTTTCACTTCCTCTTTTGAACTGGTTCTTAATCTTTCGACCACAATAAAACATACCTTTAAGCGATCTTGCTTGCACACTAAAACTAAAATTCCATATAGTGTCTGCCCTGACTTCTGGGATATGTTGTATGATGAATCACTTTTCGCTAATATATTGGGAAATGTGACTCATATTGGTGCGCAATTAGCTCCTGCTAAATTAGGGTTGCTAACAATCATCAAACTCTAAACGAGATGTCAGAAATGCTGTACTTTGCACTTCGGTGTTGATGATTTGATAACCCGTTTGTTATTCCATTAAAAAGTTAGTTCATATGACAACTCTGTCTTTTTTTAATTAGCTCCTTGATGAAAGTATGGTGCATGCGCTGTTAACAACCTCAAAAATTAGGGAATGGATAAAGCGATTTCCATACGCAAAATTTACGGCTCTACTAACTTTTTTGCCGTCTTTAGTATCCCAGCGCCTATTCTATGTTTTAGTGCTTTCTTCATTTGTCGTATCCCTGAAAACGCAAGATGTCAGCCCCTTTTCATTCCCGGGGTTTAGCCATAGATCAGAATGTTAAAAATATGTCTGCATTATGTAAAGAAAAATATTTCTTGCCCTCAAGTTTTATAGAAAATTTTTTTAACAATTGCCCGCCCCAGATTTGTACAACTGTCTGTTTGGGGTTTCTGTTGTTGAAACGAGTTCTAGTTCGAAAGTAACGACGCGCAGAGCCTGGCACAATCAATTCATCCGCTCCTAAGTCTGGAAAATTTGCAGTAAGAATTTGATCTGCATCAATAGTAGATGGATTATTTGGGATCAATAATATTCCGTTTATTTCCCTTCACGCCATGGGGCTCTTTCTGTTTTCTATGCGGGTCAAAGAATCAAGGCCATGATGCTTGTTGTGGCATTTTTATTAAACAAAATAAAAAAGTTAATTATTTAAAAACAATGGCACACAAGAATTGAAGGCGAAGAAGATTATGTAGTTTTTTGCATCTGGAGACGAATGAGATGAAATGATCCCTTTATACAACATCGCTCAACGCTCTCAATGCGGCATGAATTAAACAGGAAAGTAAGGTTAAATCATTTTACGAAGTTTAGGTCAAGAACCTCCCGAATTTCTAGACCAAAATGAATTTTGAATAAAAGATGATCATTTGTCTGTAAAAAAAAACGATCAAGGGCAACTTGTGCGGCTTACAACTAACCCGACCCATCAAAGTTATTAAGCCAAGAGTACAATGAATACAAAGACTTAGTGTGAAAGACCAAAATCGCCTCCTTGGCCTTGTTAGACCGAAATTAGATAGGGATGCAGTTGCTAAACTTCAAAACACACTGCAGGAACTCCCAACAGCTAACCAATACAAAAAAATGGAACTCTTAAAGAATTAAATCAATCGGAGATGAAATAATAATTGCAATAGAAGCAGAAACAGTTTTTCAGAGAAGAAAACAGCATAAAGATATACACGACCTCACCGCTACCCCTGCAGAGAATAACGGCCCTTGATCATGCTTAGAACCATTGAGGCGAAAAATTTAACAAAAACAATTTGCAAAACTAGGTTTGAAACTAGATGAGGATATAAAAGAGAAAAAGAAAAACTCGTTGAGGCTGATGCCGCCAAACTGGGCTGATATTAAAGAAAGATAAGACAAAGACTAAAAGATCTTGAACAAGAGAGATCAGCAAGACTAGAGCGCTGAACTACTAACCCGAGACCAATTACGAACTCAAGTGAATAGAAATAAGGAGAAACTATCCGAAAAATTTATATGAAGACACAACGCTAGCAGAACAAATAAAAACACTGTTTAGAGAGCAAGGAGATCACATTAGCAAACGCGTTATAACGCCTTAGGATTAGCCATAAGTACACTGGTTTGATGGCTATTACAGGAGGCGGTGGCCAAAGTTCATACTCCGCCGCCATCGCTCGGCCTGATAATCATGGGTAAAAAACAGCTCTAATCATCTTGCAAGTTTTATTAAAAAAATTAAGTGGTAAAGCAGTGCACGCTTTTTTACCAGGATATTGGGGAGTATTGACAGCTGGCCTTTTGTTCTACTGCAAGCAAAGTAGTTGGCTTTATGGCCGAGCTTATGGGCATTGTTCCTCGTAAATAGTGGCTGTTATATTTAGTAAGATAAAGACAAAGTAATCCTATGCCAGTTTAATCCAAGAACAAGCGCTTGTCTTTTCATATTCAGGTCATCGCGAACTGAGTTCCGCGAGCTTTGCTGAGTCTTCAATGACTTTGGGGGGATGGACTTCGGGAATTAGATGACTTAATCTTGGGTGTTCTTTAATTGTTTGTACTATATACTGGCTCAGAATTTATGTCGTTTTTCCAAACCTTCTGGTCATTGCCCTGCTATAAGGAATTTCATTATTATAATTTATTATTATTCCTATTCTGAGTCTAGAGGTCGAAGGCAGGCAGTATAAACCAGTGCCAACGGCCAAAGACTACTTTCGATCTTGCGTATTGTAAAACATTATGGTATCTTTTAATACTTGAAGGTTAAATCAACTGTGGAAATTAATGGCGTCTCTAAATTTGCTAAGTATTGTTTTTTGGGCGTTCAAAGCCAGTAGAGGACTTCAGTTATGCTCGGATTCTTGCCTGTGCTTGGCGACCCCTAGCCAAAACACCAAACGTAAGTACGATAGAGTCGTTTATTCGTTCTTTCCCGCCCTAGTTTAGACCCTAGAAGTGTCTAGAAAATGTTGTCCATGCTGTTTTTATGCTCTTGCTGTAGGGACACAGGCCCCTTTTTTCAACAGTTGTGCCTGGAAAGAAAGAAATTTTAAAGGAGAATGCCAGTCATAGTAATACTTTCTGTGCGGATGCCCAATAATAAAGGTCGCTAGGCCATTGATTATGATCCAACTTTTGTCTAAAGTCTGTCTTGAGGTTAATATTAAATTCGTTACAGTTCCTTTCAAAAGCCTTCATGTCTATTCTGTTGCTGAATGGATTAAACGGTTTGTCATTTGGCAATGGCGCTTGCAGTTCAGTCAAAATACGTCTAAAGGTGTAATAAAAATGAAATCTGTACACTGACCTCACCAAAGGATCATGGTGATTTAAATGATCAGCATACGCCACTCCACACCCAGTTGATGCGCCAAAACACAGCAAAGTTTAACTGGTTCTGATAAAACTGCATCGGATGACTAAACCACGCTTTCTTGATGTGGTCGTTTTCAATAGGGGGGTTAAGATAGCTCTTCAATGGAGTACTCACCTTTTTATGAAAAGTGGCAGTCTGGGTCACAGCAATGTCAAGAGTATCAGTTGTTATGTTTTAAGATTGTAGTGCGGCCCAACAGAATATTTTGCGCCAGTATATTTGAATGCACTCATTTTTAATTTGTTTTAAAAAATGTTTGTAACAATAACAACTCAAGACCGTCCTTCGTTTTTAGAACATGCTATTGATAACAATTGCGGGCCAAAACGGTCGCGCTCCATGAATATTTTACAAGTCGAAGGGTTTAATATAAGCGAAACCAAGGGAATAATAAGATTACAAAAGTTGTGGGGCTCAAAGCTAACCAGTTAACAATACCTGATGGTTATTACGGGTTTTGCTCACTAAAAGAAGCAATGAGTAAATTCGGCATTACTCTCAAACTTAACAATGCAAATCTAAAAACAATATTAACATTCGAACCTGAAAAAGCAGATTACTTATTGATAAAGAGCTAGCTAAAATGTTAGGCTTTAAAGTTGACACTCAGGTCACTAAAAGATTTGTTGTTGCGCCAAACGAAACTACTTTTAAGGGGAAAATCCGCTCGATCTTGCATTACATTCATTACTTTATGTTCATTTGGATGAGCTGAGCACTGATGAAAACTTATATGATGGAAGGCCCTCAAATGTTTTAAGAGCTTTACCGGCGGGGAAAGCTGCATATTGCGATTATGAAATTATACAATTCCCTAATTTACAGTTTAAAAGATTAGTTTGTGGGAGGGTTGGATCATTTAATATAAAAATTGCAGACAAAGCAGGGAAAGTTGTGAAATGCGATAACCTACACATTGTTTTGGAAATAAAATAATAAACTGTACTAAAAATGTCGCGTGGGCCAGAAGAATCCGAGTTACATTAGCGCCTGTAAGGTGTATAACTTTAGAATTAAAAGACCTTGCAGACGTTGCGGACTTTGAACAAAATGGTGAGATAGGCGCTTTGTATGGTTTTGAGTACACTAAAGATGGTGATTATAAACGCAAAGAGGTTGGCGACAGCAAAAAGTTTCCTAAACTAGAACAGCTGCGCAATCTAGAAGCAAATAATGTTGGCCAGTATGAATATAAAATAGTTCGAAAACCTGACCTCAAATGGCACTTGGAACCATATTTAGAATGGGAAATAAAATTTGAATTCATAAGCCCATTTACATTTTTTAGCCGACAAAAAAGTTTCAGAAAAGCATTCAACTCTGGCCCTTTACATGTAAGTCTTATGCCAGACGACAATAGCCGGAAAGAATTGAAATAACGCCGTATGGGAAAAAGCAGTACATCCTCCACAGAAAAGAAACAGTTGTAAAAAAAGCTTCTACAAAATTACAGTTCTTTCCAAGCAGAAAATTAGGAGACACGTTCACAATGATATTTGAAATTTCTGTCTTTAAAGATGTGGAGAGGGATGGGGTTGTGGGCGTTAGTGATGACCTTATAAAAGGAATTAATATTAGCTGGCAAAACTTAGACGTTTAAACGTCTTAACGTTACCATCGTCGTTCTTCACAATGGCGAGGATATTAAGATCATAACAACAAGCAACAAAATCAATGTTGACTTAAATAGAAACAATCTTACAGAACTGAATTGGATTAATCTTACACATTTAGGCCTCGTAGGGTTTTATTATACTGAACAAGTTTTGACAGAGAGTATGATAAAAATAATAACTGGATTAGATTAAATTCTGCTATAAAACTATGGAGCAGTTAAACTTTATGACAAAAACTCCTCATTGCTCATTGATTTTGTGGGCAGACTGGTTGTGGAAAAACAATATTTGTCCTAGACCTATTACAAACAGTTTATCGCTATAATTTTAATCATATTGTGGTTTTCTGTCCAACACTTAAATGGAACAAAGCATATCATGATAGAAGGTTTATATGGACAGATGATGACATATATTTAGTTAATCCTAGCAATAAACTGAGTGAGTGTTTAGAACAGTTTTATAGACTGTTTGAAGGAACGCAGACACTATTTATTATAGATGACTGTTCGGCAGAAAGAGACATAGTTAAAAAGAGAAACACTTTGTCGAAACTAGCTTTCAGCGGAAGACATGCTGGGATAAGTGTGTGGATTTTATGCCAGAAATATAACTCGGTTTTAAAAGACTTTAGAGAACAGTTAAAGACTGTAGTTTTATTTCACATGAAAGACAGAGACTCATTTGAAGAATGTTTGCGCCAAAATGATGTTATTGAAAATGACCAGGAAAAACACAGGATTAAGCAAAAACTAAAATCTGAAAAGTTTAGTAAATTAGTATTGAAAACGGATAATCCTACACAGTATGTTTGTTTGTAAAAATCGTTACTTTTTGGTTATTAAAGTCTTACTTGTCAGAGAACTATAAAATACCAATCCTAGGGTCACTTCGCCCGAAAACTGGTTTGAGGGCGAAGTGAGTTAGGATTGGTATTTTATAGTTCTCTGTTCTCTTTTTTGACAGCCTCAATCGGTACAATGAAGAGGAAGTCTGCGCTAGGGTCTTTAGGGTGGTCACTGGAATGTACGTGTTCTGACATTTTGCATCTTGTGGTACGCTTCAGCTTGACATCACTTTTGTGGCCTGCCCAGCGTTTCTTGAGGTTCTTGGTGGATCCCACGTACCACAGGTCAGGATGCTGACGGCAGCGCAAGAGATAGATGACCATATTGGTTTCGCATGTAATGTGCTGCCTTATTCTCCACCTGCGGCCATCCCAGGGAGAAACGAAACACTCTGTTTTCTCTGAGTGACGGCATGTGTCACACTTATGGCATGGGAAGAACCCAGGGGGGCCATCTTGGGTAGGTGTGGGGGTTCTTTTGGGAACTGTCGGCATGTACATTTGTCCCAGGTTCCTGCACTTCCTGTCTGCAGCCACAATCTTGTTTCTTGGAAGATTTCCGCGTTGGTCGGGTTGGCATGTAGAAGGCGGATCTGGGGACGCTCTTCAAGGGTTTGAACCAAAGAAAAGACTTAAACGCTGGACTACGATACAGAATCCAGTATTGATGTTTCTCTGGTGTGTGGACTTTATGCTTTTTGCATTTTGTGTGTGTGCGCACATGCACGCACGCGCTTGCGCTGGGCTGCGATGCAGAATCCAGTATTGATGTTTCTCTGGTATGTGGACTTTATGCATTTTGCATTTTGTGTATATGCACACACACACACACCACGTGTGTGTGGGGAGGGGGGAGAAAGAGAGAGAGGGGGTGATGTGTGTGGAAGAGAGAGAGAGAGAGTGTGTGTGTGTGTCTGTTTGGATGCATGGATAATAATATATGTGTGTGTGTGTGTGTGTGTGTGTGTGTGTGGTGTGTGAGTGTGTGAGTGTGTGCGTGAGTGTGTGAGAGAACGTGAGAGAGTGTGTGTTTGTGTGTTGAGGGGTGTGTGTGTGAGTACTAATAAGGAGTAATGGCCCTCTAAGTGTCAACATGGTGGGTTGTTTTGGGGTTTGCTCAGCCAGCTTTATGAATATTTTGTGATTTTAGTTCACAGTCTTGGAAAGTTTAATTCATGCAATTCATGTTCCATGTATGAGATCGGTTAACCGTAACAGTGTCTTGACTTTTTAATGAGTTCTGTTGGGCTTGCTTCTTGTTTTATTTGTTTCATTCTTCATTGGCACATCACAGTGCAGTCCCTGAGAAAGGTTTTTAAACCGAAATATTGGACTAATAAAACTCCAAAATCTACAGTGGTTCCTGTTTTATTTCTTCTTTATTTACAAACAAACCAACAGGAGAACCACGTGGCAAAACGTCGGTGCGGCATTAGAGGAGGATTTATTACTGAAATATATATATATATATAAATATATATATATATATATAATATATATATATATATATATATATATATATATATATATATATATTTAAAACAAGTTAAAAGAGGAATCTTAAAACTATCTACAAATTTGTTTCGAGCGTGTTGCGCTGTCATCAGGATGGTTTTTGGTTTGCCCACCGCCGATGTATATAGCGTGTGGGCTCCCGTTTACGGTTGTTTGCACGTGCGGGTTGGCTGCACGTGTTTTTTGGGGCTTTCAGGTTTTGTTTTGGGTGTGTTCACTAACAACGATTTCCATTTATGCCTGCAGTTGTTTACTATTTCTGTTTTGGTGTTTAAAGTTGCTAAGTGTGGTTTGCATAGTATTAACCATTTTTCAGTTAAACATAGGTTGCACCTTTTTAAAACATTGCTGTATGATGATGCTCTTTTGATGATTTCCCAGGATATATTGTAGCTTGTTTTTGGGTCTTTAAGGTTCCAGATATATTTGCTCAGTTCTGTTTGGTTTTTATATTTTTCTTTATTAAATGACTGTTTGTGGTTTGCATATCTGGTTTTGAAGTGGTTTTCAGTGATCCCTATGTATGTTTCTTTTTCATTTTCTGATGTCACAGTAGCCTGGTATACAATGGTGTTGTGAAGACATTTCTTGTTTAGTGGGCACTGCTCCTTTCTGGTGCAATTGCAAGATTTCCTTTCTTCACCCTTCTTTGCTGTGTTGATTTTCATTTTGTTGGATCGTCAATTAGGTTTTTTGAGGTTGGGCATACATGAGTACGATAGTTTGACAGTGTTTTTGTTAAATATTTTGGACAGTTTGTGTTTTTTTGGAAATGAAGTTGGTCGGATTTTGAGGAATTCTTTCCCTATGTTTGTTTTGGGTTTCCCCGTCGTATGGGGTGTTATATCATATGATTTTTCTTTTCCTATTTTTCTTGCTTTTATTTGTGTTGTTGTCTGGGTTGTATTGTAATTGTATCCACTTGTTTGTAGTGCCCCCTGGTATTCTACTGCTGCATTGTTGAACACTCTCTCACTGCATGACAGGTTTGATAGTCTCTTGTTTATGCCATGGGTATGGTCTTTAATACAGATGGTGGATGGTTACTTTTGGTGTGTACATAAAGAGGTGTATCGTTGGGTTTCTTGTATGTTTATATATGTAATTGTTGAGATCCAGTGTTATGTCTAAGTAGTTTCACTACCTTTTTGTTTGCTTCAAGGGTAATCTTTAAGTTGTGGTTTTTGGAAGATTTTGCATAGTTCTTTCTTCTTGTTTTCGATGGTTCTTGGATTGTTGGTTAGTGCAGCAAGGCCATCGTCTCTGTATAGTCCGACTTGTTTTTCCGAGTTTTTTCTTGATGTTGGACAGCATGAATAGTCCGACCAGTTCACATGTTTCTGCACCATCATATGAACCCATGGTTACGTCGAATGTTGAGTTTCGGTTGTTTTCCTGATCCAGGTTTCATTTTTGCTGTGTAGTAATGTTTTCTTGGTGTGGAGAATGATTTCCATTTCTGACCCTGTTAGTCTGTGTGGTTACTGGCAAACTTCAGGGCTTTGGTGAGTAGTTCCTCATCTACAGATGGGTAAAAGTCTACTAGTCAATGTGATGAATACTGTATTACTTTGTTTATTGAGTTTTTTGAACCATTGGATAACTTCGTATGTGTTCTTCCAGAGGTTGTATTCAGAGTTTGATTTTACGTCTTTATTATTTTTTCCAGAATTTTCTTGCTTATTTTGCCTAATTCAGATTTGGATGGGTTTATTAGTCTACATGTTGGATTGTTATGAAAATTGGGCTTGTGGTCTTTGAGTGTTATGAAAGCTTCTTTTGTTGCTGTCGCTTCTATCCTGTCACTTAGGTCTATGCGCTCTGCAAGTTCTTTTTCTTTAGTGCGGATACTGTCATGTATATTTTTGTCGGCTTTTTTGTAGTTTTTCTGGATGTTTTTGTCAAGGAGTTGAGAGTATTCTTTGGTTCCATTTTGTAGTAATTGCTAGTTTTATCAGCCTTCACAAATATTTTTTTGTCATTTTGTACTTGTTTTATTTGTTTTTTTTTTTGTTTGTTTGGAAACCGTTGTTAGATTTTTTGAATTCAATATTGGTTATCGTTCTTCTCATTTGATCTTCAAAGGGTTTCATTTCGTCTATGGCTGGTGGTGATCGCCATGATTTGAAATCGTAGGTGTTTTTGTCCTCTTTTTTTTCATTTGGGTTCAGAAAAAGAATGCTTTCCATCTCATATTATGTACAAACTTTTGTGTTTGTTCTATTAATTTTTTTATATATGATTGCGGATTAGAAAACGGTATATTTTTTGTTGACTGCCTAAAATTGGTTTCCTCCATTTTAAAATCCTTCAGGCCACAGTGCTCAACGTGAGGAGCGATTAAGATCAGTATATTTAAAATGCCTAAAACAATTTTTTAAGTGCTCAACCCCTTGGGTAACATTAGTTAAAACAAGTTAAATATATATTCAATATAAACAAAGCTTGCTCTTATGTCTTAAATTGAAAAAATAGGGGAGATAAGCATTCATATCTACAGTGGTAGTTAATTCTGCCTAACTAGCAGCATGTGCTTGAGAGGGGGAATGGGGAATATTAGATGCTTCTCAAAATGAGCCTTCAGCAAGCTTATAGTCTCCAAGGGGAGACAATCTCCAATGGGGAGGAAACTCACTAACAAATAACTCCTGGTCAGATACCAGTATTTCGAAACCTGATTGTTTCTCCTCACTGACCGCGGAAAGTGGTAACTTGACTCCTCTGCCTTTTCGGTTTTAAGAAGAATGCTATCCCAGAAAAAGGCTGTGTGCAATACCGTAGTATGTTTGTTGAGTTTTCAAAAAACCAACCAAAGGTACCCTCTAAGAAGCAAAAGAAAATCATGAAAGAGCAAAACAAGCTACATTTTCTTGTGAAAAGTAGAAAATATAAAAAGATAAACCTCTTAAGACACAAGTGCTGAGGGCCAGTTCTTGGAAAAGAATCCACAAGGGACTAAATTATAATAGACTAATAAATTCCAAGGATAAGTAACCGAGCACCGTTCCAGCAACTTACAGAGCAGCTTGGTGTTGCAATGACTGCAAGACGTATTGAATTATATACAAAGCTTGCTCTTATGTCTTAGATTGAAGAAATAAGGGGAGATAAGCATTCATATCCGCAGTGGCAGTTAATTCTGCCTAACTAGCAGAATTAACTGCCACTGCAGATATGAATGCTTATCTGAATATATATATATATATATATATATATATATAATATATATATATATATATATATATATATATATATATATATATATATATATATATATATATATATGAATACTTCCTGCAGTCATTGCAACACCAAGCTGCTCTGTAAGTTGCTGGAACGATGCTCGGTTACTTATCCTTGGAATTTATTAGTTTATTATAATTTAGTCCCTTGTGGATTCATTCCAAGAACTGGCCCTCAGCACTTGTGTCTTAAGAGGTTATCTTTTTATATTTTCTACTTTTCACAAGAAAATGTAGCTTGTTTTGCATTTTCATGATTTTCTTTTGTTTCTTAGGTGGTACCTGTGGTTGGTTTTTGAAAACTCAACAAATATACTACGGTATTGCACATCAGCCTTTTTCTGGGATAGCATTCTCCTTAAAACCAAAAAGGCAGAGAAGTCAAGTTACCACTTTCCGCGGTCACTGAGGAGAAACAATCAGGTTTCGAAATACCGTTATCTGACCAGGAGTTATATGTTAGTGAGTTTCCTCCCCACTGGAGATTGTCTCCCCCTTGGAGACTATAAGCTTGCTGAAGGCTCATTTTGAGAAGCATTTATTATTCCCCATTCACCCTCTCAAGCACATACTGCTAGTTAGACAGAATTAACTACCACTGTAGATACGAATGCTTATCTCCCCCTATTTCTTCAATCTAAGACATAAGAGCAAGCTTTGTTTATAATTGAATACTTCTTACAGTCACTGCAACACCAAGCTGCTCTGTAAGTTGCTGGAACGGTGCTCGGTTACTTATCCTTGGAATTTATTAGGCTACCAACTGGACTGGAATTTAGAACTCTAGAGAAATGATAAACTGATCATTATCTAAAATGTCCTTTGTGGACAATGAATTATTAAATGAAATTTGATCAACTAATGATTGAGGAATTAACTGATTTATTACTGGGCACTGAAAAAAAATGTGTGCATGCGTGCGTGCCTGCGTGCGTGCGTGCGTGTGCGCGCATATATTCAGAACTTGAACCTTCAGTCTTCAGGTAATCACTAAGAATGGAGTGAAGAAACATGCCTTATGGAGTGAAGAAACATGCCTTGAACAGAGACAGATATATATATTAGTTTGGTCAATTGGTGGGAGATTGCATCTCTTAGGAGATCCAAGTAAAGGTTGTTCTGTACAATTCTTAGCCACTCACAATGCTTGGGTTATTGAACAGCAGAGCTGACCACTCAGACTGTTCCATATCTTTTGATCTCCCTTGCATCCTTGAATGGATCCTCAAGCATAGGCTCAAAGATTGTCCCCTACATTTTATACCGTTTGCATAATGCTTTTAGTTTTTCAGCAACTTTTTTCCTCTCCACGCTTTCCTTTTGTTCCATTTACTACCCTTCGCTGGCTGCTTGTGGGTGCTGTTGGATTCTTTTTTGAACCCTTGGTGATGAGAACACCACAGAATTATGGACTTTGGTGTGTCTCTATTTGACACCAAGAGCACAGACTCAATCAGCCGTGTCTCCCTGATGAGTCCGATCCAGCGGACGAAAGGCCCAGGAGCAGGCAATACAAATAGATCTGTCTTTGAAGGAGAGTGTGATGGTTCCCTCAGGCAGCTAGTGAAGGGTTTCTCATATTTATAATATATTCCTCCCATTTTCTTCCTTTTTTTAAATTTTAAATTCAAATCTTTGTCAAGTCATTGCTGTAATGACTGAAGAATTGTTAACTTGCACTTGTTTTCTCCCACTGTTTAATTGTTCAGCAGCTATATATATATATATATATATATATATATATATATATATATATATATATGAGAGAGAGAGAGAGAGAGAGAGAGAGAGAGAGAGAGAGACTTGAGGGAAGATGGAGGGGGGTGGTAGAAAGGAAGAGGAGGATGGAATGATGGTGAAGAAGGAAGGAAGGAAGGGGGAGGGGGGGCGGTCGTGAGCCGTGAAAGTGACGAGGTCAGGAGTAGGTCTCTGCAGGCAGGGGGGGGGGGGGGGGGGGGGGGGGGGGGGGGGGGGGGGGGGGGGGGGGTCGTCGTGAGCCGTGAAAGTGACGAGGTCAGGAGTAGGTCTCTGCAGGCAGACTGTCGGCTTGTGCAGATGGGGGTATTAGATGTCAGTATTGTAGTTTCGCGTTTGTGGCCGCATCTGAACATGGCCTCAGACGAAGGAAGGAGATGGTGAGGAATCCATTTCTCTCCTTGAGGATGCTTTGGTCCACTGTGCGACAAAGATTCTGAACACTGACCAAATGAAATTAAAAAAAAAAACTTTTTAAAAATTGCTTTAAACAAAATGACAACAACAAATACACGAAAGAAATCATAATCATTATAAGTGAATTAAATATAAAGCTAGAAAAAAGTATGAGAGAGAGAGAGAGAGGAGAGAGAGAGAGAGAGAGAGAGAGAGAAAGAGAGAGGGAGGGAGGGAGTGGGGGAGTGAGAGAGAGAGAGAGATTGGATTGGGTTTGTGCGTGACTTCAAAATTAATGCTTTCAGTAACATGCTTTAAATCAAGTTTTGGATGTTGGACAAGCAAGCTGTAAAACACAGTAGAGAGTACATGGGCAAACAAGACCTATATCAACCATATGTAGGGTAAGACACAAATGCTAAATATCTGATTACATGCGGGAGCAAAAGTGACCATTTTTTAGAAGAGAAAAAAAAATTATCACCTGAAATGAAGTGTATGCTGATCATACAGAGAACAGATGGACAAAGGATAATGACCGTCAGGCGAATCAAATAAATTGACAATCCGATATGATTGTTTATTATACGTACAACTGTATTTTGTAAAGTATATTATTGACTGATTAGCCGTCAGATAATAATGGTTTGTATGTTATTCATTTGTTAGAAAAATTTGACTGGTTTAGTAATAAACAGGCATTATATTCTTCGATTTTATATCTGAATTTTAATTTTTTCAGGAAAACAAATATCTGTGGATTTTGTTTCACTAGTTTACAAGTGTACAAATAGTATTTTGCAAACAATATTAAGAAAGAAAAAATGCTGTCTGTAAAAATGTTACTGTCATAACCGAGCAGCATCTGAGGAAAACATACTCTGACTCACAGAGCAAAGCACCACTCGACATTCAAGATCTGGTGTGGCCAACCAACCCTGAGGAACAGTTCAATGGCAAGCCTCCAACGTTGGCGGAAATCAAGAAGGTGGTCGAAAAAGCCAGAGCCAAATCATCACCAGGGCCAAACGGAATACCGTACCAGCTTTACAAGAAATGTCCCAAGGTGCTGGAGTGGCTCCACAGGCTGCTGCGATCGGCTTGGAGAAACCAGAAGATCAGCGGCCAGTGGATGACGGCAGATGGTGTGTACATCCCCAAAGAGCAAAACTCAAGTGACATCAGCCAGTTCAGGCCAATATCACTACTGAACGTCGAAGGGAAAATCTTCTTCTCTGTCATGGCAGCAAGGCTGACCAAGTACCTGATGGAAAACAAGTACTTGGATGTGTCAGTCCAGAAAGGTGGCATCCCAGGCGTGGCTGGCTGTGTAGAACACGCCACAATGATCTGGGACGCAATCCAAAAAGCAAAACAGAAAAGAGAGACCTGGACGTAGTGTGGCTTGATCTGGCAAACGCATATGGATCTGTGCCCCATGAGATGATACAGTTGGCTCTTGAGATGTACCATGTGCCAAAGAACATCCGCGACATGCTCAAGAAGTACTTCAATGGCTTCTCAATGCGGTTCTCTACCAAGGAGTACACAACTGATTGGATCAACTTGGAAGTGGGCATTGCAATGGGCTGTGCAATTTCCCCGATACTGTTCGTGCTGGCAATGGAACTCATCTTGAAAGCGGCAACAAACAACGCGAGACCAACAGACCTTGGCGATGGATACAAGATGCCTCCTCTCAAGGCCTTCATGGATGACACTACAGTGATTTCATCCAGAGAAGACGAGACACGTCATGTGCTGGAGAGGCTGGACGACATAGTTGCCTCATCCAGAATGAAGTTCAAGCCAAAGAAATCACGGAGTCTCTCACTGAGGAAAGGAAAGGTGGCCGAATCTGTGGTCTTCAGTGTTGCCAACCAGGCCATTCCAACAGTCACAGAAGAACCAGTCAAGAGCCTTGGAAGATGGTATGATGATACGCTGAAAGACACACAAAGAGCAAAAGAAACCAAGCAGATGGCGGAAGAAGGCTTGGAGACCATTGACCAGTGTGGGCTCCCTGGCAAATACAAGGTCTGGTGTCTGCAGTTCATGCTGATACCAAAGCTCCTATGGCCTCTGATGATATACGACATCTGCACCAGCACAGTGGAGGCAATGGAAGCCAAAATCAACAAGTTCACAAGGAAATGGCTTGGTGTCCCACCCTGTCTGACTGACATCGCGCTGTACTGTCGCCAAGCAAAGCTCAAACTACCACTGAAATCCATCCTGGAGGAATACAAAGCAGGGAAGATCAGACTTCAAAGCATGCTGGAGGACTCAGGAGACAAGGTGGTAGAAGCAATCAAGCCCCAGCTGAAGACAGGCAGAAAATGGAAAGTTCAAGAGGCGATGGATTCTGCAAAAGAAAGTCTCAAGATCAGAGAAATAACAGGACACACACAGACCAACAGACAAGGACTGGGGGTGACCAAAACTGAATGGTGGTCAAAGGCCAAAGGAAAAGCCAAAAGAGACATGATGATTCAGGAGATGAGAAAAGAAGAAGACCAAAAAAGACTCCAAAAAGCAGTCCAGCAGAGCCAGCAAGGGCAATGGACAACGTGGGAGAATGCACTCCAAAGAAGTCTAACTTGGAATGACATTTGGCACATGGCCCCTCTCAGGATCAGCTTCATTCTCAGATCTGCATATGACCTTCTGCCCTCAAATGCAAACCTGGTGAAGTGGGGAAAACAGACGATCCTGCATGCCCCCTCTGCCATAAAAAACAAACAGTGGAGCATGTTCTAAGCTCATGTAAAGTAGCCCTGGCTCAAGGAAGGTACACATGGAGGCACAACCAAGTGCTCAAAGAAATTGTACAAGTAGTCTGGGCTAGTACCAACACCACAAAAGGGAGAATCAGGACTCCAAAAGCACCCGCAACATTCTTCACGGCAGGAGGCAGCAAATCGTGGCCAAGAACAACAGTGCCACTCGAAACATGCAGGCAGAGTCTGCTGGATGGGGCAGATGACTGGGAGTGCACTGCAGACCTCCCAGAATGGAAGAGTCACCCAGAGATCATCAGCAAGAGTGGCATGAGACCAGACATAGTAGTCCACTCTAAGTCAACCAAGCAGCTGATCATGATCGAGCTCACGGTGCCATATGAGAACAGAATGGAGGCAGCTCAAATCTACAAGACTGAAAAGTATGCTGATCTGGCAAACAGCCTGAGGAGAGAAGGCTATCAGGTCAAAGTCCTCACTGCAGAAAATTGGAGCTAGGGGATTTGTAGGAACGTCTGCATACAGCCTCATGAAACAGCTCTCAGTTGCAGGGAAGGGTAAAACCAGAGCCCTGAAAGCAATGGCAGAGCGGCAGAGAGGTGTTCAAGCTGGATCTGGTCAAGGAGGAACAAAAGTGAACTTCATAAGGCTTACTTTCCCTACAAATATCAGGTGTCCCTGTGGCTCAGTGGTTAAAAGCGCGAGTCATTAAGTAGAAAATGAGCATGTCCAGAGGGTCATGGGTTCGAATCCCAGCCATGGCTCGTCCCAAGATGGGGGAAAAAAAAAAGGGGGCAGCAGAGGGACATCCGGAGTACATGAACCGGGTGTGGCCCAACCCCCCTAGAGTGTCAGGAGATAAGGGCCGAAACACTTGCTTGAAGGGGGCTTCTCTTCTGAGGACTCTCTGCTGCCACGCTCTCCACGAGTTTCTTTCTACTAACCGAGCAACAAAAGATTCTGTTAATCGTACATTTCTTGCATTTATACACCTTTCTTTCATTAAATCAATGAGATTGTTCCAAAAAAACCTGTACGATGTCACATTTCCAAAACATGTGATCAATACTATCCTTGTGCATTCCACAGAAATTACAAGTGTGATGGTGTGGAGGGGTAAGGGGTGTGCAGGTGAAGACAGGCAGATGGTGATATGCGCAGGGACCAAGGGACAGCAGCCAGTCAAGAAGACACAGGACGACGTGGAGTTTTCCCCTTCTCTTTATTTCTCTCCCATGGCAAGGAGCTCAAACCAGGAACACTGCCTGGGAACTCTCTCAGCACTCAGCGCACTGAGCGCTCTCTAGGCAACACTGCTCGGGGCAACACCGTCGGGGCAACACTCTAGGCAACTCTGCCCGCACTCACGCGGCGCCCGAAATATATACAGCTTGACCGGACCGCAAAGCAGGCAACGCAGCGCCGCACGCAAAATGTGCCTCGCGAGACGGCAAATGACAAAAATTGTGCTACCTGTCGCAGCTTCTGCGTTGTCTAGCTTGCCGTACGTTCAAGGTATCCCAACATATTTCATAACGATGAAAACCTCAGAACCCAAGGAATAAAACGCAATAAGTCATATTTGACAATTCTGTGGCTGTATAAAGTTATTGGCAATTGAAGTCCGAGAATGAACCCACTTTTAACGAGCTTACGTCATATTTTCCTTTATTTCTATGAAAAATACTGAACAGCATGAAATGATTTTGTAATGAATAAAAAGCTGGCATCTCGCTCTTTTTATACATATAAATTTCATTATCCTAGATGCCGTCCAAGTGGAGAACTTTGCGTTTAAAGTTTGGTAGAAAACACAACTTGCCTTATCACTACATGGCCGTCGCCACGTGCTTCGAACACGATCTTCGATAAAATGTTATTCCGTTGAAATGGTCCATTGGATGATAATTTTTATATAATTTCAGTTGCTTCTATCATAGAAATGGAGTTATTAAAAAGATTTCGATTGGGAAGTCCGAATTTCATGAAACGACAATTTAGATCAAAACTCCGACAGTAAACAAAGAAGGCGACTCGCTAAAGGGACCGGCGCTGTCAGTCATTTCGTATAGTCGCAAGCTTGTACAGAAAAGATCATAGGCATGCGATATACGAAATGAAAGCTTATGGACTTTACTTTCAATGTGCATTCATGGATTCTTTGGATTCTCTCATACTTTTTATGAAATCAAGAATTATTCACGGTTTGTTCGTCGTACAATTCAAAATGGCGCCAAGATTAATTTGGTCGAAATACCAGTTTTAGGGAAAATATGGGCTTCTCAGTCCAGCACGATTGTAATGAATAGAATACATTAAATTTTGTGACTACAGCAACGTATACACAACTATGTAGGTTCTGAGGTATTCATGATTTAAAGAATTTACACAATAAAATGAGATTCAACCAAGGGAGGTAAGGGGAAGATAACTCATGAACAAAACATCTCGTCTAAGACGGGTGCCCAAGGAATATACACTCTTAGCACCCGGCTGCACAAGTATCGTGATCAACTATTCCAATTTCCCTTAGGATAATGTTCGTACCTACGCATCGATGTACAATATTCAACTGAAACCATTTAAGCTTTACGTCATTTATTTTATGTATATAATGGAAGCACGATTTCCAGTCATGGACTGTTGAGAGCTTTAAGTCCCATTTATAACAGCATTTTGGTCTCAGATTATTTTCTACCAGTATACCAAATGAAATTCTATCCACTAGGTCATTGGTGAACAGTCTTCACAACAATGTCAACGAGCACGCATGATGTCCGGCGGAGAACAGTGATATTTTCTGTGTTAAGAAGAAGAAGAGGAAGAAGAAGAAAAGAGGAGAAAAAGAAGAAGAGAAAGAATAAGAAGAAGAAGAAGAAGAAGAAGAAGAAGAAGAGAAGGAGAAGAAGAACAAGAACGAGAAGAAGAAGAAGAAGAAGAAGAAAGGGAAGAAAAAAGAAGAGAAGAAGAAGAAGGAGAAGGAGAAGAAGAAGAAGAAGAAGAAGAATGTAAAAATGAAAGTACTGCTCAAGTAATACATCCATTCTTAAACCTAAACACAGTTATTTCACATGCAGTGACCTTTCCTGTCTTTCTGACCACATTTTAGCGTTTCATTTCACACTGGTCTGTTACTGTCATTGTTTTTGTTGTGGGGTGGTTTATGAGGATACTGATGGAGAAGCTTGGTGAGCTACAGTAGGCTGGGGGAACCCTCATATTATGACCCCCTGGTTCAGCAATTCCTGCATCAGGCAATTAGCTTGGGAAAAAAGCAGTCTATCAAAGTGCAGGTACTGTTGAACAGCATGGCCACCACAGTAACTCAGAGGCAGTGCAGTGTCCCCTCCGGTGGGTGATCTCAAAGAGACATGTAGTGCCCTGGTTGATATGAGTACAGCGTTTGTGTAGGATTGTAGGAGAGGCTGTGAATGTGTTCTGTGAAGTTTTGTTACGGCACAGAAAGTGGGGTACCCAAACTGAAATGAAAAGCAAAAACGTTGTGTTGGAACAGAAGAGATACCAAAAATGATCAAGTGATGCTCTGTCAATTTTTTGTGCTGCAACAATAATAGCAATCCATTTTTTCATCCTACTTTTTTCTAGATATTTTCTCAGGTCAGGACTGCATTCTGAATGACGTACAGACTTTTTAACCAAGTCCCTACTTGCTAATGCCCTAAGTGTTTTGAAGCCCTCTGACAACGCACGATTTTGATGAACTCGTCTCTGAACTCTTTTCCCAGTCAAGCAGTACAGGTAAAAGTTGACGGCACTGTTAGAATACGTTAACAAATAGATGATGGCGTTGATAAAACACTTCAGCCAGTTGGTAGACAGAAAGACGATGAGTGAAAATTGCCACGAGAAATAACATATAAATACACACAGGCAAAGTCAGTAATATGAAGCGACGGACACCAAGATGACAGTGAGGGTCACAGAACTGGTAGTCTCTGGCGAGCCTCCATTTGGTTGGACATTGTTTGTGCAAACTTGTGGCGAGTCTCCGTTACACTCATCTTCAGCCTCCAGACCAACACACCCGTTAGCAAGAGCTAAACAAGCAAAGGGCCCAGCAGCGAGTAGACGACCAAATCCAGTATGTGAACACTTCCTCCACAAATCTAACGTAGTTTTCTGGATTCATATGCACTTGTATACGCTCAATTGGTCTTGGTAAACCCAAGCGTATCCGTAGAAATAATGAGGTAGTAAGCTGCAAAAAATACAGCAATCCCTACGAGTAGAACAAACACACTTCGACGTGTGCACATAAGGTAACACGATTGGCCACACTACAGACATCGCTCTGTGTATGGTCAAAAGACCAGAGACCAAGCACTGACAGTGGCTGACCCTGTTGAAATCCAGGTGTATATCTTGCAAATGACGTTGTGACTATTTCTCACCGGGAAGCAAAGACGTATTTTCAGCCCAGTTACTCAGAAGACTTATATCGAGAGTTACTAAGTCCACCATTGCCAACCCCAGTGAAATATGTGTTGACAACTAGCTCTCCTGACCTCATCTTCTGCATGACAACGATGGTCATGATGTTGCCGAAGTTCCCCAGAAGAAGGATGACGGGAGCACCGACGTACCAGATGTAAATGCTGATTTGTACAGTGGAAGGGATTCTAATGATGGTTCTACCAAGCTTCCTTGGTCTCCCGTGATCGTTGCAATATTCCAGACATCAGATGAAGATGTTGAAGCCATAGATCTGACAAGGCAAGTTCACAAATGGCTGTGTCTGTTGAAATCCGCGGGAATTGATTTGTCAGAATTTTCTCCGCTGATTCTAATTTAGCAACTGGTATGTTACTATCAATTTCGTGTTTCTGGGAAGTAAGATAATGCAATCATTTTTCTTATGAATTAATTACCTAAATGGCAGGATATAAGGTATTTACATTCTTTACCAATCTGTATATGCAACAGAATTTAATCGGACATAAACATTGAAATCGCATCAAAGTACATAAGAAAATCAGTTCAGTTTTCCGCAATGGATGATTGTCTTCAAGTATTTTAATACTACTATTCAATGCTACTATTAGGTCGGTCAAACACGCGACAGAG
>CM031614.1:71925481-71942981 GCA_018398815.1 Conus ventricosus
TTGCACGTGTGTGTTTCTGTTTTCTTCCCGATTGTTTTATATTGCATCAATATTTTCCAGTATAGACAAGGAAACATTGATTTAAAACAATTCAATTTGCATGTAGCATGTATGAATCATTAACTGTTTGTTTTCTAAGAGGACATGGTGCTATAAGGGTTTTATGCATTATTATATGGGTGAAATAAAGAGAGAAAGAATGAAACAAGACAAAAAAAATCGCCTTTCCTTTCCTTTGAACTCTTCCTGTTTAATATTGTAAATAGTTTTTTTCACAGAGTTAAGAAAAAAAAATCATGGAGGAGAAGGAGGGGGAAAAATTGAAATGTTTCAACGTAATTAGATTAGATATTATTTTAGGCTTACAGAAACAATGTAACACCTCCCCCCTTCTCCTCCCCCCTTCCCTTTATTTCCTATGTTTTAGACAGCATGCACAGATCTGATGAAAGCGAACTTGAAAAAGATACTGTGAGATAGTGGTCGCGCAGACTCTTTTATACAAATAAATAAAACAAATCACTCTCTCAATCACTAGTATCGAAAACGAGAAATCACTGTTCGTATATATATTATAACAAAATTGGTGGACGAGTCCTGCATTAGGAAACTAGTCAGTTAGTATTTTTTATATTGACTGTTGACTTTTACATTGATTTTTTCAGTTTTGTATCTGTATATCAAATCATTAATAAAATACATCAGACGTGGAAGAATGTCAGTGATTTTACATCTGTAAATATACAATTTTGCATATAACTTAATGAAGTCAAACACTGTGTCCATTTTGAATTTCAGCATTTGTTCCAGATAAAAATCAGTTTTTCACAGAAATCATGTTCAAGACAATCCACATTTCTCGTTCAGTAGATTTTCAAGGACTGACCAACATTTCTCGTGTGTTGACCTTTCCATAGAAAATGGCCGACACTATCCCTCTGCTTTTTACAAAACACGGAATGAAACATCACCAACAATGTTTAGGTGGCGGTTCACAATAGGGCGACACGAAGGTGCATGTGCTCTGTCATGTTTGTCTTTCCCTTTTTTATATCTTACCTGTTTTCACAGACTGTTGGATCGACAGATTGATGTGCAAGAAGTTCAAGATGAAAAGTGTGATATTTGTGAAGCGTCTTGTCGTGGTAATTTCAGTTGTTCGCTTTTGTGTGTTTGGTGTGACTGCGTCGCTTGCTAGACAAAATGGCGGACAGCAAGAAGTAGAGAACAGTATTTTACCAATCCTGGCCTCCTTGCTACTCCACCACGTTTTTGGGCGAAAGTGCCCTAAAGCCGCCTATTCTGTTCTCTGACAAGTAACCAAAAAATAACGACCCTAAAACAAACATACTGTGCAGGTTATCCGTTTTCAATACTAATTTACTAAACTTTTCAGATTTCAGTTTTTGTTTAATCCTATGTTTTTCCTGGTCTTTTCAATAACATCATTTTCGCGCAAACATTCTTCAAATGGTCTTGCTTTCATGTAAATAGAACTACAGCTTTAACGTTCCTAAATTTTTTAAAACTGATTATTTTTTTGACATAAACCCCACTTTTTCCACATTCTTCCATGAAAGCATTTCGAAAAAGGTTTTCTCTTTTTACAAAGTCTTTTTCGCCGAAAAGTCCATCTAAAAAAATAGTGTCTGCGTTCCTCAAAAGCTATAAAACTTTTTTCTAAACACTCAAAAATTTTTTGCAGGTTTTAACTAAATAAAACATCACTGTCCATATAAACCTTCTATCATATATCTTTTTTCCATTTAAGTGTTGGACAGAAAACCACAAAATTAAAATTATAACAAAAAACTTTTTGTAACGGTCGAGGCAAATTTTTTTTTCCACAACCATCTTCCACAAATTAATAAACAATGAGGGTTTTTTGTCATAAAGTTAACTGCCCATATTTTATACTAGAATTTAATCAATCCATTTTTGTTTTATCATGCTCCTGTAAAACTTTTTTCAGTAAAATAAAATCCAAAGGTCAAAATGTGTAAGTTTAAATCCAATTTATGCGTAAGTTTTGTTTCTATTTAGAAAATATTGATTTTTTGCTTTTTGTTAAAACCTTAATACCCACCATTGTGAAAAATCACATAATTTTAAAAATGAAAACGTCTAATTTTGCACTTTAAAAATTCCCTTTAAAAAAGGACGCACAACCCCCACAACCCCATCCCTCCCTTCTTTAAGACAGAAATTTCAAAATTTTGTAAACGTGTCCCAAATTTCTTTTGCGGAAGAATTTAAAATTTTTTAGAAGCATTTTTTTAAAAACCGTTTCCCTTTTCTTGGGGGATTCGTTTTTTCCCATACGCTTTATTTCAATTTTTTTCCGACTATTGTCATCTGGCATAAATTTACTGAAAAGGGGCCAAGTTGAATGCTTTCAAATTTTTTTGCGGCTAAAAAAGTAAAGGGCTTATAAATTAAATTTTTTTTTTTTCCCATTAAAAATAGGTTCTAAGTCCATTTAAGTCAGGTTTCGAACTATTTTATATTCATACGGGCCCAAACATTTTTGCCTAGATGCCATTTTTAGTTGGGAAACTTTTTTGCTGTCGCCAACCCCTTTGCGTTTTAACGCCTCTTTAGGTACTCAAAACCAACAAAGCGCCTATCTCACCGGGGCTTTAAATCCAAAGTCCCCAAGGGTTTTTTTAATTTAAAGTTTAACCCCCAGGCGCTAATTAACCCGGTTCTTCTCCCCCCGCTTTTTTATTTACACGCTTAAATTTTTTTAAAACGTAGGTTTATAATTTCAAACTTTCCCCCTTTTGCGATTTTTAAAAAGTGACCCCCCCAAAAATAATTTTTAAACTGTAAATAAGGAATTGTTAATTTAAATGCAAATGACTTTCCCCCCTGAGGAGGCCTTTTAAAAACATTGAGGGTTATAAAATTTAATTTTTACGTCTCAAAAAAAATAAATGCTAAGTAATGAATGTAATAAAGATGAGGATTTTCCCCCCCATGGTTTTTGTGGGCAAAATAAAACAAGGTGGGAAAAGGGGCTAGGGTTGCCCTTTTACTAGCCTTATCGTAAATTTTTTTCCCAAGCTTAAATTTAAAAACAAAATTTTTTTTTTTGATTTGCTTTGTTAATTTGAGGTAATTTTTACCCTTTTTTTGACAAAAAAAATAACCCATCATATTGAGGGCCTTTTGGGGGCCCCTCTTTAAAAAACCAAATTTTTCCCCCGGGCTTTTTTAAAAAAACCAACGCTTTTTAAAATTTTTTTGAACCAACCATTTTCCCCCATTGAAAAGACAAAAAGAAGGGGGTCTTGGAGTTTTTTTTGGTTAAACTTTTTTGAAAAAATTAAAAATGAGTGCTTCAAATTTTTAATCAAAATTTTGTTGGGCCGATAAAATTTTAAAAATATTCAACTAAATTTTGACATGCGGCCCCAAACCCAGCCCCTTTTTCAAAAAAAAGGGAACCCATTAGCTTTTTCCCCCCCCCTTATTGAAAACGAAAAATTCAAAAAACGGGGGGTTTAGACCAAGTTTTATCAAATTAAATTGGGGGGGGCCCCGGGGGGGGGAGTGGGTTGGGGTTTTTCCCCTGGGGGGGGGGTTTTTTTTTTAAAAAGAACAAGGAGTTAAAATGAAAAACCTTAAATTAGAAAATTTGGGTTTGAAAGGTCGAAGAAAAAATTTTAAAAGGCTTTCGGGACCAATTTGGGGCCTAGGCGACCTTTTTTTGGGGGGCACGCCCCAAAAATAAAATATCTGGCACCTCCTTTCAAACTTTCTTTTTTGGAAAAACTGTGACCCGGGGTCCCACGCAAAGCATAAAACACAGGGACAACATTTATCTAGACACTTCAAAGGGGCCCAACGGGCGGGAATAGAACAATAAACGACCTATTCCACTTACGTTTGGTGTTTGCTGGGTTCGCAAACAGGCAAATCGAGCATAACTGCCTTCACGGCTTTGACCGCAAAAACAATACTTAGAAATTTTAAGGATCCATTAATTCTACATTGATTTCCTTCAGTATTAAAAAGATACCAAAATGTTTTCAATACCCAAGATCAAAAGTAACTTGCTGTTGCACGGGTTTTTTTTTTTTTTTTTTTCTCCTTCTGACCTCAACCCCAGTGGGAAAATAAATAAACAAAATAATGAATTCTTATGCACAATACAAAGGTTTGGGGGAAAAAACGACTAAATTCGAGCCAGAATATTAAAACCCCAATAAAAAAAAACACCCAAAGTTTAACATCAACCCCAAAGCCCCAACCCCCCAAATCATTGAAACTCGAAAAGCTCGCGGACTCTTTTTCGCGAGCCCATGAATATGAAAAGACAGCGCTTTTTTTGGATTAACGGCCTGGATTCTTGGTCTTTATCTTACAAAAAATTAACCCAACTTAAAAAAAGAGACTAATGTCCTAAGTCTCGCCATAAACCCAACTCTTTGCTTGCAGTAGACAAAAGCCACTAAAATACTCCCCAATATTCCTGGAAAAGCATTCACGGCTTTACCACTAATTTTTTTAAAAATTCGCAAATGACAACGTTTTTTTACCCATATTTATCAGGCAGGCGAAGGGCCGGGGGTAATGAACTTTGACCACCGCCCCCGTAATACCCACCCATGAACTTATTGAAAATCCTAAAGCTTTATAACGCTTTAAGTCTCCCTCCCAAACATTTTCGATTCGTTCCAGTTTTTGTTCTTCATATAAAATTTTTTGGGGGATATTTCTCTTTTCATTTATTTGATTCGAATTTGGGTCTCGTTTAGTATCAGACTTCTATCTTGCGATCTTTTTTGTTCAGACTTTTAGTCTTTGTTTTATTCTTCTTTAATACAGGCCCAATTGGCGCACACCCTCAACGATTTTTTTTTTCCTTTTTTATGCTCATCTAGTTCCCTATTTTTTTGCAAAATTTGTTTGTTAATTCGCCCTGTCCTCTTAAACATGCAAGGGCCCTATTTCTCGCAGGGGGTAGCGGGGGGCGTGTAATTTTTAAACGCTGTTTCTTCTGAAAAACGATCTGCTTCCTTTGCACTTATTATTTCATCCCCGATTTTTTAATTTTTAATTTCCAGTTTTGTATTTGGTTAGCTTTTGGGGGTTCTTGAGGGTTTTTGGAAGTTTAGAAACTGCCTCCCTATCAAATTTTTTGGTCAGCAATCCCAAGGGCGTTTTGATTTTTCACACGATTTTTGTAAAAATTGTACCTTTTGGGCAAAAAAATTTTGGGGGGTCGGGGTTTATTGTAAGCCGAACAGATTTCTCCTTGATCGCTCTTACAAACAAAGCCATCTTCTAATTCAAAATCTTTGGGGGTTATAAATTCGGGGTTTTTGGGGCCAAACTTTTGTAAAATGCTCCGACCGAAATTCGTTAATTCACGCCGCATTGAAGCGCGGGCGATGCCTTCAAGGGACTTTTCACCATTTTGTCCCCCGGACCCAAAACACATAATTTTCTTCGCCTTAAATTTCCCGCCTGTTTTAAAAAATTAACTTTTTTTTTTGTTTAAAAAAAAAGTCACAAGCTAGGGCTATTTTTGGCCCCTTTAAGAAGCTAAAGAACCCCGGGCGTGCGGAAATAAAGGGAAAATTTACTTTTCCAAATACCATCTACATTATGCAGATCAAATTTTACTGTTAGATTTTCCGCCTGAGCGGATGATTTGATCGTCCGGGCTCTCACGGCTTCTTTAAAATAAACTCGCTTAAACAAAAACCCAAAACCAAACATTGTCCAGAATTGGGACGCAATCTTAAGGGGAAAAATTTCGTAAAATTTGGGGGCAAAAGTATTTTTTTAAACAATGCAGACAATTTTAACCTACTGATCTAGGCAAACCCGCAAATGAAGGAAATCTGCTTTCGGGAATGGCAAGAAGAAACCAAAACTAGAATAGGCCCGAACTCGCCTCAGGCTAAAAGCAAAAAAAAGGTTTTTAGCTTAATTTATGCTAGGGAACGTTTTCCCATTCCCCAGATTTTAGTTTTTAAAAGCGCATGCTCCATACTTTAAAGGGAGCTTTAAAAGAAAATTGTCAAAAAACTAATTTTTAATGATACAAACGTGTTTTAAAATCAACAACACCGAAGCAAAGTAAGCATTTCGACATCTCGTTAGATTTGACTTGTTGCAACCCTGATTTACAAAGCTGTTTTGGGGAAAAATAAATCCCAACTAATATAATTAAAAAAGGGCGTCATCATAAAACAATCCAGAAGCGGGGCAACCAAGGAAATTTTTATTTTAGCTCTCCAAGATCGCTTAAAGGTATTTTATTGCTGTGTGAAGAAAAACCCTTTCAAAAGAGGAATAAAATTTTTTAACCCAAAAATAACAAAGTACAATTTTCATTGAGGCATCCTAACCAAATCTATGCTGGGGACTTAACCTACATCTTTGACAAATAAGAAAATTTTTTTGGGGGGGGGAGGGTAAATTCCAACAGCAGACCTTGCGTAAAAAACACACCTTCACATGAAGACTTATGTTATTTAAAAACAAAATACGGTTTATGGATTGACCTAAGGCAACGGAGGAACCTTTCCCTGGGGGGGAAAACCTGAAGCGTAAAAAAAATTTAAAATTGATAAAGAAAAAACCGTAAACCCAAAGACTTTTGTTTTTAATATATATGCGGGGGGGGGCTGCCATTAAAGGTACAGATTACAAGAATCAAATAAATTTTTTTTTTTTAAAAAAAGCATGTCTGTTCGGGTTTATCCAAATGTCCTACACACCGCCAAAAAAAATGCAGGCAAACTGCTGTTATAGAAACCCAAGAAAAAACCTTCAGATTAAAAAACATTACACAAATGCAACAAAAACAGAGCAGGACCTTTTCAAATACACAAAAAAAACAAAAGGTATTCTGCTGCCTTTAATGCTGTTACATATGTAAATCGGGAGCATCGACTATTTGCTGCATCAGCAGGAACGGTGTAGTCTCTTAGCACAGGCGTTGGTTTGCACCTGCAGCTTTACCTCTAGGGGTTTTGTCCTTTAGCTCTTGGCCTGTGTCATAACTGAAGTGCGGCTGGCAAAAAATTAAAAACTAAACTCCAAAAAAGCACACGCTATGGTTAAAACTAATAACGCTAAACTAGCTCGTTCAAATGACAATAAATAAAGCGCTAGCGACTCAAACCACGGATAAAGAATTTAATCGTTTACAGGCCGATTTTGATGACAAAAAAGACAAAAATTTGGGATCCAAAAAAGGCGGGCAAGTTTTTTCTCACAGCCAACCCCGACAAAAAAAAAGGGAAATGCTTAAAAAAAGTAAACGAAACTTAAATCTGTTCAAACAGCTCACATTAACAATGCCAAAGGGCGTTTATACTTTAGTTTATGAGTCCAAGCGAAAAAAGACCTTTGATTTTGGTTCTGTTTAAAGTTTTTTTTTAAATTAAAATAAAATTTGAGTTAAAAAGAGCTCACATGCAAGATAAAAAGGACAAACAATTTTTTGAAGCATCAAGAAAATTTGCAAGACACTGAATGAATTGTTTTAAAAGCATTGACCAGCAAGCGAGGGGCAAGTTTGTCAGCATTTCTCAAGTTCCAAGAACAACAATAACCCGCCAGTTAAAGTAATGTTACTTTTTAATTGACTATGTAAAATAAGAAGAAAATCAGAAGCTGGGTCTCAACAAACAGCAGACATTCTTTCCTCAATGCCTTAACGCCTGGTTGGGCAGACGAACTGCTTGCACAGTTGACGCTGCTGCTGAAAACCAAAATGAAGGCCGGGGTTGGCCCGGGGGCGAAGTCCTAGAGACAATTAAAAAGTCAAGTGCACCGATTGTTGGCAATCTCCATTCCATCCCTCCAGCATTAGTCGCAAAAAAACATTCTAAACATAAAGAATAACAGACAACAAAGTTTATGTGGGGGTGTTTTTGAAAAAGGGCGGGGCATTCGCCCGCAAAAACGCAGAAGGGGGGGGCCTAACTATGCCCCTTAACAATGATTTTAACTTTAGGGAATACCTTTCCCCGTTTGGCGTGGATTCCATTGATCTGTTTGAAGAACAAAAAAAAACCCTTAACTGTTTAATGTCCTACCATGGGATGGGGAAACAAGGGGCCCAAAAAGTGCAAGAGCCCAACGTTTGGGGCCAAAAACATTTTGCTTACTCTAAGTTTTCCCAGCGGGGGGCCACATTAAAAAACAGATTACAAAAATGAGTAAATATGAATAAAAAGGGGGACCTTTGCGTTTTCAAGAATATCTTTCAAGCCGCGAGCAAACAAAGAAACATGTATGGCCCATTGACTGAAACAACAAATTTACGCCCCCCCCCGTCTAAATTTAGTTTTTAAAACGGAAACGGCTGCAACATCTCCAAATTTTTTTACCAACTTCAGTCGCTTTTTGTTCCTTATAAAGGGGCCACGCCACAAAAACTTCGAAAAACAGCTTAATGAGAAATCATCAATTTTCTTTTTGCCTCATTATTGTCGGTCGGAGGCGCTCATCACACCAAATTATATGGGACCAGATTGCAGAAAAATTCTTTAAAAAGCATGCAGCGTGCGTAATGACTGTTTTAAAAAACGAATTTATCTAAATCAAATACTCCTGAAGATCAAAGCAGTAATCAGCCACCATTTTTGGATTGCGGTTTAGAGCAACCCCAAGAGTGTAAACCCCCCAGTAAGAGACCCTTCACATTAGTGGAAATTTAGAGGGGGCGCCAAACAAATGCAATCTTCAAATAAATTTTTAAACCCAAAAACAGGAAGCTGCCACTTCTTCTAACTTGCGAGGTTAGACCTCATCTTAATTGCAAGTAACCACGCCTTCAGGGTAGCAGCATTGCACGTCCAAAAAAACTGTGTTTCACTTTAAATAACATGTCTTTTTCACCATGCAAAACCCGTGGCTCATTAAAAGGGACTGGATGTCCTTAAAGTCCGCCCAATAACGGGAAAAAAATTTTACTCAAACCTTTTTAAAAGGGGGTTTTTCCCCTTTTGATACTGAAAAGTTGGGGAAAGGGTTTTAGAAACCACTTCCTCCAAAGGGCGTTCTTTTTTATCTTAGAGGAAAGGCACAGTGATTTGATTACCGGGATGCTCGTGCTTGGGAAAATTAGAGTAAAACATGGGGGACTACATGACTCCATTTAATGGGGTGAGTTTTTTGGCGACGTCTTTGAAAAATTTTGGGAAACCTGCAGAAACATTTTCAGTTTGGGTCCCGCGCATTACATTCTGCGCCCGGGTGAGCTGGGGCGCTTTCTAAAGTTTACTGATACAGATTTATTTTTTTGTCAAATTTTCCAATGATTCAATGATTGAAAAAGGATGCGGGGGGATTATAGGGGCGCATCATTACGTAAAGCAAAAAACAAAATACCAATGATTATGATCCAAGTAAAAGGGCTAACTATCTTATGATTTTAAAGCAAACAATCTTTTGGATGGGCAATGGGGGCAAAACACTTCCTTTTGCAACTTTAAAATGTAAAACAGGGAAAATAAATTCAAAAAACATTAAAGTGGTGAGTGTTAACGCCCCGTCAGCAGCATGGTTTTTTCTAGAATTGACTTAGAATACCTCTGAAATCCATACCCATAATGACACCATTACAGCAAAAAATTTTAAAATGGGTCCCCGGAGCCGCCAAACTGGCCCAAACTTCGAGGGAAAAAAAATTATGTCTCCATTACAGACTTTTCAATTTTTTTTTAAGACAGGTTGAAGTTGCGCTGTCCATCCAAATTGCTTTTGATCAAGAACGTTCAGAAAACCCTCATCAAAAACACTGATCTTTAAAATAAATCCCCAGATCTTTAGAAAAAAACTTTTTCAAACTGAGAACAACAGCGTTTTGGAAAAAACTAGGGAATCCGCCAAACGCAAAAATGTCAGATTAGCACCAAGAGACGAAAATTAACGACTTCAAAAACCCAAATTTATTTTAGATTTAAAATTTCATGACCCTTTTTGGCATAATAGAAAAAAAAGAAGTCAAATTTGGGGCAAGCCCTTTTTATTGTTTACTGTTTTAGAATTTTCAAAGCTTTTTTAGTAAAATTTTTTATGACTATTTTAAACCTCGTATCCTGAGTCCAGATGCTTTTACCAGATACAGAAGTTTTTTTTATAGATATCCCTACTGAAGACTCAAAAAGACTGGAAACCCAAGTGGCTAAAGGGCATGCGGGGAGGTAATACATCTGATTTTCCCTAAAGATTTGCCTTTTCATTCAATTTCAACAAAAGGTTTTTGGGAAAATAAGGATAATTTTCGGAAAGGGGATTAAGGAGTAATGGGTTTAAGGAAAAATGTACATATTTTGAGCCAGGAGAAAAACATTTAAAAAAGCAAAAAGGAAAACTCGCAGCGTTGTGCAGCAAACATACACATACAACTACAAAGAAGCATTGTTTGGCAAAAAAACTTTTCATCATGACAACGTAAAACGCGTCAATCTACATGAGATCAACACAACTGTTGAACAAAGAATCTTTGATGAACAAAAACAAACGGTGTTTGTTAATCCGATTTTTATACAATCGGGGACTGAAACCGCATAAACAGGGGGGTTTTTTATTTTTCATCAACTTTTATTATAAGTCAATCATAGCTTCATCCAATTCATTTAAAAACTTTTCCATGTTTGCTTGACGGTTTGAATTTTTTTTATTATTTTAAATATTCTTTTTTCCCAATTTGGGGGTTTTAGTTTTGGAGGGGATCTGATGATTTGCATGCAGATTTAACCTAAAATGTTTTTCCCTTTAAAGCATTCACCAAAATGATCCCCTATCTTTCAATCTCTTCCTTTCCCCTTCTTTTTTGTTTTGCACTTCCTTCTGAGTTTCCCTTTTAAACTCAAATATAAATTTTCGTAAATTAATTAAAACGAAAATGGGGCTGGGGGAATTAACTGCATTCTCTTTTTTACAAAAATCTTTGGGAGCTGGTTGTTTGTTTGTCAGTTTCTCGAAATAATACCGGGCGGACATTTTTACAATTCTTTTATTTCATATGGGCAACACTCCAAACGGGATCGGTTTTTCCCTGAGCATGTCCCCTTTCCCCCCCGGGAAAAAAGGGGCCCTTTCTTTTAAAACCAAAAGGGTTTTGTTTTTCCGATGAAGGCTCTCCTTCACAACATTTATTTTTTCTTTTTATTGTTGTACGGTTTTAGCCCTTTAAATCTTCATTATTCTTGCGCGCAAAACGAGGGACTTCAACCCCTTCTGTTTGCGAGAAATTTTCAATAAGCCTCGTGATACGTAGGGGAAAATCTTTTGGCTAAATTTTGTTAAAGTTTCCCAAATAAAGCCTGGGGTTTTGTAACCCGGGATGCCCCTTTTAATGGGGGAACTCTATGTTTTTAACAAAATTTATTCCTGGGCCCTTTAAATTCTTTTCCTCTCAAATTGAACTGCGAGGGTAAGTTAGCGGGCCCGTTTAATTCAGTTGTATGGCAACACAACGCAAACCCTTTGTGTTTTGGTTCGCTCTTTGACCCGAAACCAGCAATGACTGTGAGTGCGTAAATTAAAACTTTTTTGTCTAATCCATCAAGGTAAATTAAAAGATCCATTTGATGGGGGGTTTTTTTTGGAGTTGTATTCACAAAGTGGGTCTCTGATTTTCCCGGCCCGGTAAATAAAATTTTCCAAACCTGTTTAATAACCATTCTTTTGCGTTTTTTTCACGACTCCCTGCTTGGGTTAGCTTTTATTTCGTGATGCCCTCCAAACCCAAAAAAAAAAAAAACACCAAAACCAAAAAAAAATAAAACGCAATAAAATTTTTTCATTTTTTGTTTTTCCGAGGTATAAAAGTCACGGGTTTTTTTGGGGGGCAATGTTGGTGGGGGGGGGTTTGCCACTAGATAATTTTTTTTTATTTCTTGGGCAAATTTTAAAGGGGTTAAGCCGCATCCCCTGTTCTTTCAGGGGTCATTAATAAAACAACTGCCAAGTCCGCCTTTTATAGGGGTCTTGTGCAGCTGCTGTTGCCCATAGCTTTGTTATGTCTTTTTCTCCGCGTCATCCCCATTTACAAATCAAAATTTCTGCCGCTAAAGCAAAACCATTCACCACCGCCGCCTACATTTTTGCGGGAAGCCATTTTTTATAAAAGTATTTTTTTTCTTACATATTTTTAATTTCGGGGAAAATTCCTTGCTTGACTAGAAAATCTTTCGGGAACCCAACTGCTGATAGCAAACACTTTGTGAAACCCAAAATCTAGTTTGCCAAACTCGGTTTTTAAATTTTAACAACTTTTACCCGGCATTTAGACCACACTTAGGCTCCAATAACGCAGAAAGGGTTTCAAGGTTGGGAAAAAGTTTTTTTTGGTGCTCATTTTTTTGAAAATAAAATAAAATAATTATTAAAAAAACATGAAAAGGGGAACTCCTCCTACAAGGGACTAAACCTTCCTGAACTTTTGAAGACCAAGTTAAGATCAAACTATTTTGCCCAAAAAAGGGGAGGCTGTATTCTTTGGCAGCAGGGGAAAAAAAAAATTCCTCGGAACGAATTCCTAGAACAGATTCAACAAACCCGCAAGACATTATAAATATCAAAAGGTAGAAGCGCAGTGGGGGGCGAGAGGTAAAAAGGTTGGGGGAAAAGGCTCTTTTGACACTAAACTATCATAGATTTTTCTCCCATTGATCTACAAACTTTCGTTGAATTTTAAAGCAAATCCCGATTTAACAAAGACATTAGAGCTTAGGTGTGATTTATATTTCAATTTGGACCCTTGTATCGCCATTAACAGGATTAATTACTTTTTAAACAAAGTTTTTTTTTCCCTTTAAAATGAACACTGGAAAAACCAAAACCCGAATCAGGGGGAGAAAGAACCAACCAGAAAAACAGCAAAAAACACTGAACCAGGGAACCAGTGAAAAAATCCTCATCCTGGGGTTAAAGCGGAAAAAAAATTAGCAAGTGGAACAAAAAAAAAAAATTTAATGTTTCAGAAAAACCACCCAAAAAAATAACACCCCCAACGCCAGAACAAATTTTTCAATGCCAGCTATAAAAACTCCTGTGATCAAGGGCCCCAAAGTCTCTGGAAATTGCTAAAACGTTGCCATTTTTTGGCGCCATTTTTGCTGTTGGGGGGGTTATTGCGGCTATTAAAAAATAACCATGGCAACAGAAAAGAAACAATCAAAAAATCGAGCCACTAAATGCAGAAAAAACCCCCACACGCCAAAACCCCCAAAACAAAGCTTTTTTTTTACCATTTTAAATGTAAAATATTTTAAAAAACAATTTTAAAAATTTTTAAAAAAAAATGTCTCGTATTATAAAATGTGAACCCCTAAATTAAAGACAGGAGTCTATAAAAGCTTTCTAGACCCGAATTTTTAAAAAATCGGGGGCTTTGGATGTAAAACCTTCCTTAAGATTTTTGCAAGAACGCTGGGCAAGACATCCTCAACAAGACCGTTTTTTTAGGCGTGGGTGTACTTTTTAGGCCCTACTATTTAAAGATAAAAACATACGATTTTTTTGGGAAATTAAAATAAATTAAAAAAACAGGTTGTCTTAAAAAAGTTAATCAAAACTATCAAAACATTTTAAAAAAATTACTTTAAGAACTAATTAAAAACTTAAAAAATAACTTAATGAACTGGGGATAACTTTTAAATGACTTAAGGACAACTTTGAATAAAATTTAATAAAAACTTTTGAATAACTTTTTAAAAAATTAGAAGGAACTTGATGGTTTCATGCGTGGGGGGGGGGGGGCAGTGGGGGTGGGGGTTATCGTGGGGGCAGGCAAAACAACAACAAACACAAACAAACAACAAACACACAAAAACAGTCCGGGGGGGGGGTGGAGGGGGCGGTGCGTGGGGGGAGGGCCCAAAACCACAACAAACAAAAAAGTAAAACTCCTAGGCCACTTCTGCTTTTTGACAAACAGGCTGTGCTCGCGCGCAACCCAACCCCCCCAATGATCACATAGGGCTTTGGCCTAGTTTGGCCGCGACTTGCGGGGTGGGCCGCGCTTTTTAGCAACGATCACAAGGGTCGTTTGACCAGTTTGCCCCCGAGCTTTGCAGGGGCTGACGTCATTGGGGCACGATCACATAGGGGGTTTTTTGGCCTATTTGCTGTGCTCCCTTTTTTCTCACCCTTGCAACTTTTTTGGCAGGTTTAAAAACAAATTTCTGCGAGCCAGCTTTTTTTGGGGGCTCTAATCGCCATATAGTACATCCCCATTGTATTTGGAGCATTTAAAAGAAAGGCTGGCCCCACACACTCCTTCCCCTACTGGTAATGACTAAGGTCGCCTAACCCTATCTATTTTGCCAAACCCCCGAAAAACGCCCCATTTGCATAAGTTTAATAATGGGTTTTGGGGTTTTCTACACGTTCTTTATACTGATTCCTAGCTTTGGAATTTAGGATGTTTTAAAAACAAACCCGAAAGTTGAATGAGTTTCCTAGCATACAATCAACAGTTCACCTGCTCTTAAAAAATAAACGCCATTTTGATGCGTTTTTTGTTTTTAAACATACTTGGCTTTCTCAAGCCAAAGCCCAAAAACCGCGTGTGGATTGTTTTTTCTTGGCCCGGGTTCAACAATGCAGCGCCATTTATTAAAAAAGGAAAACCCTCACGAAAAACAAACCGCATTGAAATTGGCTATATTTTTTTCACAATATTGCCTCAAATTTTTTATTTCCTTTAACCAACCCAAAACCTTAAAAATGTTCCATTCCAGCCGGTCGGTTTTATTTTTTTTTTTTTTTGTTTCCCTTTTAGGGAAAACAAAACTTCTTTTTGGGTTTCAGCGGTAACGAACATGGGTTTACCCCCTTTTTTTTTCAACAAATACTCGGGCATGCAAATTGGTAAAACTTTGGTGTTCAATGGGAAGAGCCTGCTCTTCATGAAACGGGTACCTTTTTTTGAATAACCCCCCAAACAAGAACACAGCGCAATAAAAAAACCCTACTAGTCCGTTTTCAGTAAAGAATGAGGGGAAACCGTGTTGTAACGGGTCATGGAGCGCTTTGACAGCGCCCTCGCGCGGGGGAGAAGACGAGAAAAGCTGAAGTAAGTTTTGCAATCGGGCAAGCTGAGCGGGAAGGGTGGGGGAGGGGAGGGGGGGCGGCAGTATTTATTTTTTGGCTCTCATTTGTCAGCAGGTGTGAGGCGCGCGCGCCCGTGTATGAGTGTCTGTCTGTGCGTGCGTCGGCTTTCGTGGTGTGTGTGGGTGTGTGTGGTTGTGTGTGGGTTTGTGTGTAGTGTGTGTGGTGTGTGTGGTTAATATAAAGTTTTAGCGATTCCTGTCTTCCCACAATTTAATCTAAAAGCGTTAAAAAGTATTGGATTTAAAAACTTTTCTAAACTAAAATCCCCCTGTCTGCATTGCCATACGCAAACTTACACCACCACAGACGGGGGAAATAAAAACCCCCATGCTGGGGAGGAGGCCGCAACTAGCAATTAAAAACTTACCTCCACCTGAACAGGTCGTTGACACCGGGCCCGAAAAGAAAACCTGGGAAAAGACACCCTTTGTATTGAAGCGCTTTAGTCACGGGCCCCTTTTCCCTACGTTATCCCAGGGGCGTGTCATTTTGGGTACTTTTTCCTACAAATACTCTCAAAAACCTTAGTAAATTATATTGAAAACGGATAACCCTGCACAGTAGGGTTTTTTTGTAGGTTTTATTTTTTGGGGTTTCTTTAGAAAACAGGGAAAAGGCGGTTTTAGGGGGACTTTTTTTCCCCAAAACTGGTTCCTCCGGTTTTTTCTTTTTTTTTTGTTTTTTGGGCCCAAAAGTATGACGGATTTTCTGCCATTTTAATTTCGCTTCAGTTTGAAAATTTTTCTGGATTTGAATTTCCTGATTTTAATCCTCGAGGTTTGATGGCCGAGGAGAATTTTACAGAGGAGGGGGGAGGGGGAAGAGGATTGAAGGAGGGAAAGAGAGGTAGGGGGGAGGGTGAGGGAAAATTGAGAAATAAAAAAACAAAACCTCCACTTCCGTCTATGATTCTGTCGAATGTCAGATCCATCAACCCCAACAGCAAGAACTGTAATTTTGATGAGTTGCAGGCAAAGTGTGCATTTGTAAGTGAATTCAGGAACTCATGTTTACTTTGTTTTATTGAGACGTTTCTTACAGACAAAACCACTGACGAACGCATGGCAATTAATGGCTTTGGCACACCATACAGAATGGACAGAGACTGTGCAAAAACAGGAAAAGAATCAGGTGATGGCGTGTGCCTGTATGTGAATGAAAGATGGTGTGACAGTGCGAATGTGTGCGTGAAGCAGCGAATGTGTACGCCAGAAGTTGAACTGCTGTCAGTGTCCTTGAGACCCCGCTGTTTGTCGCGCGAGTTTGGCCGCATATTTGTGACAGTAGTGTATGCCTCAGTCTATGACCAGTCCACCTGCAACACGTGCTGGCCACACAATAGCCGGTGTTGTCTGTGATCTGCAAATGTCTGCTGATGCCCCCTGTGCTGTTGTGGGTGACTTTAACCATTGTGACTTGAAAACATTCTTCCTTCTTTTAAGCAGTATGTAACCTGTCCCACGTGGATTGATAACACAATTGACTTGTGCTATGGAAACATCCCTGGTGCATTTCAATCTTTTGTCTGCCACCTGTTGGTTTGTATGACCATAATACTGTGCAACTGAACCCTGCATACAAACCTAAAATACAAACTGAGCATGTTGCGAGGAAGAGTGTGAAGGTACGGACAGCTGAAAGTGTGGATGAGCTGAGAGGATGTTTTGAGTGTACTGATTGGAGTGTGCTGACTGACTCATGTCAAAATGTTCATGAAGCAGCAGATGTGGTTACTAACTGTATCCATTTTTGTGTAGACATAATTTTTCCAACAAAAACAATTAAACTGTTTTCATAAAAAAAAACAAGCCATGGCTCACGGGGTCAATTCAGACACTCCTTCACAATGCTTTCTTCCACTTAAACAAACCAGGTTCTTTTGTGCGTATTCATCAGGCTGGTGACCAAAAAGAAAGGAAACGAGTACAAACAAAGCTTAGGTGCGGAATACGGAGGGCCCAAAAGGAATTCAAAGCTAAGGTAGAAGAGCGGTTTCAGTTAGGAAGAATGAAGGATGCATGGGATGGGTTGAAGATTCTAAAGGGTGAAGCCGAAAAGAAAGCAAAATCTTGTCAGATGAATATTAATGACCAAACTGATTTTTCGAACGAACACAATGATTTCTATTGTCGTTTTGAAAGAAATGATCTGGGTGGGACGGTAGACAATGTGGTAAAAGAGCTAAACAAAAGGATCAAAGACAAGGGAGACCAACAAGATTTTGAGATCGATGGGGATGTTGTGAAGTCACTGTTTTTGAAACTGAATATCAAGAAATCAATGGGTCCTGATAATATCAGTGGAAGATTGCTGAAAATTTGTGCTTCTGAACTTTGTAATGTTTTCTGTTAGATTTTCAATTGGTCTCTTAAGGCATGCTCTGTACCCAGTATCTGGGAAAAAA
>CM031614.1:71947980-71955480 GCA_018398815.1 Conus ventricosus
TACGTGCTTGTGTGTGTGTGTGTTGTGTGTGTGTCATACAACGTGAGTTAATCTGCAATAATTGGTTTCAGTCAGTCGTGTGTGTGTGTGTGTGTGTGTGTGTGTGTGTGTGTGTGTGTGTGTGTGTGTGTGAGAGAGAGAGCATGTGCATATAAACACGCGCCTGCGTGCGTGCGTGCGTGTAAGGTGTGTGTGAATGGGTGTGGTGTGTGTGTGTGTGTGTGTGTGTGTGCGACGTATTTTGTGAAACTCAGAACACGTATGTCTATGGCTCCGTGTCTAAATGAAAATATCACAGGCAACCCTTCGCCACACGGCCAGGTGCCGCCAGCCCTACCTTATGGCGCCATAATTACAGGTCATAGGATCCGTCCAGGGTACTGCCTGCCACAAACCCCAAGCCCTCTAATTAGGGGTGTTCGTGCAGTGTCTCAGCCAAGTTTTAGTTTGGTGACTGTCTCCGCAAAAATGATAGTATTGAAAATGACTGTATGCGCGAAAATGATTAGGAAAACATAGTTTGAAGTCTTACTTGTCAGAGAACTGTAATATGCCGCTTCTAGGTCACTTTCGCCCGAAAACTAGTTTGAGGGCGAAGGTGAGTTAGAAGCGGCATATTACAGTTCTCTGGGGGGAAGCCGTTCAGCTGCCTAAAGCACCCGACCCAAGTCTGACCCAAGGGTAGATTGCCCTACCCAAGCACCAAGGGGTGAGAGGGAAAACGGGAGAACCCCGAGAAAAAATCCACTAGCCAGACGCAGCTAAGAGCTGCAGGGCTCGCCCCTCCCTCGCCCCCCCCTCGCCCCCCCCCCCCTCCCGCCCCCCCCCCCAACGAAAAAAGCACTTGCCCGCGGGCACAACCACACACACACATACACACACACACACGCGCGCGCGCGCGCACACACACACATACATACAAGTGCGCGCGCGGACGAACACACACGCACGCACACATACACACGCCCATAAGCACACACACAACCACACATATACCTAAAAAAAGATCACTGATGGACATGGAGGTAGCACCAAGTCCGTCATCAATGCAGCGTTTATAGAATTCAGGGATAGAACCATGGTATTGTTGCAGGAAGTTGTGTTCAAAATATCCCATGAAAAGGCATGCGTAGCTGGGGCCCATTTTGGTACCCATGGCGACACCACTGATTTGTTTGAAAGTGTCGCCAAGGAAGGTAAAGGTGTTGTTGGTGAGGACAAGTTCCGCAAGGCGAATAAGAGTGGTGGTTGCAGGGGAAGTGTCTTTTCTTTGGTTGAGAAAAAAAATGACAGGGCTTGCAGTCCAACTGCATGGGGAATACTAGTATACAGAGATGTCACGTCGAGAGTGAATAAATATTTAGGCTGGAACTTCGGATTTAGGTGGAGGTCATTGATGAGACAGAGAGCATGAGTAGTGTATTTGATGAACGTAGGCAGGTCTTGAACGAGGGGTTGGAAGATGGAGTCAAGGTATTGGGAAATATTTTCAGTGGGGCAACTGCAGGCTGAGACGATGGGTCTACCAGGGGTGTTAGCCTTGTGAATTTTGGGCAGAAGGTAGAAAATGGACTCTCTGGTCTTGGCTTTGATCTACAGTTTAGCCTTAGGGGTAAGTGGCCTTTTTTGACAAGGTCCTTGATGGTTTTTGAAATAGTTTTCTGGTCTACTGGGAGGGTGGGCTGTTCCAGTTTCTGGTAACTGGTGGTGTCGTTGAGTTGCCTGAGAGCTTCTGCTATATACAGGTTCCTGTCCCACTCCACTACTGCACCACCTTTGTCAACTGGTTTTATGACAATGTCATCCCTCTTGCGAAGGGACTCTAGAGCTTGTATTTCTGTGGGGGTAAGGTTGGAAATCGTGCTGGGGAGAATTTAAGTTTGTGTAATTCAGAGAGGCAAGTTTTGATGTGGCATTCAACTTCATTATTCCCACGGGGTGGTTCTCGGTAGACAGGCGTGTGGAAAAGTTTGTGAAGTAAATCATCGTCAGGGTTGAAGGTACGTTTGGGAGGGTGACCAAGCACAGCCATCCATCTCAAGGAACGAAAGAAGCGTTCACAGTCATGGATGACGTCGTACTTGTTGATGGAAGGCTTCCTAGGGATGAATTTGAGACCCCTAGAGAGTACAGATTCTTCAGAGGCAGAGAGATGGAGAGTAGAAGGTATGCGCTGTACCAGTTTATCACATGTGTTGTCAGTCGAAAGAGGCGAGGTGGTGAGGGTGTCAGTAGGAAATCCAGGGTGCAGACGTCCAGGGGGTGAAGGGGTGGCAGAGGCAGGAACAGGACTGGTACGCAAGGGGGCAGCTGCAGGAGGAGCATCAACAGAGTGTATTATGTATGTTGCCTTGTGATACTGTATGTCCTTTGTGGACAATGAATTATTAAATGAAATTTGATCAACTAATGATTGAGGAACTAACTGATTTATTACTAGGCACTGAAAAAATAAATGTGCGCGTGCGTGCGTGCGTGCGTGCGCGCGCATATATTCAGGTCTTGAATCTTCAGTCTTCAGGTAATCACAAAGAATGGAGTGAAGAAACATGCCTTGAACAGACAGACAGACACACACACACACACACACACACACACACACACACACACACACACACACACACACACACACACACACACACACACACACACACACACACACACACACAACACACACACACACATATATATATGTATATATATATTATATATATATATATATATATAGAAGAGAGAGAGAGAGAGAGAGAGAGAGAGAGAGAGGGAGGGAACGAACGAACGAACGAACGAACGAATCTTTTTTAATGAGGGAAAAAGCGGAATAAGCACAACATGGCTTTTTTACATCCGGCCCTCAATGAAGGGAAATATATAGAAAATGCAATAACAACATCAGCAAAACTAATCTAGAATAGAAGTAAACATACATAAACGCTATATATAGAAAGAAGAAATGGTTAACACAAAAGAACAGAACACAATCAATGCCTGGAAGAGAGAAAGAGAGAGAGAAAGAAAGAGAGAGAGAGAGAGAGAGAGAGAGAGAGAGAGAGAGAGAGAGAGAGAGAGAGACAGACAGACAGACAGACAGAGAGACAGAGAGAGAGGGAGAGAGAGAGAGAGAGAGGGAGGGAGAGAGAGAGAGAGGGGGGGGGGGGGGGGTTAAGAGCATGAATTGGAAAATTCAGTCATTAGTTGGGTATGAAGTGCCCTTTTAAAGCTGTATATGCTGGCATGAACATCAAGAGAGGGTGAAATGCAGTTCCACAAGAAGCCGCCGGAGTAGTGAAGACTGGTTTTAAACATATCTATTCTTGGACGGGGTATTACAATTTTATGAAAATGGCGATTTTCATTAAATCTAAATTTCTCTGTAATTGAAGTGGGAGCACGACCCGAAAGAATCTTAAACATGAAAAAAGCTTTATTGAATTTAAGCTTCAAGTTTAATGGTAAAATATCCAGATCTGTATAGTCAGAGTATGATAACGTAACCGATTTTAACAAAACTAATTTCAGGGAACGTCTATAAAGACTAAACAAAGGTTTGAGTATATGATTACTAGCTGAATCCCAAATTGTTGATGCATAATTTATATGGGATTCAATATAAGCGTGAAAAAATATTTTACGTGAATGGCAGTCTAGGAAATGCTTTATCTTGGACAGCTGGTATATCTTTTTCGAAACTGTCTTGCATAAAGACCGTACATGTTCAGACCATGACAGATTGTTGTCTATAACTACTCCTAAGACTTTATGACAGACTGTTTCTTCGATAGTTATACCATTGATAGAAAGGGGTGCGCTCGTATAAGAAAGGTTTTGACGTTTTTGTCTTGTGGTTATGATCATATGTTTGGTTTTGACAGGGTTTAGACACATATGGTTTAATTCAGACCATTCGGTTAGCTGGTTAATACTCTGCTGTAATAACATAGATACTTTTTCTGCTTTGCGATCACACGCATGAACAGTAGTGTCATCGGCGAACATATCACAAAGCGCTGGGAGAAACAGGGGAGATCATTAATATATATTGAGAAAAGTATGGGTCCTAGGACGGAGCCTTGAGGAACACCATGTTTGAGAGGCAAAATAGAAGATTGGCGTTCATGGATTGAGACAATTTGTTTTCTGTCGCTTAAAAACGAAGCGATGAGTTCTAGAGCATTACTAGATAAACGGTACAATTTTAACTTTTTTAGAAGAAGTGTGTGGTCAATTACATCAAAAGCTTTTGCAAAGTCGATAAAAAGGACACCAGTCACCTTGTTTTCATTGATATTTGTGAGCCATTTGTCTACTAGGTTGGTCAGTGCTGTGTGACAGGAGTGATGTTTCCTGAAACCAGACTGATTAGGGTGAAATAAGTTATATTTGTCAAAATGGTTAAGAATGCATCTTCTTAAATGATCTTCTAAAGGTCTTGATACCACAGACAGGATAGAAATTGGTCTGTAATTACAAGGATCCGAGGTGTCACCTGATTTATAGATGGGTCTTACCCTAGCAATTTTGAAAGATTTAGGAAATTGGTTTTTAGATATACATAAATTGAAGATGTAGGTCAGTGTATCAGAAATAACTGGAGCTGCAAGTTTTAGGATTTTTGCCATCGATACCGTCTAAGCCACGAGCACATGTATCTTTTAGACGGATCAGGGCATTATATACATCATGGACTGACATTAAGGGGATGTCTAAGTCTGAGGATATGGCTTTTGAATCACAGAAATCGTTTAATAATGTAAGAGTGTTTTGGACAGATCTATCTGATTTTATTGTTGTTTTAGCAATATTACAAAAATGGTCATTAAGTTTCTCGGGACACAGGTCTTCATGTGATGTATTTTTACTGAAGTTTTTGTTTGTCAGCTGATTGATAGCATTCCAAATTGCTCTGCTATTGGTATTAGAAGAAACAAGTTCTTGAAAGTACTTTTTCTTAACTGCTCGTTTTACATAATTAACATGATTTCTTTGTTTTACAAATTCTTTCTTCGTTCCCGTAGACAAAAGGTGATCTCTTTGGTTCATAGCGTCCTGTACATCTTTTGATAGCCATGGTAACAGAGGGCTGCTTCTAACGCGCTTGGTTTTGAAAGGTGCATGTTTATCATAAATATTTAAAAAATTGTGGTACCAAACTTCCCAGGCTTCATCAGGATTTGTAAATTGGTAGACTAGGAAAAGGGAGAGAGAGAGAGAGACTTGAGGGAAGATGGAGGGGGTGGTAGAAAGGAAGAGGGGGATGGAATGATGGTGAAGAAGGAAGGAAGGGGGGGGGGGGGGGGGGACGGGCCGGTCGTGGGCCGTGAAAGTGACGAGGTCAGGAGTAGGTCTCTGCAGGCAGACTGTCGGCTTGTGCAGATGGGGGTATTAGATGTCAGTATTGTAGTTTCGCGTCTGTGGCCACATCTGAACATCGCCTTAGACCTCAGACGAAGAAATGATATCGAGAGGAGTCCATTTCTCTCCCTGAGGAGACTTTTGTCCACTGTGCGACAAAGACTCTGAGCACTGACCAAATGAAATTCTGTCCACAAGGTCATTGGTGAACAGACTTCTCAAGAATGTCACCGAGCACGCATGATGTCCTGCGGAGTACAGCGGACATTTTTTGTGTTAAGAAGAAGAAGAGGAAGAAGAAGAAGAAGAAGAAGAAGAAGAAGAAGAAGAAGAAGAAGAAGAAAAAGAAAAGAAGATGGATATGAAGAAGGTGAAGAAGAAGAAAAAGAAGAAGAAGAAAGAGGAAGAAAGAAGAAGAATGTAAAAATGAAAGTACTGCTCAAGTGATATATTCATCCTTAAACATTTATAAACCTAAACACAGTAATTTCACATGCAGTCACATTGGTCTGTTACTGTCATTGTTTTTGTCGTGGGGTGGTTTATGAGGATGCTGATGGAGAAGCTTGGTGAGCTGCAGTAGGCTGGGGGAACCCTCATATTATGACCCCCTGGTTCAGCAATTCCTGCATCAGGCAATCAGCTTGGGAAAAAAGCAGTCTATCAAAGTGCAGGTACTGTTGAACAGCATGGCCACCACAGTAACTCAGAGGCAGTGCAGTGTCCCCTCCGGTGGGTGATCTCAAGGAGACTTGTAGTGCCGTGATTGATCTGAGTTCAGCGTTTGTGCAGGATTGTAGGAGAGGCTGTGAATGTGTTCTGTGAAAGTTTTGTTACGGCACAGAAAGTGGGGTACCACAAATTGAAATGAAAAGCAAAAAAAACGTTGAGTTGGAACAGAAGAGATACCAAAAATGATCAAGTGATGCTCTGTCAATTTTTTTGTGCTGCGACAAATAATAGCGATCCACTTTTTTTCATCCTAGTTTTTCCTAAGTATTCTTTTTTATTTTTTTTAGGTCAGGACTGCATTCTGAATGACGTACAGACTTTTTAACCAAGTCTTCTACACTGCCAATGCCCTAAGTGCTTTTGAAGCCCTTCGACAACGTATGATTTTGATGAACTCGTCTCTGAATCTTTTCCCAGTCAAGCAGTACAGGTAAAAGTTGACGGCACTGTTGGAAAACATTAACAAATAGATGACGGCGTTGATTAAATACACTTCAGCCAGTTGGTAGACAGAAAGACGATGAGTGAAAATTGCCACGAAGTAAATAACATAGTTAATGCAAACAGGCAAAGTCAGTACTATGAAGACGACGGACACCAAGATGACGGTGAGGGTCACAGATCTGGTAGTTCTCTGGCGAGCGTCTGTTTGGTTGGACATTGTTTGTGCAAACTTGTGGCGAGTCTGTGTTACACTCATCTTCAGCCTCCAGACCAACACACCGTTAGCAAGAGCTAAACAAGCAAATGGCAGCAGCGAGTAGATGACCAAATCCACGTATGCGAACACTTCCTCCACAAATTTAACGTAGTTTTCTGGATTCATAGTGCACTTGTATACGCTCAGTTGGTCTTGGTAAACCAAGTTGTATCCGTAGAAATAATGAGAGTAGTAAGCTGCAAAAAATACAGCAATTCCTACGAGTAGAACAAACACTCTTCGACGTGTGCACATAAGGTTAACACGATGTGGCCACACTACAGACATCGCTCTGTGTATGGTCAGACAGACCAGAAACCAAGCATTGACAGCTGTCGAGACTGCTAAAATCCAAGTGTATATCTTGCAAACGACGTTGTTTTTATTTCTCACCGAAAGCAAGGAAGCATTTTCAGTCCAGTTACTCAGAAGACTTACATCGAGAGTTACTAAGTCCACAATTGCCAAGCCAGTGAAGTATGTGTTCACAACTAGCTCTCCTGACTTCATCTTCTGCATGACAACGATGGTCATGATGTTGCCGAAGTTGCCCAGAAGAAGTATGACAGGAGGACCAACGTACCATACGTAAATACTGATGTTGTACAGAGCAAGGGATTCTAATGATGGTTCTACCAAGCTTCCTTGGTCTCCCGCGATCGTTGAAATATTCCAGACATCAGATGAAGATGTTGAAGCCATAGATCTGACAAGCC
>CM031614.1:71960480-71962980 GCA_018398815.1 Conus ventricosus
GCACCTTTTTAGTCGCAGCAAATCAGCATTAATCACTTACTTTTGCATTGATCACATTTACGGAGAGAGAGAGAGAGAGAAAGAGAGAGAGAGAGAGAGAGAGAGAGAGAGAGGAGAGAGAGAGAGAGAGAGAGAGACAGACAGACAGACAGACAGACAGACAGACAGACAGAGACAGAGACAGAGAGTGTTGCAATGGCATATGCAGATCCAATTTGAAGGATCACGCCAGGTTGCCTCGCATGATGAGACTGCCATTTATAACATCCGGTGACGACGACGATGTTTACTAATGTTTATCTTTTTTCGCCTTCTCCTGAGTCTCTCTCCTCCTCCTCCTCCACTTTCGCCTTTGTCATTTAATCATGGTTCGACAATGACTGTGATGGTAATGAGGATGAGTATAGATGACGATGATGATGACATTGGTGACGATGCCGCTATTTCTGCCTTCTCTTACTATTAAAGCAGTGGTTTTGTGTCAGTCTGACAACCGCAGTCAGCTTGTGTCATTCTGAAAACCACAGTCACCTTGTGTCATTCTGACAACCACAGTCACCGTGTGTCATTCTGACAACCACAGTCACCGTGTGTCATTCTGACAACCATGGTCACCTTGTGTCATTCTGACAACCACATTGACCTTTTGGCATTCTGACAGCCACATTAACCTTGTGTCATTCTGACAACCACACTGACCTTGTGTCATTCTGACAGCCACACTGACCTTGTGTTATTCTGAAAACCACACTGACCGTGTGTCATTCTGACAATCACACTGACCTTGTGTCATTCTGACAACCACACTGACCGTGTGTCATTCTGACAGCCACAGTCACCTTGTGTCATTCTGACAACCACAGTCACCTTGTGTCATTCTGACAACCATAGTCACCTTGTGTCATTCTGACAACCACACCGACCTTGTGTCATTCTGACAACCACAGTCACCTTGTGTCATTCTGACAACCATAGTCACCTTGTGTCATTCTGACAACCATAGTCACCTTGTGTCATTCTGACAACCACAGTCACCTTGTGTCATTCTGACAACCACAGTCACCTTGTGTCATTCTGACAACCACACCGACCTTGTGCAATTCTTAAAACCAAAGTCACCTTGTGTCATTCTGGCAACCACAGTCACCTTGTGTCATTCTGACAACCACAGTCATCTTGTGTCATTCTGACAACCACGATCACCTTGTGTCATTCTGACAACCACACTGACCTTGTGTCATTCTGACAACCATAGTCACCTTGTGTCATTCTGACAACCACACCGACCTTGTGCAATTCTTAAAACCAAAGTCACCTTGTGTCATTCTGACAACCACAGTCCACCTTGTGTCATTCTGACAACCACAGTCACCTGTGTCATTCTGACAACCACAGTCACCTTGTGTCATTCTGACAACCACGATCACCTTGTGTAATTCTGACAACCACACTGACCTTGTGTCATTCTGAAAGCCACATTGACATTGTGTCATTCTGACAACCACACTGACCTTGTGTCATTCTGACTACTACAGTCACCTTGTGTCATTCTGACAACTACAGTCACCTTGTGTCATTCTGACAACTACAGTCACCTTGTGTCATTCTGACAACCACAGACATCTTGTGTCATTACTGACAACTACAGTCACCTTGTGTCATTCTGACAACCACACTGACCTTGTGTCATTCTGACAACGACATTGACCTTGTGTCATTCTGACAACCACACTGACCGTGTGTCATTCTGACAACCATACTGACCTTGTGTCATTCTGACAACCATACTGACCTTGTGTCATTCTGACAACCACATTGACCTTGTGTCATTCTGACAACCATACTGACTTTGTGTCATTCTGACAACCATGGTCACCTTGTGTCATTCTGACAACCATACTGACCTTGTGTCATTCTGACAACCATAGTCACCTTGTGTCATTCTGACAGCCACATTGACATTGTGTCATTCTGACAACCATACTGACCTTGTGTCATTCTGACAGCCACATTGACATTGTGTCATTCTGACAACCATACTGACCTTGTGTCATTCTGACAGCCACATTGACATTGTGTCATTCTGACAACCACACAAACCTTGTGTCATTCTGGCAACCACAGTCACCTTGTGTCATTCTGACAGCCACATTGACATTGTGTCATTCTGACAACCACAGTCACCTTGTGTCATTCTGACAGCCACATTGACATTGTGTCATTCTGACAACCATAGTCACCTTGTGTCATTCTGACAACCACACTGACCTTGTGTCATTCTGACAGCCACATTGACATGTGTCATTCTGGCAACCACAGTCACCTTGTGTCATTCTGACAGCCACATTGACATTGTGTCATTCTGACAACCATAGTCACCTTGTGTCATTCTGACAACCACACTGACCTTGTGTCATTCTGACAACCACATTGATCTTGTGTCATTCTGACAACCACAGTCACCTTGTGTCATTCTGACAACCATAGTCACCATGTATCA
>CM031614.1:71967980-71997980 GCA_018398815.1 Conus ventricosus
TGGTGGTGTAAGTGCATTTGTGTGTATGTGTGTGTGTTGGTGGAAGATATTGCCAACTGGTGTTGAAGTGGTGGGTATGTGTGCTTGTGTTATTGTTGGATGTTGATGCCTTGGGGCTGTAGCGTACCCATTTGGCAATAAGATAGAATTCTTGTGTTGGGCGTTCAAAACGGTCACTCTGTGACTGCCAGAGTGCCAAGACTTTCACGTGGTTGATGTTGTGTTGGGTGTGGTTGAAGCGTAGGGCGACGGGTTTGGGTCGGTGGTGGCGGATGTCAGCCAGGTGTTCAGAGATGCGTGTCTCCAGTGTGCGGGATGTTTCACCTATATAGATCTTGCCACACAGCTGGCGGTGGAGAGCATATACAATGTTGCGGCTCTGACATGAGAATGTGCATTTGACTGTGAAGGAGTCTTTGGGGCCCTGTAGGATAGTGTCTGGTTTGGTGAAGGGGCAGATTGTGCAATTGGGTTTTGAGCAGGGGTGAGTACCTGGTGGTGTGGCAGTAGAGATTCTGTTCAGTTTGGACCGCACGAGAAGATCTTTTAGGTTTTTATTACGTTTGAACGTGATCATGGGTTTGGTATGAAAGGCAGGCTTGTGGTTATGTACAATGTGGCAACTGGATTTGAGGATCCTACAGATGGGGAGGGTGTGTGGTTGGAAGAGGAGGTAGGCTGTAGGTCTGTCTGTCTTGGTTGGATGCTGGGTTTCCAGAGCAGATGTTCTGGATATGGCTGTGGTGCTGTTGAGTGCTTCATTGATAATGGAACTGGGGTATCCACGGTTTATGAAAAACTGACATTTTGGCTGCTTGTTTAGTGAAGTCTTCCTCGCTGGAGCAGAGTCTGCGAAGACGGAGAAATTGTGAGTATGGGATGCAGTCTTCAGTGTATGGGTGGTGGGAAGATGTGTAGTCTAGGTATGCATGTGCATCAGTGGGTTTGTAGAAAATGGAGATTTTGAGAGGCCATCTTCAAGGGAGATGGTGATGTCTGAGAAGTTAACCGACTGTGAAATGGTGTAGGTTAGTTGGATGGATGGATGGAAGGTTTGGGCAAAGTTGAGGAAGTTGAGGAGATGACACTGCTTGCCACACTGTATGTTCTGCCCCTTGTGTGAAGGCCATTTGGTATCAGAGTGCATAGTTTGTCAATTCAAATGTTTCCTCTTAAGTCTCTTGCAGAGGAGATTAGACTTTACCTCCTCAATACCGAGACACCGGAGGTCATCCAGTGAGTGGCCAGGCAAGTTAAAATGCTTTGTTACAAGGGTTCCTTTTTGCCTTTGATATCAGACCTCTCTCTCTCTCTCTCTCTCTCTCTCTCTCTCTGACGAACTGGGTGAGATAAAGCAAGGCCTAATTAATGTAGCGGAAAAGTGTGATCAAATAGACCAACGATGTAGCAGACTAGAAGTAGAGAACAGTCTGCTATGCAACAGAATGGACACTATGACTGCTGAGTTGGAAGATCTACACACAGAGGCGAAAGAAGGGAGAGATGAGTGTGCGTGTGTATCTGAAAGAGTGGAAGAACTGAAAGAAGAAGTGAATAGACTGACTGATGAGATTGACAAATTGGAGGATTTTTCGCGGCGGGATAATCTGCGTATGTTTGGGGTCCCTCCTGTGCATGGTGGTGGGAGGGAGGGGTATGATGCGTGTGCTCATGCGGTGTGTGAGGCATTGAATGGGGTAGAGGGGGGAAGAAAGTGGACAGAAGATGACGTTGTAAGGGCACACAGAGTGGGGCGGGCTAGGCCAGGGGAGCCACGGACAATGATTGTGAAATTTAGTCAGTGGAAGAATAAGATGGAACTGCTCTGGAATAAAGAAGTAAGAGGGCAACTGGAAAGAAAGGGAGTCAGACTAGCGACAGATTTAACTCGCAGGCAACAAAACATTGTACAAATGGCAAAACAACAAGGAAAAGTAGCAGTGTTTGTTAAAGGCAAGTTGACCGTTCAAGCACGTAAAACAGATAGTGGCAGACAGTTTGGGGAAAGAAATGATGTTTTTCTTGATGTGCCTGTACCTGAACCCACCACCACCCCTAACCCAAACCCTACCCCTTTCCTCGTCCACCATGAAAATCAACCCACTCTCCCATCACGCCCCCCTCCCTCCCACCTGCACTCACAGGTTGCTGATGAAGCCACGTTCAAAACCCCGCAGACAGGTGAACAGAGGGAGGATGGTGGAGAGCGTGCATTACCAGCCTCTCTCTCTCCCTCCACAACAGAAGGGGGTGACAGGAGGGCGACACGCAGTACGGCGAACAGGTCTGGTTCAGGAGCACCAAGCCAGGTCACTGGTACGCAGCTGGCAGGCAACAGGCGAAATCTCGCGAAATCGCAGGCAGTCACTGGGCCGCGTTCATACGCTGGCTCCCTTGCGGGTGATAATGCACGACAGACAGAGATGGGGAATTACCTTAGCGGACGAAACAGTAACTTGAACAAAGCTAGCTCACAAAGAGGGGGACGTACGTCACGCTCGAGTACCAGCAATAATAAATAACATAAGGCCGATCACCAAACGTCAAGACTTAATTTCCTAAATTACAATGTTGAAAATTTGAAAAATAAACTCGCTGACATTTCTTTCCTTGATTTTGTTAACAAATATGATATAATTTGTTTAACAGAGACTTTCATCGATCATGCTTTTGATTTCAGTTTTCACTTTAAAAATTATGTTGCGTTTAGTGCTCGTGCTAAGAAACTGTCTGTGCATGGACGCGTTTCTGGAGGAGTTGTTGTTCTTGTTAAAAAAGACTTAGCAAATTTTATACAAAAAATTGAAATTGATTGTGAGAATGTTGTCGTGATTCAAATTAATAAATGTGGTTTGGTTTAGATAAAGATGTTGTGTTTGTGGGGTGCTATGTTGTCCCTGAAGGAGGGCCCCTATATAGACAAACTAATCTCGCAGATGGTATACTTATGCTTGAAGATAGTCTGCTGCAGTCTCATTCTGATAGCAATGTTTATTATATTATGTGTGGCGATATGAACGCCAGAACGGGTTGTGAGCAGACAAAGGAGGAAGAAATGTATAATTATGTGTTTAATGTGCAAAATGGTGATGACAACGAAAATGATGAAATTGTTTCTATGAAAAGATGTTCAAAAGATAAAATTGTAAACAAGTTTGGTCGTTCCTTGTTGGACCTTTGCTTTTTGTTTGATTTGTGTATTCTGAATGGTTCGTGTGACACAGATGCTGATGGAGAATTTACTTTTGTTGCTCCCCAGGCTGTAGCGTAATTGATTATTTTTTAGTATCTAGTGAACTATGTTTATATTGTGCTTTAAAGGTGGGGGATACTCTCTTTTCTTGGCATTTGCCAGTCCAGTTTACATGGAATTATTGTCCTGTTAAAACAGATGTACCGTTAGTTGATAGGGTGAGTGAGGAGCGAGTGGTGTGGGCAGAGGAAAATGTACAAACGTTTAAGAATGAATTGAATTCTGATGATTTTAAACAGTGTTTGGTTACAGCTATGAACAACATGATAGTTGATGTAAATAAGTGTGTGGATGGTTTTGTTAATGCTTTATATGGAGCTGCGGCATGTATGGTAAGGAAAGTAGGAGGAAGAAAAAAACAAATGAAGATTGGTTTGACGATGAATGTGAGAAAAAGAAGAGAGAGGTAAAGAGATTATTACAAATATTTAGAAGGGCTAGATCAAAAGAGTCAAAAGAAGAAAAGAGTAATTTATATACAAAAGAAAGAAAAGAATATATTGATTTAAGAAAAGAAAAGAAAATGAAATTTGATGAAAACAGAATACTAAAGCTTAAACAATCAGTAAATGATCCCAAATTGTTTTGGAGTACAATACGATCAGTTAACAGGAAATCCACCATTTATAATGAAATAACATCACAGCAATGGTTTGACCATTTCCGTAGTGTATTCAACTCTCTTTGTAATGATCAAAGTGATCCAGCGGTAGAAGAAATAGAAGATGAACAAAATGATGAGCTTTTGTTTGATGACCCTATAACTACAGACGAAGTAAGAGCAAGTATTAGAAATTTGAAGACTGGTAAAAGCCCGGGACCAGATAGAATAACAAGTGAAATGATAAAACATGCCAATGACTATGTGATTGATTTCTGTGTTTCTTTATTTAACCATTTGTTTAATCATGGATTGTTTCCCCTGTCGTGGTCAACGTCCATTATTGTACCCATCCATAAAAAAGCAGACCCAAATAACCCAGACAACTATAGAGGTGTAGCTCTCACAAGTATAATTAGTAAAGTATATACTCATGTTTTGACTAGAAGATTGACACAGTGGGCTGAAAAGGAGAGGAAAATTGGGGAAGAGCAGGCGGGGTTCAGGTCAGGGTACAGTACAGTTGATCATATTTTCACATTATATGCTTTAGTCCAAAAGTGCTTAAAGAAAAATACTAAACTGTATGTTGCTTTTGTTGATTTTAAAAAGGCTTTTGATTCTGTTAATAGAAATGTGTTGTGGCAAGTTCTTAGAAAAACAGGGGTTAAAGGAAAATTGTACTATGCTCTTCGTGGTGTATATAATTCAGTTTTAGCATGTGTTCGTGAGAAAGGATTGTACAGTGACTTATTCGATTGTCCAAGAGGAGTGAAGCAAGGTTGTATATTGAGCCCTCAAATGTTTGCATTTTTTATAAATGAGATAGCTTTAGAAATGTCACATAAAGGCAAACATGGTATACAGTTGATTGCAGGTGCTGTGGAACTGTTTATGCTTTTATTTGCAGATGATGTAATCTTGCTCTCTAGTACTGTTGTTGGTTTGCAAAATCAAATAAATGTTTTAAAAAATGAAGCAGATAGACTTCAATTAAGTGTTAATCTAGAGAAAACAAATATTATTATCTTTCGTATGGGTGGTTATTTATCCCAGTATGAAAAGTGGTGGTATGGAGATGTAGAAGTAAAAGTAACCAATAGTTACAAATATTTGGGGATGTTATTTACAACTCGTTTAAGTCTAAATGCAGGGTGGCGTGAAATCGGCAGAAAGGGTAAGAAGGGGGTTGTAGAAATTCTAAGATGTATGAAAAGACTTAATAGCATTGACCCTTCTTTGTTCTGGAAGCTATTTGACTCACAAATAGCGCCTATGCTGACTTATGCTGCAGAAGTTTGGGGATTAGAAGAAAATTTGGAAATGGAGAAGGTGCATACTATGGCTATTAAAAGAATTCATGAACATTCCACTGCATTCATCAAACACAATGGCTTATGGTGATTCTGGAAGATATCCTTTATTTATTCAAACTTTTTCAAAATCTATTAAGTATTGGTTAAAATTGACACAACTTCCAACGTCAAGGATATGTAGACAAGCTTATGATATGCTATATTTACAAATGGAAAGTGGACACTGCAACTGGGTCAGTAAAGTAAAACATGTGTTAACTATTAATGGGTTTGGTATTGTGTGGCTTAGCAAAGAGGTAGGGAACGAAAGGACATTTATGTCAGAATTTAAGGATCGCTTGATAGCCTGCTACAAACAGAATTGGCATTCAAAAATGGAAGAAAATGACAAGTATTCATGGTTTTATTCCTTTAAAAGTATTCTTCAGCCGGAAATGTTTTTGAAATCTGTTACTAATAAATGGCATAGAAGCATATTGGCCAGATTTAGAAGTCGGACCCTTGGTTTCAAAGCAAATAAGAAATGGTTTTGCAATGAAGTTTCTGTTGATGATGTTTGTGTGTTGTGTCCAGATAACAGTAAGGAAGATGAAGAGCACTTTTTATTTCAATGTAAGGCATATGAAGATAAATGGAAAAAATCAAAACTGTTTAATTTGATGCCAGAAAGACCATATACTTTGATTGAACTATTATCTTCTGATGATGGAAATACTCTTCGTCTGTTTGCTAAATATATTGCTGAATGTTATGATATCAGAGAGAAAAAAATGTCTGTTGCTGTTTCCCTGTGAGACAGTGCTTTGGTTCTTCGTATGTCATAGCTGGTCATTTAGGCCCATGTTTGTGATTTTTTGTTTGACGTTAACTTTATTATTCCCAGATAGATCAATACCGGGAATCATGTTTGTAATGTACGATACATTTTTCGTTTCATAAATTCTTGACGCTGCATTAATGATAGCCCCCTTGACATGAAGACTGTATTTTGTCATTGTCAATAAAATGATTCTGAAGCGTCTGAAGCGTCTCTCCTCTCTCTCTCTCTCTCTCTCTCTCTCTCTCTCTCTCTCTCTCTCTCTCTCTCTCTCTCTCTCTCTCTCTCTCTATACATGTGTGTACGTGGTGTGTGTTGTGTGTTGTGTGTGTGTGTGTGTGTGTGTGTGTGTGTGTGTGTGTGTGAGAGAGAGAGAGAGAGAGAGAGAGAGAGAGAGAGAGAGAGAGAGAGAGAGAGAGAGAGAGAGAGAGAGAGAGAGAGTGTGTGTGTGTAATGAAATTTTTTTAAAATGTGTATATCGCAGAGTCTGGAAGCTGTCTCAGTTACAATGTGTCTGTTTTTTGTGCGAAAACACATGAAATAAAGAATTAAATCAGAACTGCTTTTGTCGAGACAATACCATGCGGTTTCTTCTTTCACATTTTCTGGCTTATTACCCCATCCACCCCCTTAACATGTGAATAGGTCCTGTTCATGTTTTCTGTCTTTTTGTGTCTTTGGTTTTGTATCTGTATAATTATATCATTCATTTATACATTCATGCATCCATTTCTTAACGACATCCATGAACTCAACGCACAGGTTCATGTGTCTGTTTATGTTTGTATAAATGGAACAAATGAACAGTGAGGGGCACGAAAACAGGCAGGCAGACACGGGCAGGGGAGAAGGAGAGGGTGATAACATGTAAAACCTTTCTTGACAACACATGGGTATCATCAAAGTCCATCTTGTGAACAGAACCATTTGTTATGTGCGCGTGTGCCTGCGTGCGTGCGTACACGTACGTACGTGTGTGTGTGTGTGCGTGCGTGCGTGCGTGTGTGTGTGTGTGTGTGTGTGTGTGTGTGTGTGTGTGTGTGTGTGTGTGTGTGTGTGTGTGTGTGTGTGTGTGTGTGTGTGTGTGTGGGTGTGTGTGTGTGTGTGTGTGTCTGTGTCTATGTGTGTGTGTGAGCGCGCGCGCGCGCATGTGTGTGTGTGAGTGTATCCATGCACGATCGTGTGTGAGTGTGTGTGTGTGTGTGTGTGTGTGTGTGTGTGTGTGTGTGTGTGTGTGTGTGTGTGTTTGTGTGTGTGTGTGTGTGTGTGTGTGTGTGTGTGTGTGTGTGTGTGTGTGTGTGTGTTTGTTTTCTATTTCAATTTCTATCTGTCGAATCTTGGCACATGTATTTTCTATTTGTTGGTATTTGTTCTGAGAGAACACACACACACACACACACACACACACACACACACACACACACACACACACACACACACACACACACACACACACACACACACACACACACACACACACACACACACACACACACACACACACACACACACGCAAGCACGCACACACGAGCGACGCAAGCCTGTTTTCGTAGGTGCGTTCGTTTCATTGCAAAACACAATCTCTTTCGTTCATCTCTTTTTTTCTCATTAACCTATAAAACATGAAAAGACACACAACAGCGCAGTCAATATTTTTTCTTTGTCAAACACACGAGCTCTGCTTAGAAATACGAAAATCATGTCGAGGATCCTCACCAGGAACGTTTTGCAAATGCAACTCTTTATCGCTCAGGGATTTCTGATGTGCAACAATTGTATAGACCATGGCTGTTGTAAACAAATATGAACCACGTTCCCATCATAAAATATTATCAGAAGATTTCTATGTTGTCAACGCACACACATGCCAGCACACTCGCGCGTACACGCACGCGCACCCTCACCCACCCCCCCTCCACACACACACACACAAACACACCCACACGCGTGCGCGCGCCCGTGCGCGTGCGCGCGCTCGCACACACATGTACACCCATACACACATTCACACGCACACGCACACTTATTTTTTATTGACAATTTTTGGAAACGTTATAAGCGCTTGACAAAATTACACAGTTCATATAGAAACGTCACCCTTGAATTTTTTTTTTTTTTGTGATTGCAATTGATTTTGTCGACTGGAGATTTCCAATGAGGAACAAATTTCCTTTTTTAAACAACAATGCAGCGATTGTGTTGATTGTGGCTGGTTTGAACAAATCATATTCACATCATGAAGATGGGAATGTCGTATGTAGACAGACAGACAGACAGACAGACAGACAGACAGACAGACAGACAGACAGACACACACACACACACACACACACACACACACACACACACACACACACACACACACACACACACACACACACACACACACACACACACACACACACACACTTAAAATTATACCTCTTGACATAAGGTTGTGAATAATTAAAATACTTATTCACAACCTTATGTCAAGAGGTATAACAGTTAATTTTTGTTGGGTTCCTTCCCATTGCTTCATATACGGAAATGAATGGGCTGACAGGATTGCTCGAGCAGATGCAAACAATTCTGACAATACGGCTACTATTCATATTCCCTTGAGCTTACATGAAGGATATTCTCTCTTACAAAGAGCCTCTTTTGAAAAATTTGAGGAACACTACAAAGAAAGTGTTCTTCCCCGAATACACAAACCCGACTCTTCTACACTTTGTTGTACGAACTCTCGAGCAAGTAATCTTTTAAAAAGGGCTTCCTCAGTAAATCCAGTAAACCGTAATACAAACATAGGATTATGTCCAAGACACAGTAAACAACTTCTCTCCTTATTATTTCGGTTAAAGATAAATGCATTCAGAACAAAATATGTCAAGAATATTCGATGTGTTTGCGGCGCCCTTGATAATTGTACAACAACACACGTACTATACTTTTGCCCTTACTTTGATTCCGATTTGTCAGAATTTAGAAAGGATGCTTCAAAGTGCATATTCCAGGATACCATGTCTCTCTTAAATTTTGTACGAATTCTTATGTTAAGCCCAGTTGGCTCAATCCTGTAATTGCTATTTCATGATCTTATTTGTACAGTTGTTTGTTTTTACTTTTGATGTCTTTTTTTTTTAAAGGTTAATTCTTATTTAGAGTTTCTCCTCATCACACATACACGCACACACACACACACACGCACGCACACACGCATGCACACCACACACACACACACACACACACACACACACACACACACACACACACACACACACACACACACACACACTCAAACACACACTCCTTGTCTAATTTCACATTTAGTGAAAAGACGTTAAATTGAAGAACAACAACAACAACAACACACACACACACACACACACACACACACACACACACACACACACACACACACACACACACACACACACACACGCACGCATGCACGCACACACACACCATTATAGTCTGATTTAATACAATTTGTTTTCAAATAACACACACACACGCACACACGCACGCACGCACGCACGCACGCACGCACGCACGCACGCACGCACGCACGCACGCACGCACACATATATATATATATATATATATATATATATACATATATATATATATATGTATATATATATACTTATCCTTGGAATTTATTAGTTTGTTATAATATATATATATATAATATATATATATATATATATATATATATATAATATATTTATATAATATATATATATGTATATATGTATATATATATAATATATGCAGCTAGTGAAGGGTTTCTCATTATTTATAATATATATATATATTTTTTTCTTCATCTTCATTATTTTTTAAAGTTCAAATCTTTGCCAAGTCATTACTATAGAGACTGAAGAATTGTTAACCTACACTTGTTTCCCCCCACTACTTAATTGTTCAGCATTATATATATATATATATATATATATATATATATATCATAAATATTTTTAAAATGAAGTGCTAAATTTCATCTACAAGCTTGTTTCAAGATATGTCTCTCTCCTCAGGATGTCTTTTTTGTGGCACGCCAACGGTCTTTTATTGCGTGCGGGACCTGATCTTGTCTCTGTGTGTGCGGGTTTCGTTTGCTGCACGTGAGGCCCGTGTGTGTGTGTGTGTGTGTGTGTGTGTGTGTGTGTGTGTGCGTTTTTTTTTTTTTTTTTTTGTTAGGGCCTGCTCAGGTGGAATGTGCTAGGAAAGATTTCCACTTGTGCCTGCAATTATTCACTATTTCTACTTTTGTGTTCAGAGTTGCTAGGTATGGTTTGCATAATATTAACCATTTTTCTGTGGAACATAGGTTGCATTTTTTGGAAATATTGTTGTATGGTGTTGCTCTTTTTATGATTTTCCATGATATGCTGTAGTCTATTTTTTTATCTTTGAGTTTCCAAATGTATTTACTCAGTTCTGTTTGATTTTTGTATTTTTCATTTTTTGAATGACTGTTTATGGTTTGCGTATCTGGTTTTGAAAGTGTTTTCAGTAATCCCTATGTATGTTTCTTTTTAATTTTCTGATGTTACCGTAGCTTGGTATACAATATTGCTGTGGAGAAATTTGTTGCTTAGGGGGCACTGTTCGTTTTTGGTGCAGTTGCAAGATGTCCTTTCAGCACCCTTCTCTTTTGTGTTGCTTTTCATTTTGTTAGATGAGTCAATTATGTTTTTAAGGTTGGGCAACACAAAAGAGAAGGGTGCTGAAAGTACATCTTGCAACTGCACCAAAAACGAACAGTGCTCCCTAAGCAACAAATGTCTCCACAGCAATATTGTATACCAAGCTACGGTAACATCAGAAAATTAAAAAGAAAAATACATAGGGATTACTGAAAACACTTTCAAAACCAGATACGCAAACCATAAACAGTCATTCAAAAATGAAAAATACAAAAATCAAACAGAACTGAGTAAATACATTTGGAAACTCAAAGATAAAAAAATAGACTACAGCATATCATGGAAAATCATAAAAAGAGCAACACCATACAACAATATTTCCAAAAAATGCAACCTATGTTCCACAGAAAAATGGTTAATATTATGCAAACCATACCTAGCAACTCTGAACACAAAAGTAGAAATAGTGAATGATTGCAGGCACAAGTGGAAATCTTTGCTAGCACATTCCACCTGAGCAGGCCCTAACAAAAAATAAACAAACAAAAAAACGCACGCACACACACACACACACACACACACACACACACACAACACACACACACACACGGGCCTCACGTGCAGCAAACGAATCCCGCACACACAGAGACAAGATCAGGTCCCGCACGCAATAAAAGACCGTTGGCGTGCCACAAAAAAGACATCCTGAGGAGAGAGACATATCTTGAAACAAGCTTGTAGATGAATTTTAGCACTTCATTTTAAAAATATTTTTAACAAATGTTGCTCCCCAAGGGTTGAGCTTTTTCAGATTTTTTAAGGACATTTTAATACTGTTTATGATAGATATATATAATATATATATATAATATATATATTATATATATTTTATAAAATCCCCACTGCTTAATTGTTCAGCATCATATAATATATATATATATATATATATATATATAATATAAAATTTATAGATAATATAACCAAAGAGCCTAAAAGATTTTAAAAGTGCTCGACCCCTTGGGGAGCAACATTTGTCAATGATGTTAAAAGGAAGTTAAAACTCGAGGTAAGACTCTACAAATTTGTTTCGAGCGTGTTGCGCTGTCATCAGGATGTTTTTGGTTTGCCCACCGCCGATGTTATATAGCGTGTGGGCTCCCGTTTGCGGTTGTTTGCAGTGCGGGTTGGTGCACGTGTTTTTGGGGGCTTTCAGGTTTTTATTTTGGGTGTGTTCACTAACAACGATTTCCATTTATGCCTGCAGTTGTTTACTATTCTGTTTTGGTGTTTTAAAGTTGCTAAGTGTGGTTTGCATAGATTAACCATTTTTCAGTTAAACATAGGTTGCACCTTTTTGAAACATTGCTGTATGGGATGCTCTTTTTATGATTTTCCAGGATATATTGTAGCTTGTTTTTGCGTCTTTAAGTTTCCAGATATATTTGCTCAGTTCTGTTTGGTTTTTATATTTTTCTTTATTGAATGACTGTTTGTGGTTTGCATATCTGGTTTTGAAGTGGTTTTTAGTGATCCCTATGTAGTTTCTTTTCATTTTCTGATGTTACAGTAGCCGGTATAAAAATGTTGTTTTGGAGACATTTATTGTTTAGTGGGCACTGCTCCTTTCTCGTGCAATTGCAAGATTTCCTTTCTTCACCCTTCTTTGCGTGTTGATTTTCATTTTGTTGGATGCGTCAATCAGATTTTTGAGGTTGGGCATACATGAGTACGATAGTTTGACAGTGTTTTTGTTAAATATTTTGGACAGTTTGTGTTCTTTTGGAAATGAAGTTGCTAGATTTTTGAAGAATTCTTTCCCTATGTTTGTTTTGAGTTTCCAGTCGTATGGGGGGTTTATACCATATGATTTTCTTTTCCTATTTTTCTTGCGATTTATTTGTGTGTTGTCCGGTTGTATTGTAGTTTGTAATTGTATCCACTTGTTTGTAGTGCCTCCTGGTATTCCACTGCTGCATTGTTGAACACTCTCTCATTGCATGACAGGTTTGATAGTATCTTGTTTATGCCATGGGGTATGGTCTTTAAATACAGATGGTGGATGGTTACTTTGGTGTGTACATAAAGAGGTGTATCGTTGGTTTCTTGTATGGTTTTATATATATAATTGTTGAGATCCAGTGTTATGTCTAAGTAGTTCACTACCTTTTTGTTTGCTTCAATGGTAATCTTTAAGTTGTAGTTTTGGAAGATTTTGCATAGTTCTTTCTTCTTGTTTTCGATGGGTCTTGGATTGTTGGTTAGTGCAGCAAGGCCATCGTCCTCTGTATAGTCCGACTTGTTTTCCGAGTTTTTTTCTTGATGTTGGACAGCATGAATAGTCCGACCAGTTCACATGTTTCTGCACCATCATATGAACCCATGGTTACGTCGAATGTTGAGTTTCTGTTGGTTTTCCTGATCCAGGTTTCATTTCGGCTGTGTAGTAATGTTTCTGGTGTGGAGAATGATTTCCATTTCTGACCCTGTTATGTCTGTGTGGTTACTGGCAAACTTCAGGCTTTGGAGAGTAGTTCCTCATCTATGGATGGGTAAAAGTCTACTATGTCAAATGTGATAAATACTGTATTACTTTGTTTATTGAGTTTTTTGAACCATTGGATGACTTCGTATGTGTTCTTCCAGAGGTTGTAATCAGAGTTTTGATTTTATGTCCTTTATTATTTTTTCCAGAATTTTCTTGCTTATTTTGCCTAATTCAGATTTGGATGGGTTTATAGTCTGCATGTTGGATTGTTATGAAAGTTGGGTTTGTGGTCTTTGAGTGTTATGAAAGCTCTTTAGTTGCTGTCGCTTCTATCCTGTCACTTAGGTCTATGCGCTCTGCAAGTTCTTTTTCTTTAGTGCGGATACTGTCATGTATATATTTTTGTCAGCTTTTTGTAGTTTTTCTGGATGTTTTGTCAAGGAGTTGAGAATATTCCTTTGGTTCCATTTTGTAGTAATTGCTAGTTTTGTCAGCCTTCACAAATATTTTTTTGTCATTTTGTACTTGTTTTATTTGTTTTTTAAATAGTAAACAACTGCAGGCATAAATGGAAATCGTTGTTAGTGAACACACACCCAAAATAAAAACCTGAAAGCCCCAAAAAAACACGTGGAGCCAACCCGCACGTGCAAACAACCGCAAACGGGAGCCCACACGCAATATAACATCGGCGGTGGGCAAACCAAAAACATCCTGATGACAGCGCAACACGCTCGAAACAAATTTGTAGAGTCTTAACCTCGAGTTTTAACCTTCCTTTTTAACATCATTGACAAATGTTGCTCCCCAAGGGTCGAGCACTTTTAAAATCATTTTAGGCTCTTGGTTATATTCATCTTGATTGCTCCTCACGTGAGCACTGTGGCCCGAAAGATTTTTAAAATGGAGAAATCAATTTTAGGCAGTCAACAAAAAACATACCGTTCTCTAACCCACAATTCTACTTAAAAATATTAATAGAACAAACCGAAAAGTTCGTACGCAATATGAGATGGAAGCATTCTTTTTCCTGAACCCGAATGCAAAAAAAAGGACAAAAACACCTACGATTTCAAATCATGGGCGATCACCACCAGCCATAGACGACATGAAACCCTTTGAAGATCAAATGAAAAGAATGATAACCAAAATTGAATTCAAAAAATCAAACAACGATTTCCAAACAACATTAAAAAACCAAATAAAACAAGTACAAAATGACAAAATATATTGTGAAGGCTGACAAAACTAGCAATTACTACAAAATGGACCCAAAGAAATATTCTCAACTCCCTTGACAAAAACATCCAGAAAAACTACAAAAAAGCTGACAAAAAATACATGACAGTATCCGCACTAAAGAAAAAGAACTTGCAGAGCGCATAGACCTAAGTGACAGGATAGAAGCGACAGCAACTAAAGAAAGCTTTCATAACACTCAAAGACCACAAACCCAACTTTCATAACAATCCAACATGCAGACTAATAAACCCATCCAAATCTGAATTAGGCAAAATAAGCAAGAAAACTCTGGAAAAAATAATAAAGGACATAAAATCAAACTCTGATTACAACCTCTGGAAGAACACATACGAAGTCATCCAATGGTTCAAAAAACTCAATAAACAAAGTAATACAGTATTTATCACATTTGACATAGTAGACTTTTACCCATCCATAGATGAGGAACTACTCTCCAAAGCCCTGAAGTTGCCAGTAACCACACAGACATAACAGGTCAGAAATGGAAATCATTCTCCACACCAAGAAAACATTACTACACAGCCGAAATGAAACCTGGATCAGGAAAACCAACAGAAACTCAACATTCGACGTAACCATGGGTTCATATGATGGTGCAGAAACATGTGAACTGGTCGGACTATTCATGCTGTCCAACATCAAGAAAAAACTCGGAAAACAAGTCGACTATACAGAGACGATGGCCTTGCTGCACTAACCAACAATCCAAGACCCATCGAAAACAAGAAGAAAGAACTATGCAAAATCTTCCAAAACTACAACTTAAAGATTACCATTGAAGCAAAACAAAAAGGTAGTGAACTACTTAGACATAACACTGGATCTCAACAATTATATATATAAACCATACAAGAAACCCAACGATACACCTCTTTATGTACACACCAAAAGTAACCATCCACCATCTGTATTAAAGACCATACCCCATGGCATAAACAAGAGACTATCAAACCTGTCATGCAATGAGAGAGTGTTCAACAATGCAGCAGTGGAATACCAGAGGCACTACAAACAAGTGGATACAATTACAAACTACAATACAACCCGGACAACAACACAAATAAAAGCAAGAAAAATAGGAAAAGAAAAATCATATGGTATAACCCCCCATACGACGGAAACTCAAAACAAACATAGGGAAAGAATTCTTCAAAATCCTAGCAACTTCATTTCCAAAAGAACACAAACTGTCCAAAATATTTAACAAAAACACTGTCAAACTATCGTACTCATGTATGCCCAACCTCAAAAACCTGATTGACGCATCCAACAAAATGAAAATCAACACAGCAAAGAAGGGTGAAGAAAGGAAATCTTGCAATTGCACGAGAAAGGAGCAGTGCCCACTAAACAATAAATGTCTCCAAAACAACATGTATACCAGGCTACTGTGACATCAGAAAATGAAAAAGAAACATACATAGGGATCACTGAAAACCACTTCAAAACCGATATGCAAACCACAAACAGTCATTCAATAAAGAAAATATAAAAACCAAACAGAACTGAGCAAATATATCTGGAAACTTAAAGACGCAAAAACAAGCTACAATATATCCTGGAAAATCATAAAAAGAGCATCACCATACAGCAATGTTCAAAAAGGTGCAACCTATGTTTAACTGAAAAATGGTTAATACTATGCAAACACACTTAGCAACTTTGAACACCAAAACAGAAATAGTAAACAACTGCAGGCATAAATGGAAATCGTTGTTAGTGAACACACCCAAAATAAAAACCTGAAAGCCCCCAAAAACACGTGCAGCCAACCCGCACGTGCAAACAACCGCAAACGGAGCCCACACGCTATATAACATCGGCGGTGGCAAACCAAAAACATCCTGATGACAGCGCAACACGCTCGAAACAAATTTGTAGAGTCTTAACCTCGAGTTTTTAACCTTCCTTTTTAACATCATTGACAGATATATATATATATACTGCTGCTGTCAAACTATCGTACTCATGTATGCCCAACCTCAAAAAACCTGATTGACGCATCCAACAAAATGAAAATCAACACAGCAAATAGGGTGAAGAAAGGAAATCTTGCAATTGCACGAGAAAGGAGCAGTGCCCACTAACAAATAATATAATATATGTATATATATATATAATATATATATATATGTGTGTATGTGTGTGTGTGTGTGTGTGTGTGTGTGTGTGTGTGTGTGTGTGTGTGTGTGTGTGTGTGTGTGTGTGTGTGTGTGTGTGTGTGCGGCGCGCGCGTGTAGTGTGTGTGCGTGAGTGTGCATATTGTGTTGTACAAACAATACAAAATGAAATTTCATGCTTAATTTTACTAAAGAAAAAGCACAAGTGCACGAGAGAGAGAGAGAGAGAGAGAGAGAGAGAGAGAGAGAGAGAGAGAGAGAGAGAGAGAGAGAGAGAGAGCGTGTGCGTGTGTGTATGATGTCTGTTAACTGTTAACCTCAATCTTTTTTTCATGCTATCATTTACTCATCATAGTGCTCACAGAATGAAAGAGACCAAGAACACGATGAACCACATAAGCAGCAATGACAACAAAGGGAGAGAACGGGGAAATACCAATCCTGGGCCACTTCCGCCCTCACCCATTTCGGGCGAAAGTAACCCAGGATTGGTATTTCCCCGTTCTCTGACAAGTAAGACTTCAAACTATGTTTTCCTAATCATTTTCGCGCATACAGTCATTTTCAATACTATCATTTTTGCGAGACAGTCCACCAAACTAAAACTTGGCTGAGACACTGTGCGAACAGCCCTAATTAGAGGGCTTGGGGTTTGTGGCAGGCGTACCCTGTACCGCGGCCCTGGGACGGATTCCTATGACCTGTAATTATGGCGCCATAAGGGAGCAAGCAATCCTTCGCCACACGTTAGGTGACGCCAGCCTGATATTTTCATTTAGACACGGGGCTATAGGCATACTGTTCTGAGTTTCACAAAATACGTCGCGCGCGCACACACACACACACACACACACACACACACACACACACACACCACACACACACACACACACACACACACACACAGACACACACACACACACACACACACACACACACACACACACACACACTATTTAAAAAATGTGTCCCTGGTTTACAGTGGCATACCCCTCACCTATGGTGGCGTGCTCCCGGTCTACATTGCAGGTGTGTCTCCGGCCAAAAAATCAATACTGCTGCACTTCCTCCCTACCCCCACTCCTTCCCACCCAGCCTGCTCGATTGCAACATATTACATCAGCCAACACTGCCCGCGTGGCGGCGCTGTTCTAGCCTGGCCAATCAGCGGGCGCTCACATGACTAGGCTAACCCACACATTCTTCCACTGACTGCCGGCAAGCACGACGCGTTTTACTGAGCCGTGGGTGTGTAACCGGTTTACCAAAGAACAGAATTGTGTATCTTAAAGGTTTGTTGGCTCAAGGAAATGAAAACGTTGAAGGCAATATTGTTGACAAAGATGTAGCTAGTTTTAATACGTGTTTGACTATTGATGAGATGGTTCCTTATCTAATAATGGCGCTGCATTGTTGAAAGTGCTGAAGCAAAACAAACCATCACGCGTTGATTGTTGGGAGCTGGCTTGGGACAGCTAAAGCCAGTTTAAAAAACATGGCGTTCATTTCTTAAGGCGGAGGTAAACACGGCTGATTCGTATGCTAAAAAACTTATATTTGAAACATTTTTGCTGTTCCTCCCAAGTAAAAATGTTCTCAGTTTGTATTAGACTTGATTGTTTAACTACAGATTCAGTGTTTATGTGCAAGCTGATCTGTGTATTAAGATGTGTATACTTTTCTACTTTTCTAATTCTAACCAGTTCATCTGCCTTCAAGTGTGCCCTTATGCAACTGAATGGCGATTTTTGAATGTTCTGGCAAACAAACTAGATAGGGTTAGGCAGACCTTAGTACATCTACCAGTATGGAGAGGAGTAGTGTGTGGCCGGCACTATCTTCATATAAATGCTCCAAATATACAATGACGGATGTACTACTACTGGCGATTAGAGCCGCCATAAAAGCTTGGCCACAGCAGTAATTGCTGTAACTCTGCTAAAGCCAGTTGCAAGCCTGGTTGAGAAAAGAGGAGCACAGCAAACTAGGCCAAGTGATCATATGTGATCACTTGACCTGCAAAGCGCAGCAGCCTGCCGCCAATGACGTCAGCACGGAGCACCTGCAAACTAGGCCAAGTGATCATATATGATCACTTGACCTGCAAAGCGCGGCAGCACCTGCAAAGCTCAGCGGCAAACTAGGCCAAGTGATCATATGTGATCACTTGGCCTAGTTGATTGAGGTTGCGAGCAAGACACAGCCTGTTTAGTCACAAAGCAAGAAGTGGTCCTAGTAGTTTCACTTCTTGTTTGTTTGTTGGCGTTTGTGTGTTTTGTCCTACCCCACGCATGCACACCCCCACCCCCCACCCCCGGACTGTCTATTGTGTGTTTGTTTGTTGTTTGTTTGTGTTTATTGTTTGTTTGTTGTTTGTGTTTTGTTTTACCCCCCGCACGCACGTACCCCCACCCCACCCCACGCATGCACACTCAAGTCATCCTTAAGTCATCCCAAGTCCCGTCTAAGTTCTTACTTAAGTTGCCCTCAAGTCATCCTCAAGTCATCCTTAAGTCATCCCAAGTCCCGTCTAAGTTCTTACTTAAGTTGCCCTCAAGTCATCCTCAAGTCATCCTCAAGTCATCCTCAAGTCATCCGCAAGTTCTTACCCAAGTTATCCTCAAGTTATTCTCAAGTTACTTCTAAGTTCTTATTCAAGTTGTCCTCAAGTCATCCTCAAGTTCTTACCAAGTTAACCTAAGATCATAACTAAGTCATCCTTTAAGTACAACCAAGTTCTTATTAAGTTATCTTATAATTATCAAAAAAAATACAAGCTATGTTTTTATCTTAAATAGTAGATGTCTAAATATATACACACACGCCTCAAAAAACGTGTCATCGTTGAGGATGTCTTGCTCAGCGTTCTCTGCATAGATCTTAATGAAGGTCTTACATCGAAGCAACCGCATTGATTACAATTCTGGTCTATGGAAATGCCTTTTATAGACTCCATGTCTTTATTTATTGACACCATCATTTTATAATACGCCATGTTCTATTTTATAAAAAAATTTAAAATTAAGTTCTTAAAATATTATTGCATTATAAATGGATCAAAATGATGCTTTGTTATTGGCGGTTTTGGCGTGCTGTTGTCTTTTTCTGCATTTAGTGGTTCAGATTTTTTTTGATTGCTTTTGTTTTTGTTGCCATTGGTTTATATATTTATAACCGTAATAACTGCCCCCAACAGCAGCAATGGCGCCAAAAATGGCAACAGTTTTAAGTTCAATATTCCATGAAGACTTTGGCGCTGTAGGTCTTGTATCACATGGAGTTTTTATAGCTGGCATTGAATCAACTTGTTCTGGCGTTGGCGGTGTTATGTTTTCATGATGAGTATATTCTGTAACATTAATTTTTTTTGTCTGTTCCACTCTGCTAATTTTTTTTCCTGCTTTAAACACGCCCAGGATGAGGATGCTTTTCACTGGCCCCCACCTGATTCAGTGTTTTCTGCTGATTTTCTGGCTTGGTTACTTTCTCCACCTGATTCAATGTTTCCTGATTCTGGCTCTGATGATTTTCCAGCTCGCTCATTTTGAAGGGAAACAAAATCCATATATGATTAAAAGTAATTAATCCCATGATTAATGGCGATAACAATGTTCCAAATCTGTAGCATAGATCACATCCTAGAGACTCTAATGACTTTGTTAAAACTGGATCTTGCGTTAAATCATACTAAGATCTTGTTCAGAATCAATGGGAGCAAATCTGCTGACTAGTTTAGTGTACAAACTAAGAACCGTTTGCCCAACGCTTTTTACCATTCTAGACCCCAGCTGCGCTTCATACCTGTTATGATACTTTAAAATGTCTTGTGGCGACATCTGTTGAATCTGTTCAATGCTGAATTCAGTTCCGAGGAACTGTTTTGTTTTCCCACATGCTGCCAAAGAATACAGCCTCTCCTTTTTGGGCATAATAGCTTTGATCATCAACTTGGTCATTCATAAGTTCAGGAAGGTTTAGGCTGTCCTGTAGCTGTAGTAGATCATCGCTGTTCATGTTTTTTATATTAATATAATTATTTTATTTTTTAAAATGAGCACCGAAAAAACTATTGCCAACCTTGTATACCATTCTGCTGTTATTGGGGGGTTAAGTGTAGGATACACAATGCTTGGTAAAAGCTTGTTAAGAATTAAACCAGCAGATCTTGGCAAACAGACTTTGAAGACTCAGCAAAGCTGATTGCTATCATTGCAGCTTCGTTTGCCACGAAAGATTTTCTAGTCAAGCAAGGAATAATTCCAGACAGTATAAATATGTAAATAAAAAATACATTTTATAAAAAATGGCTTCGCTCGTAATGATGATAGGTGGCGCTGTGGTGAATGCGCTTGCTTTTAGCGGAAGTAATTTCGCGTTTAGTAAACTGCGGGATGACAGCGAGAGAAAAAGACATAACAAAGCTATGGAGCAACTAGCAGCTGCACAAGACGCCTATGAAAAGCAGAGACTTGAGCAGTTAGATTTTATTAATGACACACTGAAAAAACAGGGGCATGCAGCTTACATATTTAAAGATGTTGATCAAGCAATAAAACAATATTATCTAGTAACAGGCAAACCGGTCCAGACATTGCCCCCCACCAAAATTCAGTGACTTTTATCAACCATCAGAAAAACAAAAGATGCAAGAAATCGCGTTTATTGCCTTTGGTATGACCGCCGTGTATTTGTTGCACATAATATTGGCTGAATAAAAAATGAACAAAATCTATTATTCGCCCAAAGGATATTGGAAGGGAATAACAGCAATCAAAAAGCTAAGCCAAGCAGCAGGTGTTAGTGAACAAACAGCAAAAGAATGGTTATCTAAACAAGCGATTTGGCAAATTTATTTACCTGCGCCTAGCCGAATACAGAGACCACACTTTGTCAATACAACTCCAAACGACACCCATCAAATGGATCTTCTATATTTACCCTCTGATAGGATTAGACGAAAAAGATTTAAGTACGCACTCACAGTCATTGACATAGCTTCAAGATACAAAGATGCGGAACCATTAACACAAAAGAGTGCTTCTGCTGTTGCTGTTGCCATACAACTGATATACCAACGAGGTCCACTAACTTACCCTCGCATGATTCAAGTCGATGATGGAAAAGAATTTAAAGGCCAAGTGAATCAATTATTGTTAAAACATAGAGTTACCATTAAAAGAGGCATTCCAGGAGTTCACAGATCACAGGCTTTAGTCGAAAACTTTAACAAACAGTTAGCCGAAAGACTTTTCTCCTACCAGTATCACAGAGAGCTGATTGACAATTCTCGCAACATAGAATGGGTTAGAAGACTGCCCTCATTTTTGCGCGCAATGAATAATGAAGAATTTAAAGGCCTAAAACCAGTACAAGCAATCAAAAGAAAAACAATAAATGTTGCTGAAGGAGAGTCTTCATCCGGCAAACTATTACCATTTGGATTGAAAGTAAGGTACCTTTATTTACCGGGAGAAGCAGAAGGGGACACTCGCATCAGGCAACCGATCCAGTTTGGAGTGTTGCCCATATGAAATAAAAAGAATTGTAAAGATGAATCCGCCCGTGTATTATTTACGAGAAACTGAACACAACAAAACAACCAGCTCCTCAAAGATCTTTTGTGAAAGAAGAACTGCAGATAATTCCGCCAGACACAGTTCCGCTTTAATTAATTTACGTAAACATATTTTGGTTTAAAATGGAAGGCCAGAAGGAAGGGGCCAGAACGAAACAAGAATGGTAAAGGAAGAGACCTTGAAAATGATAGGGGAATCATTTCATGCGTGTAATGCTATTAAGGAAACATTTTTCGGGATAATCAATGCATGCTAAATCATCCAGATCACCTACAACTTAAACCCCCAAATTGGAAAAAGAATATCTGAAATAATAAAAAAAAATTCGAACGCATCAAGCAAACATGAGAAAAGATTTAAAAATGAATTGGATGAAGCTATGATCGATCTTATAATAAAATTGATGAAAAATATAAACCCCCCTGTTTATGCGGTCCTCCAGTGCCCAATTGCATATGAAAACTCTGGATTAACAAACACCCGTTTTGTGTTTGTTCTATCTAATGACTTCTTTGTTACAACTGTTGTGTTGATCTCATGTAGATTAGATCGCAGTTTTACGTTGTCATGATGAAAAGTCTTATTGCCAAACAATGCTTCTTTGTAGTGTCATGTGATATGTTTGACTGCACAACGCTGCGAGATATTCCCTTTGCTTTCTTAATGATTTTCTCCTGGCTCGAAATACTGTACATTTTGACCTTAAACCAACAAACTCCTTGATCACCTTTCCCGATAATTCATCCTTCATCTTTCCTAAAACCTTCTTTTTAGTAATTGAATGCAAAGGCGAATCTTTAGGATAATCGGACGTGTCATACCATCCTGCATGCCCTTTAGCTACTTCTAATTCCATGTCTTTATAGATGTCTTCAGTAGGGATATCTATAAGAAAACTGTCTGTATCTGTGTAAAGTACTCTGGACTCAGGATACGAGGGCTTAAAGTAGTCATAAAGAAACTCTAACATCAAAAGCTTTGATAATTCTAAAACAGTAAACCCAATAAATACAGGTTTGTCTAATTTGACTTTCTTTTTTTTCATCATTATGCCAAAAAGCTGATCATGAAATCTTCTAAAGTCCTGATAATTAGGTTTTGAAGTCAGCTTTATTGCTTCGTTCTCTTTGGTGACTAATCTGACATCTTTAACGCTTGTGCGGATTCTCCATAGTCTTTCCAAAACAGCTGTTGTTCATCAGTTTGAAAAATTCTTTTTCTAAAACATTTTGGGGTTTTTGGGTTTCTGAGATCAGTTTTTTCCTTCATGAAAAAAGGTTTTTCTGAACTGTTTTTTGGGGAACGAAAGAAATTTTTACAAAAACCACTTTAATTTTAAAAACCATGTTTTTAAAAAAATTGAAGAAGTTTTAAAAGACAGACTAATTTTTTTTGCCCGAAGATTGGGCCCACAATTTTAAGGGGGTTCTTTTGGGATCCATTTTTTAGACTTTCTGCTGTTTAATGGGTAGCTTTAAAGTAGGTCAGGGAAATTTTCATGAGGAAAATTCTAAGTAAATTTTTCAAGAATGAAACCACCTGTTGATTAGGCGTTAAACTCCCCAACCATTTTAAACCCTTTTTTTAATATTATTCGAACGCCGCCTGGGGACTTTTTAAAAAGTTGCGTAAGGGAAAAGCGATTGCGCCATAGCCCAACCATCCCGATTTTTTTGCACAAAAAACATGAATATTTTAGCCCTTTTTTATTGGGAAACATAGCGCCCAAAGAATTTTTTTTTTTGGGTTTTAAACGAAATGTCAAACGCCATACTAATTCCTCCACGCAATCCTTTTATCAATCATCTGAATCTTTGGTAGGTCAAAACAATAAATAAAATCTGAAAACTCCAAAACTTTAAAAAGCGTCCCAGCTCATCCCAGGCGCAGAAAAAAACCCCGGGATCCAGCATAAAATTTTTAAATGCAGGCCCTTTCTATAATTTTAAAAGACTCCGCCAACAAACATACATCACCCATCAGGTAGGATCATGAAGTCCCCATGTTTAAAATCTAACTTCGCCATCTTCTTACCCTCCCTGGTAATCAAAATCACTAAAGTCCTTTCCTCTAAGCCCAGAAAAGAACCCCCCTTTAAAGGGGAATGAGCTTCATAAAACCTTTTCCCCCAACTTTTTCCTGACCATAAGGGTAAACCCCCTTTTCCTAACAAGCGGGGGGTAAAAATTTAATTCTTCCTTTTTTGGGGCCCAGGACTTTAAGGACTTAGCTATTGCCTCAAAGAGAACCCACCCAGGTGTTGCATAGATTCAAAAAAAGCCCTGTTTTTTTAAGTTTAAAAAAGCACATGTATTTTTCTGATGACTGGGGCAATGCATGCAAAACCCAAAGGCTTTGGTTACGCATGCAATATAAGAGAGAGCCCGTAACCTCCCCAAGTTATAAAAGAAAGAGGGGCAGCTTCCATATTTTGGTTAAAACTTGGGGGGTAAGATTGCATTTGTTGTGCGCAGCCCCAAAAAATTTCCGCAAAAGTGATCATGTTCCTTTTAACTGTTGGATTCGCTGCGCCCCTGATGAAAAGGCCTAAACCACAAATCCAACAGTGAGGGGCTGGAGGCATAAAAAAGGGTCTTCGGGCGTAAATCAGGATTTCAGATAAATTAAGTTTAAATTAGAAAAATAAATTACGCCCTTGCGCATGCCCCTGAAAAAAATCTTCTAGCCGCATTTTGCCCCTCTGTAAAAATTCGGGCGTTAAGGGCACCACCCGACCAAACCCAATAATAAAGGAAAATGAAAAAATCTAAAGATTCCCTTTTAAGACTTTTTTTCGAATTTTTTTGTGGCGCGGGGCCCTTCATAAGGAACAATAAGCACTCGAATCTGCGAAAAAACAAAGGAGAATGTTGCAGTTTTTTCCCAGTTTTTAAAACTAATTTTAAAGACCCCGGGGGGGGGGGTAATTGGGTTCGAAATTTACAGTCAACGGGGCCGATAAATGTTTTTTTGGGTTGGGCTTGGGGGCTTAAACAGAGGGAAATTCTTTTAAACTTTTTTCTGCAAAAAATTCTTTTTTGTCCCCAAACTTTAAAGAAAGCTGCATTATTTTTACTCATTTTTTCGTATAAAAGAAAAATGGGGCACCCCGCGGGTGAAAACATTATTAGAAAGTCAACATGTTTTTTGCCCTGGCCCCAAAATTGTTGGACTGTTTTTTTGGGGACACTTTAATCGGCGTAATTTTTTTTTCCCTCATCCCATTTTAAAATTTTGACATTTATTGGGTTTTTTTTTCCCTTTCAAACGATCAATTTGGTCCCCCCAACAAAAGGGGGAAAACCATTGAAGTTAAAAATTTTTGGCGTATTCCCGGGATAGTTATCATTTCTATTTTTCGGTTCGGGGAAACCTAAATGCCCCCTTTGGGGGCCAAGAACGAACCACATAAAAACTTTGTTGTCTGAAATTTTTTATTTTTAAAACCCTGCCTTTTTAAAAAAACCAACCCCCGGGGGTAGCAAAATGTAACCCTTTGGCCTACAATCGGTGCAAAATTTAAAGCCTTTTTTAAATCTAATCTCAAAAGACTTTCGCCCTCTGACCAACCAACCCTCCTTTTTTAGCTTCTTCACAGCAGCGTCAAACGGGGTAAGAAATTTTTCGTCTCCCCAACCCGGGTTTGAAAAGTCTTTAAAGAGAAAAATAGCCCTGCTGTTTTTTTGAGACCCAGACTTCTAGATTTTTTCATTAAATTTTTTAAAAACAAATTAAAACACTAACTTTTATTTTAACTGGCGGTCAATTTTTAGTTTTTTTGGGAATTTGAAAAATTTTGCTTTTACAACGCTTCCCCGAAACGTTTTCTGGATTAAAAAATTTAAAAAATTTAAATATCATTCAGGGGCCCCTTAAACAAACGCTCTTTCTCGAGCATTCCTTCAAACAATTCATCGGCCTTCATATTTTTACCATGCTTCTTTTTTTTCTAACCCAAAACATATTTATTAAAATTAAAAAAAAAAAACAACGGTTTAAATCAAATCAATATCAAACGGCCCCCCCCCCCCTTTTTGTGCTTAGACTCATAAACAAAAAAGAAAAACACCCTTCTTTTGTTGTTACTGTAAAGCTGTTTAGAAAAAGTTTTTAAATGTTTCTTTTATTTTTTTAAAGCATTCCTTTTTATCTGCTGGGGCTTCTTTTTTGTTGAGAAAAAGTTGTCCTCCCCTTTTCTTTAAAAGGATAAAACCCTTTTGGGTCTTTTTTTTTTTCATAAAAATTCGGCCTGAAAACATTAAATTCTTCACCGTGTTTTTGAGTCAGCTAGCGTTTTAAATTTAAGTCATTTTAAAACAAACAAAATTTTACCCGTTTATTAGTTAAAAACCATACTGGGCTTTTGGAGTTTTTTTTTTTTAAAATTTTTTTGCTAGCACCCACCTACAGCTAATGAACACAGACCGAAGCTAAAGAAAAACCTCCTAAGGAAAACCCGGGGGTGCCCCCTAGGGCCCCGTTGCAAAGAAAAACCAAACACTTGTTCCTGCTGATAGACACTTAAGTCGTGCCCCAGTATTAACATTGTAACACCTTTAAAAGGGCAGAGAATACCTTCTTTTGGCTTTGCTGAATTTTAAAAGGGTTCTTGCTCTAGTCCTTGCGGCTTTTGGGTGTAATTTTTTGTTAATCGGGAAGTTTTTTTTGTTGGGGGTTTCTACTATCCTTTTTTGGGGGCGCTTAGGCTTTTTTGGATAAACCGAACAGACAGGGCTTTTTAAAAAATTTAAAAAAATTTTTGTATTGAATATCTTTTATCTGTTTTTTTTTAATATCAGCTGCCACCCTATATTAAAAACAAAGCCCCCTTTTAAGGGGTTTTTAATGGGCTTTTTCTTCTTTATCAATTTGAATGTTTATTACGCCCCTCTCCATTCCCCCAAACTTTCCAGGGCAACGTTATCCTCTGTTGCCCTTTTAGGCCAACCCAAAAACCCTATTTTGTTGTTAAATAATCATCAATCTAACATTTGAAGGTGTAGATCTTTGGGACAAAGGTCTCCCTGTTGGATTTTCTACACCTCCCACCCCCAAAAAATTTTCCCTTATTTCACCAAAAAGCTGAAAAGGGTTTTAAAGCCGCTAGCGTAGTTTGGGTTAGGACAACCCTAAAACGAAAAATTGGGAAACTTTCGTTTTTTTAAAGGTTAAAAAACTTTACTTCCTTTTTCAAAGGGGTTCTTCATCTTCACACAGCAATAAAATACCTTTAAAAAGCGATCTTGCTGCAACACTAAAACTAAAATTCCATATAGTTTTTTGCCCTGCTTCAAAGGAAAATGTTTTTATGGAATCACTCTTTCGTAATATATTGCAAATTTGTCTGATATTTTTGCTCAATTTGCAAATTTCAAAAAAGGGTTTTTCCAACAAAATCAAAATCTTTAAAGGATGTCAGAAATGCGTACTTTGCTGCGGTGTCCGTAGATAAAAAACACTTTTGAAACCCTTAAAATTTTTTCAAAATCCAAAAAGTCTTTTTAAACTCCTTGAAGTAGGGGCAGCGCTTTTTTTCAACTCAAAATCTAAGGGAAAAGGGGAAAACGGGTTTTTTCCCAAAAGCAAAACTTACTGCTTTAAACTTTTTGCCCTTTTAGCATCTCCCGCGGGCCCATTCTATGTTTTTGGGGCTTTATTAAATTTCTATTCCTTAAACGCAAGACACCCTTTTAATTTCCCCGGGTTTTGCCAAAGGGGGGGGCAGAAAAAAGGGTTTAAAAAAAATGGGCTGCCTTGTGGGAAAAAAAAATATTTCTTGCCCCCAAAATTTTTTAGAAAATTTTTCTTAAAAAATTGCCCTTTCCCCGAATTTTGGGCAAACTGCCTGTTTGGGGTTTTGTTGTTTAAATAGTTCTATTTTGGGAAAATAAGACGTTTCAGAGCCTGGGACAATCAAATTTATTCCCCCTCCTAAATCGGAAAAAAGGGCAGTAAGAATTTTTTCCGCATCAAAAAGAAATTTGGGTTAAAATTTTTAAAAGTAAAATTTCCCCTTATTTCCCTTCACGGGCCCAAGGGCTCTTTCAGTTTTTTTATGGGGGGTTTAAAAATCGACCATAGTTTGCTCCGCCTTTTTATAAAACAAAATAAAAAGTTAATTTTTTAAAAAAATGGGAAAAATTTAAGGGGAAGAAGATTAAAGATGTTTTTGGGTCCTGGGGACGACCCTGAGTGAAATGAACCCTTTTAAAACAACATCGCTCAAAAACCCCTCAATGCGGCATGAATTAACAGAAAGAAAAGGGTTTAAAAAATTTTACGAAATTTAGGCCAAAAACCCCCCGAAATTTAAAAACCCAAAAGATTTTTTAATTAAAAGATTATCAATTTTCGGGAAAAAACGATCAAGGGCCCAAATTTTTTTTGGCCTTTAAAATAAAAACCCGACCCATCAAAGTTTTTACCAAAAGTAAATTTTAAAAAAAGGGCTCAGTGTGAAAAATCAAAAAAACGCCTTGGGCTTGTTTGACCGAAAATTTAAAGGGGGAGGCAGTTTTTCTAAACTTTAAAACCCCGTGGGAGGGAAAACCCCCCCAGCTAACCCAAAAACAAAACCCGGAACTTAAAGAAAAAAAATCATCGGCAGATAAAATAATAAATGCAATAGAAGCAAAAAACCAGTTTTTCAAAGAAACAGCATTGAAGACTAAAACACGACTCACCCGGTGGCCCCCTGCGAGAAATAAAGCCCTTTAAACATGCTTTAAAAACCACAAAGGGGAAAATTTAAAAAACAATTTAGGCAAAAATAGGGGGCTAGAAAGCAAAATAAAAAAAAGAAAAAGAAGAACTCGTTGAGGGTGAAGAAACCCCATCGAAAGGGGTGAGATTAAAGAAAGAAATAAAAACCCAAAGACTAAAAAATCCTTTAACAAGGGAAAAATCAGCAAGACAGAACGCTGACTACTAACCCAACCAGTTACGGAAATCAAGTGGGAAAAAATAAAAAGAAACTATCGAAAAAAATTTAAAATAAGACGCGGACACTAGCGGAACGAATTTCGAACACTGTTTTTTGAGAGCAAGGAGTCACAAATTTCAAGCGTTATAACTGCCTTAGGATTTGCCAAAAAGTACATTGGGGTTGGCATTACCGGGGGCGGTAGCCAAAGTTTATTTAAACCTCCACCGCCATCGCCCCCCCCCCACTCCGCCCCGATAAAAACATGGGGAAAAAAAACAGCTTGATCATCTTTCAAAATTTAAAAAAAAAATTAAACTGGGAAAGCCGGGACGCTTTTCCAGGAATTTTTGGGGGGTATTTTCAGCTGGCTTTTTTTCTACGCCCAAACCCAAAGTAGTTGGCTTTATGGCCGAGCACTTATGGACATTAGTTTCTTGTAATAGTTGGGTTACTATTTAGTAAGATAAAGACCAAGTAATCCTATGCCAGTTAATCCAAGAACAAGCGCTGTCTTTTCATATTCATGGTCATCGCGAACAGATCCGCGAGCTTTGCTGAGTCTTCAATGACTTTGGGGTTTGAACTTCGGGGGTTGGATGACTTAATCTTGGGTGTCTTTTATTGTTTGTAATATTACTGGCTCAGAATTTATGTCGTTTTTCCCAACCTTCTGTTCATTGCCTGCTATAAGAATTTCATTATTAATTTTATTATTGTACCTATCTGGAGTCTGAGTCAGAAGGCAGCATGTATAAACCAGTGCCAACAGCAAAGTCTACTTCGATCTTGCGTATTGTAAAACATGTTGGTACCTTTGAATACTTGAAAGGTAAATCAACTGTAAATTAATGGCGTCCTCTAAATTTGCTAAGTATTGTTTTTGTGCGTCAAAGCCAGTAGAAGGATCAGTTATGCTTGATCTGCCTGTGCTTGCGAACCTAGCAAACACCAAACGTAAGTAGAATAGAGTCGTTTATTCGTTCTATTCCCGCCCTAGTTAGGCCCTT
>CM031614.1:72002980-72045480 GCA_018398815.1 Conus ventricosus
TGGCCTTTATCTGAATGAATCATTCGCATTCGCATTCGAAATGGGAAACGAATTAGCGCCAGCAGGCAGTTCTTCAGTCGGCTCTACCAACTGGGCAGCCCTTCGTGTAAATGAAAGCACGGACTGTGATGCTTGGAGCTTGGCTTCTAACTGAGGATAACCGCTACATAAGTTCTCTCATATAGATAGATACAGAAGTGGGGTAAGGGGGGGGAGAAGACACACACACACACACACACACACACACACACACACACACACACACACACACACACACAGAGAGAGAGAGAGAGAGAGAGAGAGAGAGAGAGAGAGAGAGAGAGAGAGAGAGAGAGAGAGAGAGAGAGAGAGAGAGAGAGAGAGAGAGAGAGAGAGAGAGAGAGAGAGAGAGAGAGAAACGCCTCCCTAATGTGTCAAACTTCCATATCTGTGTACAGGGACGTCCATCTCTGCAGCGTCGAACGCTGCAGACAACGACTACAACTACAGCACCATCGACGAGACCTGTATACCCAACACTGAACCCATCAGCAACATATCACCAGATTGCGCTACCTCGCCAGGCAAACCAGTTCCCCCAAATCATCAGCATCGCCATGAAAATTCCCCACGCAGTGTAGAAAAGGACGTGCCTTCGGATTTAATGAAACGTGTTCCCGAAATTATGGACGTGGGAAAGCACAACACGCTGAACTTCGATCGAAGACCGAGTGACAAAAGACCGGCCACAGAGGCCGGAACAAAAGACTTGTATGACCATCTGAAATCGGACACAGCTCATTCGAATCTCCCGCTTTTCCACATTGCTGAAACAAATGAGCCTCGAGGCCACAAGGCTAAAAAGGGGGAATACAACCACCTGGACTTTGTGGGGAAGTCGCACGAACCAAGGAGCACCATGATGAATGAAGATGGTGGAAGAGAATCGGGTAAAGTGTACGATCATCTACATGGCGCTGACTCTGAGTTGTACAGCACGATCCAGAGACACCGGAAACCGGACGTCGTCATTGATGATGCCTATGCACACATCTAAAGTGTTGCTTTTTTTCTTACCATTTTGATCAGCCAGCGCTGCTTTTTGTATACTTTCATCGTTTTGCAGACTAATCTTTAGGCCCGCTCAGGGGCATTTTCCCATGGCACTCATTCTGGCACCACTGTAAACAGATACACCTAGGCTCAGCTCTTGACAGCTTTAACACTGGCAATCCACATGGAAAAATCCATACTATGTCGCCATAAGGCAATCCAGCAATGAAATGATTGCTGTTTTGACTGAGGGAAAAATCCATACTATGTCGCCATAAGGCAATCCAGCAATGAAATGATTGCTGTTTTGACTGAGGGAAAAATCCATACTATGTCGCCATAAGGCAATCCAGCAATGAAATGATTGCTGTTTTGACTGAGGGAAAAATCCATACTATGTCGCCATAAGGCAATCCAGCAATGAAATGATTGCTGTTTTGACTGAGGGAAAAATCCATACTATGTCGCCATAAGACAATCCAGCAATGAAATGATTGCTGTTTTGACTGAGCACTGATCAATAAAACTTGTTTGAAACTGACATAGTACAACACCTACTAAGCTGTATGACAAGTATTGCTTATTAGCGAAGCCAGCCTGCGTAAGTGGACGTCCTCTTCAAGACGCCGCAGCTAAGTCAATCCAATGGCTGTTCCCATAACTTGCCGACTGTAAGGATGTTCCCACGAACTCTCCCAAGAATATGGAGAGAAAATCAGAACTGAGGTCACCACAAGAGCAGGATTTGAAAGGCCACAATATTTTAAATATTTTTTTACTATGATCTCCGAGGAGGAGGAAGAGGATGCCATGAAGATAATTTTTTTTACTTTAAATTACTCGAGTCATATACTCTTCACTCCCTCTAATAATGAATTTAGTCGTCAATTAGGCCTGATAGATATACAGGGAATTTAAGGAACAGACACAAAGACTCATCTGTTATGTAGTGACTGTTTGTTGTTTTAATGCACAGTCCGTGGGAAGCAGAAAAAAAGAGAACAGACATCGAAACCTTTATCACTGATGAAAATGTTGACATTCTATTTCTGACAGAAACATGGCTCAAACCCCATGGCGATGAGGCTAAATGTAAAGATATGACACCTGTGGGACATGCCATGCGTTCCTTTCCTCGTTCTTCACTGGGCGGCGGTTTGGCGTTCCTGCATCGTGACAGTCTGCTGCAGCATGTTTCAGTCACTTCTTCTTTTCCTTTTCCTCACAGTCATTTGAGGCTGTTCAACTTTCCCTAAATTCACCCCAGCAGGTTCACTTCTTTTGTGTCTATCGACCACCCCGAGCAGGAAAAACAAACTTTCTGACGCCCTGTTTCATACTGAGTTTTCAGATTTCCTGGAACACTGCAATATCCTTAGAGGCAAAATTATCATAGTGGGTGACATTAATGCCCATTTTGATTCCCCACTTAATCACAACACTAAGAAAATTAATGAAATCCTTGAGTCATTGTAATTGTATCAAGCAGTAGATGTTCCAACCCACAGATGTGGTCACACACTTGATGCTATCATCTACAGGCAGGAAGAATGTATCTTCCGATCCTTTGCCATAGCACACAGTATGTCATCTGACCATGTTCCAGTGTTGTGCTATCTGGACATCACCAAGCCGCCACCGCAACAGGTCTACAAGTCGGTAAGGAACCTGCAAGGGATCAACACGGCAAGCTTCAAGGCTGATGTCTCAGCTCTCGTGGCCAGCCAGTCCATTACCACTGCTGACCAGTTCAACGCCCAGATGAGGTCCCTCATTGACGTCCAAGCTCCTGAGTCATTGCGCCAAATTCCACAACGAAAGTCGTCGCCATTGTACAGCTCTGTGTCCTCCGAGCTGCGTGAATTCAAGCAGGAAAGACGCTGTATGGAGCGACGCTGGCTTTCTACAGGGTTGATTGTTTTCCGGGAAATTATGATCACCTTCAAGCACAAGATCACCGAACTTGTTGACAGTGCAAAATCTGCATTTTACAGCTCAAAAGTTGCAGCTACGAACTCGTGGAAAGAGTTAGTTCAAATTACAAACAATCTGATAGGTAAAACCAGTGACCTTGTCCTTCCAAACATTTATTCTCAACAAGAACTACCAGACATTTTTTCAAATGATTTTTCTGACAAAATCAAAAGCATCCGTGATAACATCGACCAGCATCCTGCTCATTTACCCTCAGACATGTTTGATGGCGACAAATGTGTTGGCAAACATCTTACCTATTTTTCAAGTGTATCTGAATCTGATGTCCGAAAAACTATGTTGCAAATGTCCCCCAAAACCTGTTCTCTTGATCCCAATCCAACATCTCTTTTGTTTGATTGTTGTGATGAAATTGTTCCACTACTTACCCACATCATTAATGATTGCATGTCTCATGGAGTTGTTCCCAGTTGTTCCCAGTTGTCTGAAAAATGCTATTGTAAAGCCATTGCTTAAAAAGCCATCTCTAGACCCTAACATTCTAAAAAAAACAAAAAAAAACTACCGCCCTGTTTCAAATCTCTTGTTTGTCTCAAAACTCCTGGAAAAAATGGTTTTGTCCCAGCTTTTAGATCATCTTAACGCTCATCACTTGTGGAACAAACTCCAGTCAGGCTGCAGAGCTGGTCACAGTACAGAGACAGCCTTGCTAAGAGTGTTCAATGATCTTTTGAAGGCAAATGATGACAACCAGATTTCAGTTATTACGCTTCTTGACCTAAGTGCCGCGTTCGATACAATCGACCATGAAATTCTTTTGACCCGTCTTCAATTTGTTTTTGGTATTCACAGTAAAGTCTTTCGTTTTTCAGGTCATATTTGTCAAACAGAACACAGTTTGTCTCTGTCCATGATTTAACCTCTAAACCAAGTGCCCTGCCCTTCGGTGTCCCCAAGGGTCAGTCCTTGGTCCCATTCTGTTCACCATGTATATGCAGCCTCTTTCTGATATTATCCAGCAACATGCTGTTTCTCGTCACATGTTTGATGATGATACTGAATTGTATAAGTCAGCTTCTTATCCACAGATTCAGAACGTGTTGCAAACAATGCAAAGCTGTATAGCAGATGTTAAACTTTGGACAACACAAAACAAACTTCAGCTCAATGAAGAAAAACAGAAACCATCTTCACAAAGTGCACTGGTGGATCTGATCGCCCAGGCTCTCTCACTGTTGGCCACTGCACGATCCCATTCACCAAGTCAGCCAGAAATCTTGGTGTTGTCTTTGACGAAACATTGTCAATGAAAGATCAGATCAGTAGAGTGTGTCTATCAGCATACTTTGAAATTCGGAAGATCGGCTCCATCAGACACTTACTGACCACAGTTGCTGCCAAAACTGATCACATCGCTGGTACTCTCCCGATTAGATTACTGTAATGCCTTACTAGCTGGTCTGCCCAAAAATCTTACAGACAAATTGCAAAGAGTGATGAACTGTGCTGCTCCTCTAATTTTCAAGGCTCCAAAGAGACAACATGTAACTCCTCTTCTGTCCGAGTTACATTGGCTTCCTGTTTCTGCCAGAATAAAGTATAAGATCTGCACTCTTTGTTATAGCGTGTTTGTTGGCACATCACCCACTTATTTGTCTGAACTTTTGCAGTTTTACGCTCCTCCTAGGTCTTCACGTTCCTCTGACGACAATCGTCTCTTCAACACACCAAACCCCAAATACCTTAAAAAAGACTTTAGGAGAACGGGGTTTCTTCTACCTTGGTCCGTCCATGTAGAATGATCTCCCTTTTCCTGTCCGCCATGCTCCATCCCTCTCCACATTTAAATCAAGGCTAAAAACACATGTATTCCAAAAGTCCTTTCCCCATTCCCTGTCATGAAAACTATAGCACTGTCCGTTATTGTCCACTTCAGATTCTCCCCATTTCATGAAAACTATAGCACTGTCAATTATTGTCCAGTTCAGATTCTTCCCATTTCGCAGAGTTGTCAAATGTTCAGTTACGTGTAGTGTTGTCTGTCTGTTCGTGTGTCTGTGCAGGTCTGTCTGAGTGTGCGTGTGTCGGTGTGTGTGGGTGTGCGCGCGCGTGTGTTTGTGTGTGCGAGCGGGCACAGGCGCGTGTGCAGCCTTTGTGCGCGCGTGTGTGTTGCTTACTTCTCTTCTGTCGTCTTGTTTAATAGTTTACAAGATTTTGTTTGTTTCCAACAGAAATTTTTATAAGGCCTATGTAAAAATGGTGCGATGTTTATTTTTTCTTGCATTTCTGTGTCCTTTCTTTTTCAAAATATCTGTTGACATGCTATTCATGAAATGTGATCACGTGTGTGTGTGTGTGTGTGTGTGTGTGTGTGTGTGTGTGTGTGTGTGTGTGTGTGTGTGTGTGTGCGTGCGTGCGTGCGTGCGTGCGTGCGTGCGTGCGTGTGCGTGTTTGTGTGTGTGCGCGCGCGCGTGCACTTGCATTTTGTATATTAGAGATTCATCATGTCATCGAGTAATTTTAATTATGTGAGATATTTGTGACTTGTTTATTTCTTGCTTAATATTTATGAATTTTGCCTCCATTTTCTTTCTATCTTTGGCATGAATACAGCTGTTTATTGTAGTTTATGCTTTTATTCACACTTTGTAAGCGCTTTGAGCTCATTAGGGATGGGGCGCATATAAAATTTCTTATATTATCATTATAGTGATAGTTTATGGAACTCATATGCCTTTTGTCTATATCCTTATGACTTTGTTTTTCGCTGCCACCTACGGATTTCTTTATTTTCATTTCGTACCTAGATGAAAGTAATTTGAAGATAAAGGAGACATGGAAATGAAAGAGGATGATCTTTCATTGCCTAGATTGTCTAGACCTGACTTTTCTGTTAAATAGATGACTGACCGTTGATCGTCATATAGCTGTTGAGGTTACTTGGGTGTCATAGTGCCGATCTTGCTGATTGTATTTTTGTGACGATGGCTGAAAAACTTTCTTTCATTCCTTCTTTCTTTCTCTTTATATTTTGTACACTTAAAGTTCACTTTGTATACGTTTTTTAATTTTTATTTTTTTTAGTTCATAGATAAGAGCTGATTCTGTGGTTAAGTATAATAAGTTTTTAGTCTATTGGTTATTCTGTTTATTTGCCCACAAAGAACTGACCCTCAGCACTTGTGTCTTAAGAGGATATCTTTTTATATTTTATACTTTTCACAAGAAAATGTAGCTTGTTTGCTCTTTCATGATCTTCTTTTGCTTCTAGGTGGCACCTTTGGTTGGTTTTTTGAAAACTCAACAAATATACTACGGTATTGCACACCAGCCTTTTCTGGGATTGCATTCTTCTTAAAACTGAAAAGGCAGAGGAGTCAAATTACCACTTTCCGCGGTCACTGAGGAGAAACAACAAGGTTTCGAAATATCGGTATATGACCAGGAGTTATATGTAAGTGAGTTTCCCTCCCTATTGGAGGATGTCTCCCCCTTGGAGACTATAAGCTTGCTGAAGGCTCATTTTTAGAAGCATTTATTTTATTTTTCTCCATTCACCCACTCAAGCACATACTGTTAGTTAGGCAGAATCATCTACCACTGCAGATATGAATGCTTATTTCCCCCTATTTCGTCAATCTAAGACATAAGAGCAAGCTTTGTTTATAATTCAATATATATATATATATATATATATAATTATAAACAAAGCTTGCTCTTAGGTTGAAGAAATAGGGGGAGATAAGCATTTATATCCGCAGTGGTAGTTCATTCTGCCTAACTAGCAGAATTAACTGCCACTGCAGATATGAATGCTTATCTGAATATATATATATGATGAGAACACCATAGAATTATGGACTTTGGTGTGTCTCTATTTGACACCAAGGGCACAGACACAATCAGCCGTGTCTCCCTGATGGGTCCGATCCAGCGGACGAAAGGCCTGGGAGCAGGCAATACAGATGGATCTGTCTTCGAAGGGGAGTGCGATGGTTCCCTCAGGCAGCTAGTGAAGGGTTTGTCATATTTATAATATATTCCCCCCATTTTCTTCATCTTTAATTTTTTTTTTTTTTTGAATTAAAATCTTTGCCAAGTCGTTACTGTAATGACTGAAGAATTGTTGGCCTGCACTTGTTTTCTCCCACTATTTAATTGTTCAGCAGTATAATGTTTGGTCAATCAGTGGGAGATTGCATCTCTTAGGAGATCCAAGTAAAGGTTGTTCTGTACAATTCTTAGCCACTCACAATGCTTGGGTTATTGAACAGCAGAGCTGACCACTCAGACTGTTCCATATCTTTTGATCTCCCTTGCATCCTTGAATGGATCCCCAAGCATAGGCTCAAAGATTGTCCCCTATATTTTTATACTGTTTGCATAATGCTTTTAGTTTTTTTGCAACTTTTTTCCTCTCCACACTTTCCTTTTGTTCCATTTTACTACCCTTTGCTGGCTGCTTTGGGGGTGCTGTTGGATTCTTTTTTGAACCCTTGGTGATGAGAACACCATAGAATTATGGACTTTGGTGTGTCTCTATTTGACACCAAGGGCACAGACACAATCAGCCGTGTCTCCCTGATGGGTCCGATCCAGCGGACGAAAGGCCTGGGAGCAGGCAATACAGATGGATCTGTCTTCGAAGGGGAGTGCGATGGTTCCCTCAGGCAGCTAGTGAAGGGTTTGTCATATTTATAATATATTCCCCCCATTTTCTTCATCTTTAATTTTTTTTTTTTTTTTGAATTAAAATCTTTGCCAAGTCGTTACTGTAATGACTGAAGAATTGTTGGCCTGCACTTGTTTTCTCCCACTATTTAATTGTTCAGCAGTATATATATATATATATATATATATATATATATATATATTAATACTTCTTACAGTCATTGCAACACCAAGCTGCTCTGTAAGTTGCTGGAACGATGCCGGTTAAATATCCTTGGAATTTATTAGTCTATTATAATTTAGTCCCTTGTGGATTCATTCCAAGAACTGGCTCTCAGCACTTGTGTCTTAAGAGGTTATCTTTTTATATTTTCTACTTTTCACAAGAAAATGTAGCTTGTTTTGCATTTTCATGATTTTCTTTTGTTTGTTAGGTGGTACCTGTGGTTGGTTTTTTGAAAACGCAACAAACATACTACGGTATTGCACACCAGCCTTTTTCTGGGATAGCATTCTCCTTAAAACCGAAAAGGCAGAGGAGTCAAGTTACCACTTTCCGCGGTTACTGAGGAGAAAAAATCAGGTTTCGAAATACCGGTATCTGACCAGGAGTTATATGTTAGTGAGTTTCCTCCCCCTTGGAGACTATAAGTTTGCTGTAGGCTCATTTTGAGAAGCATTTATTATTCCCCATTCACCCTCTCAAGCACATACTGCTAGTTAGGCAGAATTAACTGCCACTGCGGATATGAATGCTTATCTCCCCCTATTTCTTCAATCTAAGACATACGAGCAAGCTTTGTTTATAATTGAATACTTCTTGCAGTCGTTGCAACACAAAGCTGCTCTGTAAGTTGCTGGAATGGTGCTTGGTTACTTATCCTTGGAATTTATTAGTCTATTATATATATATATATATATATATATATATATATATATATATATATATATATATATATATATATATACCAATAATAAAGTACACATAAAGTAGCACAATAAATCAAAGAACGATACCAACTTGACTGGAATTTGGAACTCTAGAGAAAAGATAAAGAAACTGATCATTATTTAAAATGTCCTTTGTGGACAATGAATTATTAAATGAAATTTGATCAACTAATGATTGAGGAACTAACTGATTTATTACTGGGCACTGAAAAAAAAATGTGTGTGTGTGTGCGTGCGTATATTCATCAGAACTTGAACCTTCAGTCTTCAGGTAATCACTAAGAATGGAGTGAAGAAACATGCCTTGAACAGATATATATATATATATATATATATATATATATATATATATATATATATATATATATATATATATATACACAAAATAATAGTCCAAAAATCGCTGGCACCGCACACATCTGGAGTCTTCAGAGAAGAAGGAATAACAAAGAACAACAAAGAAAACTCGACCACTTTAAGGAAGCTATAGATTACTGTAAATAATTTCGGCTCCTCTGCGAAGCCTTCTTCAGTACCTTCACGTCACTTCTGTTGAAACGTAGTTCTAGCACTACGTCAATGTTCAAAAAGACGTCAACCTCTCTCTCTCTCTCTCTCTCCTCTCTCTCTCTCTCTCTCTCTCTCTCTCTCTCCTCTCTCTCTCTCTCTCTCTCTCTCTCTCTCTCTGTCGCTTTACATGTTTAAGGTACACATCACATCCGAAATACATTCCTTCGCCCGGTCTTCACCATGAAGTGGAAATCCTTTCTTGAATTGAGACCATTGAAAATTGTGCCAAGGTTGCACTGGTACCAAATCTCCTTGCGAAGTAGATCTTCATCATCATCTGCAGCGTCAAATGCGGTAATCTTGAGGAATGGAGGTTCTTGTCTTTTGGATGGGGAATCTGGTTCACATGGGCAGCAAGTCTACACTTCTTGGTTTTCCCCAGATTGATGTCCGACTTGTGGTTGGCCCAACGGAGTTTTAAATTGTTGGTAGAGCCCACATACACTTCGGTTTCATGGAGAGAGCAGGAGATGGCATACAACACTCTTGGTGTCTCGCAAGTGATGTGTTTGGAGATGTTGATTATTCTGCCATCGAACAAAGACCTCAGACTCCTGGTAATAATGACATGTTTGCATGTATCACAACGGTCTTTGCAAGGGAAGAAGCCAGGTTCTTCCTTAGGACCGTGCTGTCGGAATCTTTGGGGGACAGTGGGCTTGTAAATTTCCCCAATGTTCTTCCTTCTCCTGTCTGCCGAGATCAACATCTTCTTGGGAAAGATTTCTTCGTTCTTCTTGTTGGCATAGAGAATTTTCAAATTTTTCATTGATGATTTTTCCTTTGCTGGGCACTCTCGGGTCAAATGTTGTAACCCAAGCCAGTTTCTTTCTCTGCTTCTTGCGAGGTTGATAAAGAAGTGTTTCTCTATTCTTGCTGGCTCCCTTAATGAGACGTGAATGGGCTACATCCCACTTCCAACCTGACACACACAGATATTTGGAATACTCTTGTATCCTAGCTGCCAGTTTGTCATCGTCACTGCAGATCATGCGGAGTCGTATTCCAATACCTTCAATGAGGCCCTTGAAGACTCCTGGAGAATGGCAACTACCAGGATGAAGATAAGAGTGGCAATGTTTGCTGTTCACGTCTGTGTTGATCTTGCCATCGTGAAGTTTCAGTTTCACGTCCAAATACTCCACTTCAGTACCATGTGTTACTGTCCATTTGATGGATGGAGGATGAAGGGTTTGGAGTTCAGCTTGAAACTGATCAACTGTGGAGGCAAATGGAAGTACAGCAAATCCATCGTCTCTAAATCTGTTCCAGTCCAGTTTCTTGACATCTTCATCTGGACTCGGATGTAGAAAAGAAAGGAGTGGAACTGATGTTGTAGAAACAAGCTTGTGGTCTAGCTCTCCCATGAAAACATCTACATAATCACAGGAATGACAGGGTCCCATGGCTGTACCACGGTTGGGCTTGGCATAGATTATTTTGCTTTCGCCGTCTTCATATTTGCAGAAATTGTTGTTCAATGCAATGTCAAGCCCTTCCATGATACAGCGTGTGGGGATGTCAAGAGGCGATGGGATCTTTTGCAGCATCTTCTTTGTAGCAGGAACTCCCATTCCTCAAGATTACCGCATTTGACGCTGCAGATGATGATGAAGATCTACTTCGCAAGGAGATTTGGTACCAGTGCAACCTTGGCACAATTTTCAATGGTCTCAATTCAAGAAAGGATTTCCACTTCATGGTGAAGACCGGGCGAAGGAATGTATTTCGGATGTGATGTGTACCTTAAACATGTAAAGCGACAGAGAGAGAGAGAGAGAGAGAGAGAGAGAGAGAGAGAGAGAGAGAGAGAGAGAGAGAGAGAGAGAGAGAGAGAGAGAGAGAGAGAGAGAGAGAGAGAGAGAGAGAGAGTTGACGTCTTTTTGAACATTGACGTAGTGCTAGAACTACGTTTCAACAGAAGTGACGTGAAGGTACTGAAGAAGGCTTCGCAGAGGAGCCGAAATTATTTACAGTAATCTATAGCTTCCTTAAAGTGGTCGAGTTTTCTTTGTTGTTCTTTGTTATTCCTTCTTCTCTGAAGACTCCAGATGTGTGCGGTGCCAGCGATTTTTGGACTATTATTTTGTGTATTCCGGGATTATCATCCGTCTTTGTCCAACTGCTGACCCCATATCAACCACTGTCGATCATGGAAGTAACTTTGGTTTGTACATCATGCCAAACTCTTTTTGTATCTTGAGAGATTTGTATTTGAAACATCAACTTAGTCATCTTAAACTGAATTTTCTACATGAGTGTGTTTTTCATGGAAAACTACCGTATGGATTAAAAGTTCATTTTAATCTAGCATACCAAGTAAAAAACAAAGACCTTTATGAACACATTCAAGAGATCTTAAACAAGACTGGATCAAGGATCTTGGATTCCCTCATCGTAGAATGCGCAAAAACCACTAGAATTCTAGAGAGACAATTTTTTGATGCCAAAGAGAGAGCAGTTGATGTTCTAGGACGAACAGAAACCGAAAAGTTGCTTGGAGATGTTCAAAAGGTAACTAGAACTAAGATAGACAATGTCAAGAACACCCATTGTAAGAAAATCAAGCAACTTCTTAAACAATTACCTCAAGCACGTGACATCTACAACACTGGTTCTCTTAGACTACAGTCTGACAACTACCTCAAGGATCAAGAAAAGCTTAATAAGAATGTGAGATCCCATAGAACAAAACGTAAACGAGGAAAGGGAAAAAGCAAGAAGCAAAAAAATAAACCTCAGTACACGCCATCAGAGGAAGACAAACAAGCCCTCGACCCCATTGTTCTAGCCTCAAACGTAACGCTTACGGAAGATCAAAAAGCCATTTGTCGACTACCAGATTGTTTTGCGCCCAGCCCAAGATCACCAGTAGATTTATGTGATATAACCATTGGCACTTATGCCTGGGCTGAACGTTTGAGATGGCACCGTTTTTACCATGTGAAGAAAAAGGAGGCTAAAAAAGACTCTAATGGTGATGAAGATGATGATGATTTTGAAAAGTTACCATGGTACCAACCTACAGATAAACAAGCTCCCAGAGATGATGCAGCTCTTGAAGCTTTTATTCAAGCGTGTTCTGATGACATCATAGACCCCCAAAAACGTAGGAGGATCAAAGATAACCTAACATCGGGTCAAAGAACTGCCCTCAAAGAACTGAAAGATCTCCCTTTAAACCCACGGTGCAGCATGCAGGTATGCGGATAAAGCAGGGTAACTGTCATAACATCACTTGATGAGGATGATGAAAAGATCTGTGCTGCTTTGAATGATAGCAATTATTACGATGTACTCGACCAAAATCCATCTGAACAGGTGTCAGCAAAAATAAAGTCATGGGCTAAGAAGTGGGTATCGAAAGGCACCATCTCAAGTGACATAGCAAACTATGTCACAGACATCCAGAACCCAAAAGCAGGAAAATGCAAACCTCTCACCAAGACCCACAAGCAACAGCCTTATCCTATTAGACTCCTGCTGACAGGATCAGGCACTCCAGTACAGCCACTTTCTAAGCTTGTCCAGAAGGCTATTCAAACCTGACGCAACATCTACCATATCAGATCATGGACACTAAAGAGTTTCTACAGAAGATAGAGAGGATAAACTCGAAGTACAGCCCACTTCCACCATCAGCAACACTAGCAATCTGTGACGTAGTTGCTCTCTATCCCAACGTCAACAACGTAATGGGAGTTCCTGCTACAAAGAAGATGCTGCAAAAGATCCCATCGCCTCTTGACATCCCCACACGCTGTATCATGGAAGGGCTTGACATTGCATTGAACAACAATTTCTGCAAATATGAAGACGGCGAAAGCAAAATAATCTATGCCAAGCCCAACCGTGGTACAGCCATGGGACCCTGTCATTCCTGTGATTATGTAGATGTTTTCATGGGAGAGCTAGACCACAAGCTTGTTTCTACAACATCAGTTCCACTCCTTTCTTTTCTACATCCGAGTCCAGATGAAGATGTCAAGAAACTGGACTGGAACAGATTTAGAGACGATGGATTTGCTGTACTTCCATTTGCCTCCACAGTTGATCAGTTTCAAGCTGAACTCCAAACCCTTCATCCTCCATCCATCAAATGGACAGTAACACATGGTACTGAAGTGGAGTATTTGGACGTGAAACTGAAACTTCACGATGGCAAGATCAACACAGACGTGAACAGCAAACATTGCCACCTTATCTTCATCCTGGTAGTTTGCCATTCTCCAGGAGTCTTCAAGGGCCTCATTGAAGGTATTGGAATACGACTCCGCATGATCTGCAGTGACGATGACAAACTGGCAGCTAGGATACAAGAGTATTCCAAATATCTGTGTGTGTCAGGTTGGAAGTGGGATGTAGCCCATTCACGTCTCATTAAGGGAGCCAGCAAGAATAGAGAAACACTTCTTTATCAACCTCGCAAGAAGCAGAGAAAGAAACTGGCTTGGGTTACAACATTTGACCCGAGAGTGCCCAGCAAAGGAAAAATCATCAATGAAAATTTGAAAATTCTCTATGCCAACAAGAAGAACGAAGAAATCTTTCCCAAGAAGATGTTGATCTCGGCAGACAGGAGAAGGAAGAACATTGGGAAATTTACAAGCCCACTGTCCCCCAAAGATTCCGACAGCACGGTCCTAAGGAAGAACCTGGCTTCTTCCCTTGCAAAGACCGTTGTGATACATGCAAACATGTCATTATTACCAGGAGTCTGAGGTCTTTGTTCGATGGCAGAATAATCAACATCTCCAAACACATCACTTGCGAGACACCAAGAGTGTTGTATGCCATCTCCTGCTCTCTCCATGAAACCGAAGTGTATGTGGGCTCTACCAACAATTTAAAACTCCGTTGGGCCAACCACAAGTCGGACATCAATCTGGGGAAAACCAAGAAGTGTAGACTTGCTGCCCATGTGAACCAGATTCCCCATCCAAAAGACAAGAACCTCCCATTCCTCAAGATTACCGCATTTGACGCTGCAGATGATGATGAAGATCTACTTCGCAAGGAGATTTGGTACCAGTGCAACCTTGGCACAATTTTCAATGGTCTCAATTCAAGAAAGGATTTCCACTTCATGGTGAAGACCGGGCGAAGGAATGTATTTCGGATGTGATGTGTACCTTAAACATGTAAAGCGACAGAGAGAGAGAGAGAGAGAGAGAGAGAGAGAGAGAGAGAGAGAGAGTTGACGTCTTTTTGAACATTGACGTAGTGCTAGAACTACGTTTCAACAGAAGTGACGTGAAGGTACTGAAGAAGGCTTCACAGAGGAGCCGAAATTATTTACAGTAATCTATAGCTTCCTTAAAGTGGTCGAGTTTTCTTTGTTGTTCTTTGTTTATATATATATATATATATATATATATATATATATATATATAAATAAAATGCCTAAAACAATTTTTTAAGTGCTCAACCCCTTAATAATAATAATAATAATGAATACTTATATAGCGCCTTTTCTCGGCTAGAGGCCAAGCTCTAAGCGCTTTACAATCAACACTCGTTTACACAACGGGCTGCCTACCTGGGTAGTGCCGACTGAAGAGCTGCCAGCTGGCGCTTCATTCAGTCGTTTTCCCGTGTCATCCAGTCAGTATCGCTCAATATCGATCACTCATTTTCCTTACTTCCTTCATTCTCTCCATTTCTCACGCAGGGTGCATGCTATGTGTAACGTGTCATCCATACCAACGGCCAAACTGGCCTACTCTTCCGAAAGTTGGTGATGGGATTTTACGTGTGTGCAAGATGTTATGCATGCGTTCACACACGGAACCTCGGTTTATAGTCTCATTCGAAGGACTGTATGGGGAATGGAGTCAGAACCAATGTTAACTCCGAGGGAAAAATCCCCCTGTACCGAAACGCCCCGGCGGAGGTTCGAACCCGCAACCCCAGGATCACCAAGATTACGAGTCAGGCGCTCTACCAACTGAGCTATTCCGGCCCCCGGAATATATATATATATATATATATATATATATATATATAATATATATATATATATAATAATATAGAGAGAGAGAGAGAGAGAGAGAGAGAGCTTGAGGGAAGATGGAGCGGGGTGGAGGGGGGTGGTAGAAAGGAAGGGAGATGGAATGATGGTGAAGAAGGAAGGAAGGGAGGGGGGGGGGGGGGCGGTCGTGAGCCGTGAAAGTGACGAGGTCAGGAGTAGGTCTCTGCAGGCAGACTGTCGGCTTGTGCAGATGGGGGTATTAAATGTCAGTATTGTAGTTTCGCGTTTGTGGCCGCATCTGAACATCGCCTCAGGCCTCAGACGAAGGAAGGAGATGGAGAGGAATCCATTTCTCTCCTTGAGGATGCTTTGGTCCACTGTGCGACAAAGATTCTGAACACTGACCAAATGAATTAAAAAAAAAAACTTTTAAAAAATTGCTTTAAACAAAATGACAACAACAAATACACAAAAGAAATCATAATCATTATAAGTGAATTAAATATAAAGCTAGAAAAAAAGTATGAGAGAGAGAGAGAAGAGAGAGAGGAGGGAGTGGAGGGGAGTGAGAGAGAGAGAGAGAGAGAGAGAGAGAGAGAGAGAGAGAGAGAGAGAGGGAGAGAGAGAGAGAGATTGGATTGGGTTTGTGCGTGACTTCAAAATTATGCTTTCAGTAACATGCTTTAAATCAAGTTTTGGATGTTGGACAAACAAGCTGTAAAACACAGTAGAGAGTACATGGGCAAACAAGACCTATATCAACCATATGTAGTGTAACACACAAATGCTAAATATCTGATTACATGCGGGAGCAAAAGTGACCATTTTTCAGAAGAGAAAAAAAAATTATCACCTGAAATGAAGTGTACGCTGATCATACAGAGAACAGATGGCAAAGTAGAAAGAAACTCGTGGAGAGCGTGGCAGCAGAGAGTCCTCAGAAGAGAAGCCCCCTTCAAGCAAGTGTTTCGGCCCTTATCTCCTGACACTCTAGGGGGTTGGGCCACACCCGGTTCATGACTCCGGATGTCCCTCTGCTGCCCCTTTTTTTTTTCCCCATCTTGGGACGAGCCATGGCTGGGATTCGAACCCATGACCCTCTGGACATGCTCATTTTCTACTTAATGACTCGCGCTTTAACCACTGAGCCACAGGGACACCTGATATTTGTAGGGAAATTAAGCCTTATGAAGTTCACTTTTGTTCCTCCTTGACCAGATCCAGCTTGAACACCTCTCTGCCGCTTCTGCCATTGCTTTCAGGGCTCTGGTTTTTTCCTTCCCTGCAACTGAGAGCTGTTTCATGAGGCTGTATGCAGACGTTCCTACAAATCCCCTAGCTCCAATTTCTGCAGTGAGGACTTTGACCTGATAGCCTTCTCTCCTCAGGTTGTTTGCCAGATCAGCATACTTTTCAGTCTTGTAGATTTGAGCTGCCTCCATTCTGTTCTCATATGGCACCGTGAGCTCGATCATGATCAGCTGCTTGGTTGACTTAGAGTGGACTACTATGTCTGGTCTCATGCCACTCTTGCTGATGATCTCTGGGTGACTCTTCCATTCTGGGAGGTCTGCAGTGCACTCCCAGTCATCTGCCCCATCCAGCAGACTCTGCCTGCATGTTTCGAGTGGCACTGTTGTTCTTGGCCATGATTTGCTGCCTCCTGCCGTGAAGAATGTTGCGGGTGCTTTTGGAGTCCTGATTCTCCCTTTTGTGGTGTTGGTACTAGCCCAGACTACTTGTACAATTTCTTTGAGCACTTGGTTGTGCCTCCATGTGTACCTTCCTTGAGCCAGGGCTACTTTACATGAGCTTAGAACATGCTCCACTGTTTGTTTTTTTATGGCAGAGGGGGCATGCAGGATCGTCTGTTTTCCCCCACTTCACCAGGTTTGCATTTGAGGGCAGAAGGTCATATGCAGATCTGAGAATGAAGCTGATCCTGAGAGGGGCCATGTGCCAAATGTCATTCCAAGTTAGACTTCTTTGGAGTGCATTCTCCCACGTTGTCCATTGCCCTTGCTGGCTCTGCTGGACTGCTTTTTGGAGTCTTTTTTGGTCTTCTTCTTTTCTCATCTCCTGAATCATCATGTCTCTTTTGGCTTTTTCCTTTGGCCTTTGACCACCATTCAGTTTTGGTCACCCCCAGTCCTTGTCTGTTGGTCTGTGTGTGTCCTGTTATTTCTCTGATCTTGAGACTTTCTTTTGCAGAATCCATCGCCTCTTGAACTTTCCATTTTCTGCCTGTCTTCAGCTGGGGCTTGATTGCTTCTACCACCTTGTCTCCTGAGTCCTCCAGCATGCTTTGAAGTCTGATCTTCCCTGCTTTGTATTCCTCCAGGATGGATTTCAGTGGTAGTTTGAGCTTTGCTTGGCGACAGTACAGCGCGATGTCAGTCAGACAGGGTGGGACACCAAGCCATTTCCTTGTGAACTTGTTGATTTTGGCTTCCATTGCCTCCACTGTGCTGGTGCAGATGTCGTATATCATCAGAGGCCATAGGAGCTTTGGTATCAGCATGAACTGCAGACACCAGACCTTGTATTTGCCAGGGAGCCCACACTGGTCAATGGTCTCCAAGCCTTCTTCCGACATCTGCTTGGTTTCTTTTGCTCTTTGTGTGTCTTTCAGCGTATCATCATACCATCTTCCAAGGCTCTTGACTGGTTCTTCTGTGACTGTTGGAATGGCCTGGTTGGCAACACTGAAGACCACAGATTCGGCCACTTTTCCTTTCCTCAGTGAGAGACTCCGTGATTTCTTTGGCTTGAACTTCATTCTGGATGAGGCAACTATGTCGTCCAGCCTCTCCAGCACATGACGTGTCTCGTCTTCTCTGGATGAAATCACTGTAGTGTCATCCATGAAGGCCTTGAGAGGAGGCATCTTGTATCCATCGCCAAGGTCTGTTTGTCTCGCGTTGTTTGTTGCTGCTTTCAAGATGAGTTCCATTGCCAGCACGAACAGTATCGGGGAAATTGCACAGCCCATTGCAATGCCCACTTCCAAGTTGATCCAATCAGTTGTGTACTCCTTGGTAGAGAACCGCATTGAGAAGCCATTGAAGTACTTCTTGAGCATGTCGCGGATGTTCTTTGGCACATGGTACATCTCAAGAGCCAACTGTATCATCTCATGGGGCACAGATCCATATGCGTTTGCCAGATCAAGCCACACTACGTCCAGGTCTCTCTTTTCTGTTTTTGCTTTTTGGATTGCGTCCCAGATCATTGTGGCGTGTTCTACACAGCCAGCCACGCCTGGGATGCCACCTTTCTGGACTGACACATCCAAGTACTTGTTTTCCATCAGGTACTTGGTCAGCCTTGCTGCCATGACAGAGAAGAAGATTTTCCCTTCGACGTTCAGTAGTGATATTGGCCTGAACTGGCTGATGTCACTTGAGTTTTGCTCTTTGGGGATGTACACACCATCTGCCGTCATCCACTGGCCGCTGATCTTCTGGTTTCTCCAAGCCGATCGCAGCAGCCTGTGGAGCCACTCCAGCACCTTGGGACATTTCTTGTAAAGCTGGTAAGGTATTCCGTTAGGCCCTGGTGATGATTTGGCTCTGGCTTTGTCGACCACCTTCTTGATTTCGCCAACGTTGGAAAAGGATAATGACCGTCAGGCGAATCAAATAAATTGACAATCCGATATAATTGTTTATTATACGTACAACTGTATTTTGTAAAGTATATTATTGACTTCAGATAATAATGGTTTGTATGTTTTCCATTTGTTAGAGAAATTTTAATTTTTTCAGGAAAACAAATATCTGTGGATTTTGTTTCACTAGTTTACAAGTGTACAAATAGTATTTTGCAAACAATATTAAGAAAGAAAAAATGCTGTCTGTAAAAATGTTACTGTCATAACCGAGCAACACAAAAGATTCTGTTAATCGTACATTTCTTGCATTTATACACCTTTCTTTCATTAAATCAATGAGATTGTTCCAAACAACCTGTACGATGTCACATTTCCAAAATATGTGATCAATACTATCCTTGTGCATTCCACAGAAATTACAAGTATCGTGATCAACTATTCCAATTTCCCTTAGGATAATGTTCGTACCTAGGCATCGATGTACAATCTTCAACTGAAACCATTTAAGCTTTACGTCATTTATTTTATGTATATAATGGAAGCACGATTTCCAGTCATGCACTGTTGAGAGCTTTAAGTCCCATTTATAACAGCATTTTGGTCTCAGATTATTTTCTACCAGTATACCAAATGAAATTCTATCCACTAGGTCATTGGTGAACAGTCTTCACAACAATGTCAACGAGCACGCATGATGTCCGGCGGAGAACAGTGATATTTTCTGTGTTAAGAAGAAGAAGAGGAAGAAGAAGAAAGAGGAGAAAAAGAAGAAGAGGAAGAAAAAGAAGAAGAAGAAGAAGAAGAAGAAGAAGAAGAAGAAGAAGAAGAAGAAGAAGAAGGAGAAGAAGAACAAGAACAAGAACGAGAAGAAGAAAAAGAAGAAGAAGAAGAAGAAGAAGAAGAAGAAGAAGAAGAAGAAGAAGAAGAAGAAAAAGAAGAAGAAGAAGAAGAAGAAGAAGAAGAAAGAGGAGAAAAGAAGAGGAGGAAGAAGAAGAAGAAGAAGAAGAAGAAGAAGAAGAAGAAGAAGAAGAAGAAGAAGAAGAAGAGAAGTAGAAGAAGAAGAAGAAGAAGAAGAAGAAGAAGAAGAAGAAGAAGAAGAGAAGAAGAAGAAGAATGTAAAAATGAAAGTACTGCTCAAGTAATACATCCATTCTTAAACCTAAACACAGTTATTTCACATGCAGTGACCTTTCCTGTCTTTCTGACCACATTTGTGCGTTTCATTTCACACTGGTCTGTTACTGTCACTGTTTTTGTTGTGGGGTGGTTTATGAGGATACTGATAGAGAAGCTTGGTGAGCTACAGTAGGCTGGGGGAACCCTCATATTATGACCCCTGGTTCAGCAATTCCTGCATCAGGCAATCAGCTTGGGAAAAAAGCAGTCTATCAAAGTGCAGGTACTGTTGAACAGCATGGCCACCACAGTAACTCAGAGGCAGTGCAGTGTCCCCTCCGGTGGGTGATCTCAAGGAGACTTGTAGTGCCGTGATTGATCTGAGTTCAGCGTTTGTGCAGGATTGTAGGAGAGGCTGTGAATGTGTTCTGTGAAAGTTTTGTTACAGCACAGAAAGTGGGGTACCCAAACTGAAATGAAAAGCAAAAAACGTTGTGTTGGAACAGAAGAGATACCACAAATGATCAAGTGATGCTCTGTCAATTTTTTGTGCTGCAACAAATAATAGCAATCCACTTTTTTCATCCTACTTTTTTCAAGGTATTTTCTCAGGTCAGGACTGCATTCTGAATGACGTACAGACTTTTTAACCAAGTCCCCTACTTGCTAATGCCCTAAGTGCTTTGAAGCCCTTTGACAACGCACGATTTTGATGAACTCGTTTCTGAATCTTTTCCCAGTCAAGCAGTACAGGTAAAAGTTGACGGCACTGTTAGAAAACGTTAACAAATACATGATGGCGTTGATTAAATACACTTCAGCCAGTTGGTAGACAGAAAGACGATGAGTGAAAATTGCCACGAAGTAAATAACATAGTGAATACAAACAGGCAAAGTCAGTACTATGAAGGCGACGGACACCAAGATGACAGTGAGGGTCACAGACCTGGTAGTTCTCTGGCGAGCCTCCATTTGGTTGGACATTGTTTGTGCAAACTTGTGGCGAGTCTCCGTTACACTCATCTTCAGCCTCCAGACCAACACACCGTTAGAAGAGCTAAACAAGCAAATGGCAGCAGCGAGTAGACGACCAAATCCATGTATGTGAACACTTCCTCCACAAATCTAACGTAGTTTTCTGGATTCATAGTGCACTTGTATACGCTCAATTGGTCAAGGTAAACCAAGCTGTATCCGTAGAAATAATGAGAGTAATAAGCTGCAAAAAATACAGCAATTCCTACGAGTAGAACAAACACACTTCGACGTGTGCACATAAGGTTAACACGATGTGGCCACACTACAGACATCGCTCTGTGTATGGTCAGACAGACCAGAGACCAAGCACTGACAGCTGTTGACCCTGCTGAAATCCAGGTGTATATCTTGCAAACGACATTGTGACTATTTCTCACCGGAAGCAAAGACGTATTTTCAGCCCAGTTACCCAGAAGACTTATATCGAGAGTTACTAAGTCCACAATTGCCAACCCAGTGAAGTATGTGTTGACAACTAGCTCTCCTGACCTCATCTTCTGCATGACAACGATGGTCATGATGTTGCCGAAGTTGCCCAGAAGAAGGATGACAGGAGCACCGACGTACCAGATGTAAATGCTGATTTTGTACAGTGGAAGGGATTCTAATGATGGTTCTGCCAAGCTTCCTTGGTCTCCCGCGATCGTTGAAATATTCCAGACATCAGATGAAGATGTTGAAGCCATAGATCTGACAAGGCAAGTTCACAAATGGCTGTGTCTGTTGAAATCCGCGGGAAGTGATTTGTCAGAATTTAATCTCCGCTGATTCTAATTTAGCAACTGGCATGTTACTATCAATTTCGTGTTTCTGGGAAGTAAGATAATGCAATCATTTTTCTTATGAATTAATTACCTAATGGTAGAATATAAGATACTTAAATTCTTTACCAATCTGTATATGCAACAGAATTTAATCGGACATAAACATTGAAATCGCATCAAAGTACATAAGAAAATCAGTTCAGTTTTCCGCAATGGATGATTGTCTTCAAGTATTTTAATACTACTATTCAATGCTACTATTAGGTCGGACAAACACGCGACAGAGGCGATATACAGAGGAACCCCTCTCAATTTGTTTTACATGCCGGAAGCACTTAAAGGAGTGAGTAGATGGGGGTTTCGAGTAACGTTTTTGAAAACGTTACTATAATGTTCAACAACCCCCTCCCCCGCCCCTTCAAATTCCATAGTAACCATTGACGAAAAGGGCTGTCACAAACAAACTGATAAAAAGCGAGAAAGACAGAGAGTAGTAAGAAGAATCCAAAAGAACCTTTCACGAAGAGGAGCCAATCAGATTGATAGCTATATTACGTTTTTGTTTTGTTTTTGTTTTTATAAAGCTTATCGACTTCTATGTACGACTGTAGGAGCATTTATTCTTCTTAGATCATTATTATTATTATTATCATTATTATTATTATTATTATTATTATCATTTTTTATTATTATCCTTATTATCATTATTATCATCATCACCATCATTATAATTATCATTATTATTTTTATTGTCATTATTGTTGTTGTTGTTGTTGTTGTTGTTGTTGTTCTTCTTCTTCTTCTTCTTTCTTCTTCTTCTTCTTCTTCTTCTTCTTCTTCTTCTTCTTCTTCTTCTTCTTCTTCTTCTTCTTCTTCTTCTTCTTCGTCCTGTTCTTTTTCTTCTTGTTACCATTAGTATCATTATTATTGTTAATGTTGCTCTTTTGTTTGTTAATCACTTCTCAATAATTGTAAGTCTCTCATTCTTTTGATTGTTTTTATACCCAAAAAACAGAAAAAAAGAAAAAAAAGAGCGAAAACGTGTAGGTATACAATACCAGTTTAAAGGGTATTTACTGTATAAGAATAGATTGTGAAAAAGGTGTACTATGGAACAAAGAAATACGACCGACAACCTCAGTTTGTGTCATCACAGACAACAGACAGAAGAGTCTGGAATCAAGACTTTCCGGTGTCGCTCCACTTATATTAACAGACATTTTCATTATGCAAAAACAGCAGAGAGAGAGAGAGAGAGTGAGAGAAGAGAGAGAGAGAGAGAGAGAGAGAGAGAGAGAGAGAGAGAGAGAGAGAGAGAGAGAGAGAGAGAGAGAGAGAGAGAAGAAGAAGAAGCAACCTTATGAAAATCGTTCTGTTCATTTCATTGTTACACCCTCTCATTTAATGCTTTTATCTGCTTTCAGATTCTTTTTTCAACATTTCTTTCGGACACAGCAAACGGGTTTTATCGTTTCTTCGCTACATTTCTCAGTGTGTGTGTGTGTGTGTGTGTGTGTGTGTGTGTGTGTGTGTGTGTGTGTGTGTGTGTGTGTGTGTGTGTTGTTGTTGTTCTTCAATTTAACGTCTTTTCACTAAATGTGATATTAGACAAGGTGTGTGTGTTTGAGTGTGTGTGTGTGTGTGTGTGTGTGTGTGTGTGTGTGTGTGTGTGTGTGTGTTGTGTGTGTGTGTGTGTGTGTTTGAGTGTGTGCATGCAGCGTGCGTACGTGTGTGCGTGTAGCGTGCGTACGTGAGTGCGCGCCCGCGTGCGTGCGTGTGCGTGTATGTGTGATGAGGAGAAACTCTAAGTAAGAATTAAACTGTAAAAAAAAAAAAAAAAAAAAAAAAAAAAAAAAAAAAAAAAAAAAAGTAAAAACAAACAACTGTACGAAACAAGATCATGAAACAGCAATTACAGGATTGAGCCAACTGGGCTTAACATAAGAATTCGTACAAAATTTAAGAGAGTCATGGTATCCTGAAATATGCACTTTGAAGCATCCTTTCTAAACTCTGACAAATCGGAATCAAAGTAGGGGCAAAAGTATAGAACGTGTGTTGTTGTAAAATTATCAAGGGCGCCACAAGCACATCGAATATTCTTGACATATTTTGTTCTGAATGCATTATTTTTAACCGAAATAATAAGGAGGCAAGTTGTCTACTGTGTCTTGGGTATAATCCTATGTTTATATTACGGTTTACTGGATTTACTGAGGAAGCCCTTTTTAAAAGATTACTTGCTCGAGAGCTCGTACAACAAAGTATAGAAGAGTCGGGTTTATGTATTCGGGGGAGAACACTTTCTTTGTAGTATTCTCCAAATTTTTCAAAAGAGGCTCTTTGTAGAGAGAATATCCTTCATGTAGCTCAAGGGAATTTGAATAGAAGCCGTATTGTCAGAATTGTTTGCACCTGCTCGAGCAATCCTGTCAGCCCATTCATTTCCGGATATGAAGCAATGGGAAGGAACCCAACAAAAATTAACTATTATACCTCTTGACATAATGTTGTGAATAAGTATTTTAATCATGCACGCATATATACACGCTGTCACGAGCTCGCTTACACACAAAGGCACATACATAACGCACGCGCGCGCGGGCGCTCGCACACACACACTCACACACACACACACACAAACACACACACACACACAACAACACACAACAACACACACAACACACACACCACACACACACCGTACGCATCGCACGCACGTGCACGCGCACGCTCGCTCAGCACCACACACACACCACACACACACAACACAACACACACACAAACCACACACAACACACACACACACACACTCACACACGTACGACACGCACGCACGGGCACGCGCAGCACGAACACACTCACACAACACACGCCACGCACGACACGCACACGCCACGCACGCACGCACGACGCACGCAACGCACGCACGCACACACACTCACACACACACACTAACTCACACTATATATAATCACACATAGGGGCGCGCAGGCCCGCTCGGCGCGCTCATACATGCATACATTACATACAGCCCACTTGGGAGCCATGTATTGCGCTTATGCAAGATACACATGGAAAGGTTTCGCAACAACAGTGCCGTTCCGCCTGTACGTGCGTGTTCCACATGTGTGAACACTGTCGTACATTACCAGACATACTCAAATATAATACCACACAACAAAGACGCACCCACCAGTATATTTCTACACTGCCACTGTCTACATACACTACACGGCAAACACACAGACACGAACACACAAAACACAGCACTCACACAACACACACACCGCACACTCACACACACACACACCACTCACACACACACACACACACACAAACAACACACACACACACACACACAACACACTATCACACACACACTCACACACACACACACTACGCATGCATGCAACGACAACACACTCAAACACCACACACACACACACATCACTCACAACACACACACACACACACATCACACACTCCAACTCGCACGCACGCACGCACGCTGCCCGCATTACACACACTCCAACGCGCGAGCATCGTCTTCCTTCTGCGCTCTCGCGCGAATCACGGGCTGAATATTTATCGATATACATGCTCTCTCTCTCTCTCTCTCTCTCTCTCTCTCTCTCTCTCTCTCTCTCTCTCTCTCTCATCTCTCTCTCTCTCTCCTCTCTCTCTCTCTCTCTCTCATATTTATGATATATATTGTTTTCGTATGTAGATTATCAAATACTTATCTGTTGCTTTCGTATGAAGATAATCAGATACTTGTGTACGCCCACGTCATGTGCTATTTCATATGTATATTTTTATACTTGTACGGATACATTTTTGTGCATTCATTCATATGTTGAAAAGTACCACAGTATAAAGAATATTCCAAAGTATCGATTATATATTTTCGATGAACAGGAACTATTTCCCTTGCACGTGTGTGTTTCTGTTTTCTTCCCGAATTGGTTTATATTGCATCAATATTTTCCCAGTAATAGACAAGGAAACATTGATTTAACAGTCAATTTGCATGTAGCATGTATGATCATTAACTGTTTGTTTTCTAAGAGGACATGGTGCTATAAGGGTTTTTATGCATTATTATATGGGTGAAATAAAGAGAGAAAGAATGAAGCAAGACAAAAAAAAAATCGCCTTCCTTTCCTTTGAACTCTTCCTGTTTAATATTGTAAATAGTTTTTTTTCACAGAGTTAAGAAAAAAATCATGGAGGAAGAAGGAGGGGGGAAAATTGAAATGTTTCACCGTAATTAGATTAGATATTATATTAGGCTTACAGAACAATGTAACACCTCTCCCCCCCCTCCTCCCCCCCCCCCCTCCCTTTATTTCCTATGTTTTAGACAGCATGCACAGATCTGATGAAAGCGAACTTGAAAAAGATACCGTAGATAGTGGTCGCGCAGACTCTTTTTTACAAATAAATAAAACAAGTCACTCAATCACTAGTATCGAAAACGAGAAATCACTGTTCGTTATATATTATAACAAATATTGGTGGACGAGTCCTGCATTAGGAAACTAGTCAGTTAGTATTTTTATATTGACTGTTGACTTTTACATTGAATTTTTCAGTTTTGTATCTGTATATCAAATCATTCATAAAAGACATCAGACGTGGAAGAATGTCAGTGATTTTACATCTGTAAATATACATTTTTGCATATAACTTAATGAAGTCGAACACTGTGTCCATTATGATTTCAGCATTTGTTCCAGATAAAATCAGTTTTTCACAGAATTCATGTCAAGACAATCCACATTTTCTCGTTCAGTAGATTTTCAAGGACTGACCAACATTTCTCGTGTGTTGACCTTTCCATAGAAAATGGCCGACACAATCCCTCTGCTTTTACAAAACACGGAATGATCATCACCAACAATGTTTAGGTGGCGCTTCACAAGAGGGCGACACGAAGGTGCATGTGCTCTGTCATATTTGTCTTCCTTTTTGATATCTTACCTGTTTTCACAGACGTTGGATCGACAGATTGATGTGCAAGAAGTTCAAGATGAAAAGTGTGATATTTGTGAGCGTCTTGTCGTGGTAATTTCAGTTGTTCGCTTTTGTGTTGTTGGTGTGACTGCGTTGCTTGCTAGACAAAATGGCGGACAGCAAGGAAGTATAGGCGCCTCACAGTATGACAGAGATTTTCTGCTCAGTTTGAAATCCGTCTGAGATTCACTGTCATGCCTGATGGAGCTATCCCCGATGGTTTGATGTGGTCGGAGTGAGAATGACAGAGGAGGAGGAGGAAGAGGATTGAGTAGGAGAAAGAGAGGTAGGAAAGGAGTGAGGAGAAGATTGAGAAATAATACAACAAAACCTCCACTTCCGTCTATGATTCTGTCGAATGTCAGATCTATCAACCCCAACAGCAAGAACTGTAATTTTGATGAGTTGCAGGCAAAGTGTGCATTTGTAAGTGAATTCAGGAACTCATGTTTACTTTGTTTTATTGAGACTTTTCTTACAGACAAAACCACTGACAAACGCATGGCAATTAAGGGCTTTGGCACACCATATAGAATGGACAGAGACTGTGCAATAACAGGAAAAGAATCGGGTGGTGGCGTGTGCCTGTATGTGAATGAAAGATGGTGTGACAGTGCGTATGTGTGCGTGAAGCAGCGAATGTGTACGCCAGAAGTTGAACTGCTTGTCAGTGTCCTTGAGACCCCGCTGTTTGTCGCGCGAGTTTGGCCGCATATTTGTGACAGTAGTTATGCCTCAGTCTATGACCAGTCACCTGCAACACGTGCTGGCCACACAATAGCCGGTGTTGTCTGTGGTCTGCAAATGTCTGCTGATGCCCCCTGTGCTGTTGTGGGTGACTTTTACCATTGTGACTTGAAAACATTCTTCCTTCTTTTAAGCAGTATGTAACCTGTCCCACGTGGATTGATAACACAATTGACTTGTGCTATGGAAACATCCCTGGTGCATTTCAATCTTTTGTCTGCCACCTGTTGGTTTGTATGACCATAATACTGTGCAACTGAACCCTGCATACAACCTAAAATACAAACTGGGGCATGTTGCGAGGAAGAGTGTGAAGGTACTGACAGCTGAAAGTGGGATGAGCTGAGAGGATGTTTGAGTATACTGATTGGAGTGTGCTGACTGACTCACGTCAAAATGTTCATGAAGCAGCAGATGTAGTTACTGACTGTATCCATTTTTGTGAAGACATAATTATCCCAACAAAAACAATTAAACTGTTTCCATAAAAAAAAACAAGCCATGGCTCACGGGGTCAATTCAGACACTTCTTAACAAGAAAAAGATAGCATTTCAGGCTGGTGACAAAAAGAAAGGAAACGAGTACAAACAAAGCTTAGGTGCGGAATACGGAGGGCCCAAAAGGAATTCAAAGCTAAGGTAGAAGAGCGGTTTCAGTTAGGAAGAATGAAGGATGCATGGATGGGTTGAAGATTCTAAAGGGTGAAGCCGAAAAGAAAGCAAAAATCTTGTCAGATGAATATTAATGACCAAACTGATTTTTCGAATGAACACAATGATTTCTATTGTCGTTTTGAAAGAAATGATCTGGGGGGAGGGTAGACAATGTGGAAAAAGAGCTAAACACAAGGATCAAAGAAAGGGGAAACCAAAAAGATTTTGAGATCGTTTGGGGGATTTGGGTAAAGTCACTTTTTTGAAACTGTATCAAGAAATAAATGTGTTCTGATAATATCATGGAAGTTGCTAAAATTTGTGCTTCTGAATTTTGAATGTTTTTGTTAGATTTTAAAAGGTTTTTAAGGGCATCTCGTACCCAGTTTCGGAAAAACCACTGTTCCCCTGTCCCAAGAAAGAAACCCTGCAACATTGAATGATTATCGCCCTGTAGCTCGACCTCCATTTTATGAGTGCTTTGAAAACTTGTTCTCCTCATTGTTAACTTTTTTGGGCGTACCTTACCCCCTTCAGTTTCCCATAAACCCCCTAAGGTACAGATGATGCTATTCTAACTCTCCTTCACAATGCTTTCTTTCATTAAAACAAACCCGGTTCTTTTGTACGTATCTTTTGATTTTTTCCGCGCTTTTATAATATACAGACATTCTTTGTATGAAACTGCTTGACTTAGGGTTGCCCCAAGCTTACTTTAGGATTGTCAATTTTTGCCAAAAGAACTCAGTCTGGTAGTTTTTAGTCTGCATATGTCCGGAAAGCTCCCCTTTTACTGGGCACCCCCAAGGCAAGTTTGTCTCCCCTTTTGTTTACCTTTTAAAACTAATGAGTGTAGGCACAGAGAAAACCCCCACAACTATTCTGTGATTCTACTATTTTAGATATGTCAAACCTGATTCGTTTTCTTTGACGAAAACAAAAGTTCTGTAGCTGGGGTTTAAAAACAACTTTCTTTACCTTTTTGTCGGAAAACAAAAAAAATCTTAATCGATTTTCGGAAAAAAACCCAAACCCTTTCCCGATCTTTAATTAAAAGGGAAGCTGTTCAGCGAGGAAAGAGTATAAAAATTTGGGAATGATTGTCGAGATAAAATTGTTTTTTATGCAATGTTACTAAAATCCTAAAAATTTTTCAGTCAAAAATTTTTTTGAAAGCTACGAAAAATTTGGGGTTAACCTGTGATCTTACAAACTTATTACAGATGTTGTGTTGAGTCATTGCTCACTGCTTCTTGTATGTGCTAGTATGGAAGTTTAAGTGTGAAGAGCAAGCGAGTATTGAATGATGTGGTAAATGTGTGTGTAGCAAAGTGATTGGAAGGAAGCAAGTTGGAATGCAAGAATTGTATGACAGACGAGTGGAACGGAAAGCAAGAAAGATTGCCAGTGATGATAGCCATGTCTTAACAAATAGTACGAAATTTTACCACCTGGACGTCGTTTTAGGACCATTAGAGTCAAATCTAGGGCACGAAAAAAACCCGTTTATACCTAGGTCGACCCATCTTTTAAATTCATTATGCTTTTTGTACACTTTTCATGCTTAGTGGTGTGAGGAGTGGGTGAGAGAGAGGGGAGAAGGGGGTTGGGGGGGGGGCGGGGAGGGGGTGGGTGGGGAGGGGTAGGGTGTGGGGTGTGCTTGTGTGAATATAGTGTGTATTTGCATATAATATGTTCGTTCTTTAGTTTTAACGTCTGTTCACCCTTAAGTGATATTGGACGGGAAGGGGGGGGGGGGGGGGGGGGAAATAGGAGAAATAAAGGTATGAAAGAAGAGATTGTTTATGCATGCATTGATATTGTTTAGAGAGTGTGTGGTAGTAAAGATTATGTGTTTTTCCTACATACCCACACCTACAATTCTATATAATGATCAAGCTTTATATGGGATATGAATTGTTGAAAATGACAGATTTTAGTAGAAAAGAAGTGAGGTTTACCATCTATATGAAACGTGACTTAACAATTAACAGAAGATTAGTATAACAACAATTGAATCCAACAATAAATTAACTATTCAAAGGAAAAGACCAATAGGACTAAGGTGTAAAACTTCTGAAAAACATTTAAGAAGATGGAATTCATTTAACACTTCCTGAACAGTTAATGGTATTTGACGAGTCAGTAAATCCCCTGCAGTTTTCGTCATTAATTCTTTGATACTAGGACAGTGTAAAATCAGATGGCTAATAGAAATTTGATTTCCACATACACATTTAATATCTTTAGAAAATTTTTGTTTTAAAAGCATTTAAACGAATTTTGAACATCAGAGAACTAATATGTCTTGAACTTGTATCAGATATGTGATTTAAAATTAATTTGGAATTTATTGTGCTGACGCTTTTTTATACAATTGTGTGAATATTGCTTATCTGATGTCTTCAGCATGTTATCAAACTTATCTTTCGCTAGTTTTTCAATGTGATTATAATACTCGTGCAGATCTAGATTTATGTTAATTAGAATTACCCCTTCAGTATTACGTCCTGCATTTTAGCTGCTCTGTCAACCAGTTCATTGGCATATATTCCGCAATGGGAAGGAACCCAGTAAAAAGTCACACTAATGTCTTTAAATGCCAATTGATGAATTACATGTCTGATTTCTAGTATCATTTCAAGACGTTTTTTGGCATTTTGATCTTTGATTGCTTGTAATGCCGATTTAGAATCTACACAGAGTAATATTTTACAACTATTCATAGGTAACTCCTCAATATGCTGTAAAGCCATTAAAATAGCTAACAACTCTGCAGTAAAAACTGAATAGTGATTACCTATATGATATCGTTTGACTGTTTTCATAGTAGAATTACAAATGCTGAACCTGCATTGCCATTATCAAGTACAGATCCATCTGTGAATATTTTAATGTAATCACTATAGTAATTTTCCATGTGATCATTAACTAAATTTTTCAGAACGTTTGGAGATTGACTTTTGCTCAGTTCTGTATGATCAATATCAAAAATAGGTTTAATTTGTTCCCAAGATGGTACATGTGAAAAAGATGGCTTAATTGCTATTTTATTTTACTTTTTAATTCTGTAGAATCAATCATGTCGGAGACAAACGAATTAATTGGTTGCAAACAGTGTAATTGTCTTAGCCCTGTTAACAAAGTCATGCTTAGAGTTTATCTTTGTTTCTTCATTACAGAATAAGTTATGTGCAAAGGATTTTAATACAAACTTAGCTGCAGAGATTTTCCTATGCTCATATGTTCATCAAGAGGAAGAACTCCTGCTTCTTTATATGACCCAAGATTATAAGCATGAATCGGCACTCCTAGTGCCAGTTTAAAGGCTTTACAATCTATACTTTGTAGTTTGTTTAACAAATGTTTTGGTGCACTAAAGAAAGATTCCTGGCCGTAGGTTAAACGCGAACGAACTAAGGAATTAGCAAGACATAAAAGTGCTTTTGTGTCTTGACCCCATCGCTGTTTACTAATAATTTTGAGAAAATTTAAAGCTTTTCTGGCTTTATTTAATATATAGTCTATATGTTGATTCCACGTAAGTTTGGATGATAAATATACACCTAGAAACCTTACGTTTTGCGAATAATTAATGACACTGCCACCAATAGTGAAATCAGGCAGTTTTTCTGGGTTATGCCCCGAATTAAAAAGTACCATATGTGTTTTTTCTAATGATAAAGAAAGTCCATTTTCCTTCATAAATATATCAATTTTATTTAGTTCGCGTTGGTACACTTTTTTTGGTACAGTTAAGTGCTCTAATTGGAGTTTTACGCTTCATTGTCACCTTCATCCACATGCATATATCATCTGCATACTGGGCTAAAACTGTATCTTTTGATAGATTATTTGGAAGATCTGCTATAAGTATATTGAATAAAATAGGTGAATAACCGAGCCTTGTGGAAGACCCATCTGAAGTTCTCTTGACTTAGAATATGTGCTTCCAACTCTTACCTGTATAAAACGTTGTGATAAAAAAATTTGTATATAGTTATACATATTACTATTTATATTGTAGTTTTTGAAGTTTTTGGAGTAATCGGTAATGCCATACTTGATCGTAAGCTTTTTTCACATAAAAAAGGTTGCTAGAATATTTTTCCGTCTGCCAAACTGCTGTATAATTTGTGTCGTAAGTTTGACTAAATGTTCAGTAGTGGAGCGACCTTTGCAAAAAGCGGCTTGATTTTTGGAATAATGTTTTGTTTTTCACAGAAATGAACTAGTCTACTTGAGACTATTTTTTCCCATTAACTTGCATACATGTGATGTTAAGGAAATGGGTCGATAGCTATTTTTATCAGTCCGAGGTTTTCCCTGCTTGTGTATAGGGACAACAATTGAGTGTTTCCAGATAAGAGGCATTTCACCATTAGACCAGCATTTTTGTATCAAAGAATGTAAAAATTGAACTACATTTTGTGGTAAATGCTTTAACAATTCATAAGATATCCCATCTAGTCCAACAGACGTCTTATTTTTAACCCATATGTGAAATACATTCAATTACTTCATCGAGTGTTATATTTGAATTTACATAGCTTTTTAACTGAGGTTTATTAAAACTATGATCTGATATGATATTACTTTCCTCCTCATTGTTTCTGTATTGTCTACTTTCAGTTGATAGTCCAGTAATTTTACTGCAATTTGCATACAAATCAGCAAATGCTTCCGCTTTTTCTTGATTAGAGGGTATATCTGAACTCTCCAGTTTAATTGGGCATTGAGGTAAGTTTATCCCATTCTTCATCGTTTTCATTTTTCCCCATACCTTTTGCATATCTTTATAGTTATATACTTCATTAGCACAAAATGATGACCAATACTGTCTTTTTGCTTGTGCGTTAACTCTATTTGCTTTGTTTTTTCCTTTTTTGGATTCTAGTGATTAGGAATCGAATTATCCTTTAAGTAATTTTCAAATTTTATCCATTTTTCAGATTTGGCCTTTTTACAATCATCATTCCACCAAACATTACCAGAATGTTTACAGGATTTCTTGTTTTAGACATAGGAATTGACTGATTAGCAGCACTTAGGACTGCATTAGTAAATATAGAATACAATTCATTGATATCTTTATCATTGACGTCTTCAACATGAAATGTTGATAAGAGTTCTGAAAACTTGTCCCAGTTATCATGTTTGTAATTATACTTCGGGATTTTATTTTCTGTTAGATCCTTGTTTTTTTGTGCTAGAGAGTTCAAAGCTAGTAACAACAGGAATATGGTCACTATTAAGGCTATCATCTAAAGAATCCCATTTACAAATTGGTGCCAGATCTGGAGAAACAAGAGTTAGATCAATAGCTGTTGCTCTATGACAAGGATTATCAGGGATTCGCGTTATTCTACCGTCATTCAGAAGACACGATGATGAATCAACAATATTCTCAATGAAACGGTTGCTAGTAATGTTTTCACAGTTCTTCTCCCAAAATGGTGAATGCGCGTTAAAATCTCCTGTTATTAGTACCTTTTTTCCCTTGTCCGCTTGAAACGTACGAATCCATTCTGTATTATTATCATCTGGACCCTTTGGTAAATACACAGATATGACGGTTAATAAAGTGTTATTAAACTTAACCGTCACTGCACAAGAATGTATACCAAGTAATTCTGATGGAACTGGATTTGGGCACAGAGTGTAATTTACCCCTTCATGCACATAAATGGCAGTATTAATTTTCTCGTTAGTGTCTATCTTTTGGATGATAGGAGGAAAATAGTAATTGTCTAGTTGGGGCAGCTTTTCTTTCTTAACATTCAATGACTGAAGACTTAAAACATGATATTGGTGATGGGCTAGGTGTTTCTAGATGTTCATAGTTTGTGTTAATTGATCTGCAGTTCCATTGAAAAACGTTAAAAACATTCCCTAGAGACATATGTTTAAAGACTAAAGACAAAATGGACAGAGGTAACCCAGCAGCAGTGTCACATTAAAAGACATGGCGGCAGTAGGTGTGAGTTGACTAATAAAAGTTCCAATCCTCCAGATTGTAGAACCGGTTGTGCCAGCTGGGAGGATGTGGGCCAGGATGGTCGTGGTACCAATGGCGACGTGAAGGACGGGCAGGTCTCTTGGGATCTCCCACAGCAAGGCCCTCGTGTGTCGTCCGATGTTCCCCGCCAGCAGACTGGAACCTCTCTTTGTTAGGTGCACCTCGTCTCGAAGATGCTCCATTCTGATGTTGTTATTTTGAATAAACGAAATGTTTTTCACCTCATACAACTCAGAATTGACTTTTGCATTAAACAGAACACGTTTGATTTCGAGTTTCTTGTATATAATATGTGCTTGTGTGTGTATGTATATGTTACCGTCAATGTACGAATTCAGGCAATGTGTGTATTTCAGGCAATTTTTAGGCAATACGCGTATTTGCTAAACGAGTTAGGCAATTCCCGTATTGCCTAAAAATTTTAGTCAAAACACGTATTGCCTGAGATTTTAGCCCCCAAAATACACACATTGCCTGAGTTCGCTTTGTGTACTTTCTCGTATTATTGAAACTTAGCAATGGAAAGAGAAGAGAAGAGAAGAGAAGAAAGAGAAGAAATTACAAAAATAAAAAAAGAAAAAGAGTTCTTTAATGAAAACTTTTTAATTAAATTAAGTTTATGAACAACACAATAAGTTTAAAAAGGCAAAATGTTTAAAATGTTTTAAAATTGCACAGATCATGCACATATGATGATTTCAGTCTACTTTTTTTACAGTACGTCAGACTAAGTCTACTTGTTTTTACATGTCATACTGCTGTGACACCTGCTGTTGCATTTCACTTTGGCTTTGTAGCATTTGCAGCGATTTGTTTGGCAACTTTTTCCTCTGCTGTTCAAGTTACAGTTGCATTTGACAAAGCCCTGGCCCCCACCTAGCGACTCACAAGCAACAGCCTCACGAAGAGACACAACTCTTTCCTGGCTTATGTTCTCCTCGGTAAGAAACCTTTCTTCACAGACAATGAACTGGTTTCTGGAATATCTCCCACACAGAACTCCAGCTTTTACGCCAATCCTATACATTTCATTGCCATCACAATCAAGGATCAATCCCATGATATTGCGTGGATCCCCTCTGCCTTTGTCGACCAATCAAATAGGAACCATGACAGTGTCCATCCTTGCCGCAGGTGTCAGTTCCTTCCTGCTTCTTTTCAGCATTCGCTCTGCCTGGAGAAGTTGGCCTCGTTTTGTTCGTTTTCTGGTGTCCTTGATTTGTTGTACATGTTGCTCCAGATCCAGAATGCCATCTTCCCCAACAACAACATTGAAGACTTGAACATCATTATGTTGTTCGTCATCGGCCTGAGCAATTTCAGGTGTTTGTGACACACCTACTGGGAACACTCCTGCTGTGACAGTATCTGTGAAGTGAGGAGCCGATGTTGTTGCCTCGTCAATGAAGTGAGGAGCCGATGTTGTTGCCTCGTCAATGAAGTGAGGAGCCGATGTTGTTGCCTCGTCAATGAATTCAGTAAGGTCCACTGCAACAGATTGCTGACCCGTAAGTTCTGAAGTACCAGCAGTGTCAGTTTCAGAGCCCAGCGATGCTGCAGTAAGTTGCTCTCCAGTACCTCCCTCTTGATTTCCGGATATTGGCAACACGGGATCACTAGGATTATCATCCTGTCCAGAGGACTGCAGCATACGTTGAAGGTCTTCCTCAGTGTTTATCAAGTCAATGACGTCATCTGGCAGTCTAGATGACCGGAGACCGATCTTTGCTTCGTCGCCGAATGTAGCTTTGAAAGGAGTCATGCGTATTCCAGCATGGTAGAAAGAAAAAGAGTTCTTTAATTAAAACTTTTTAATTAAACGTCAGACAAGTTTATGAACAACACAATAAGTTTAAAAAGGCAAAATGTTTAAAATCGTCATAATTCAGATGGTATCAGGCAATGTGTGTATTTGGGGGCTAAAATCTCAGGCAATACGTGTATTGAATAAATTTTTTAGGCAATACGAGAATTGCCTAACTCGTTTAGCAAATACGCGTATTGCCTAAAAATTGTCTGAAATACACACATTGCCTGAATTCGTACATTGACGGTAACATATATATATGTGCTTCTGAGTGTAAGTCTATGAGTGTGCTTATGTGTGTGCATAGGAAGGGGTTTTTCAAATTATTATGGTGCATGTGTGCGTGTGTGTGTGTGTGTGTGTGCGTGTGTGTGTTGTGTGTTGTGTGTGTGTGTGTGTGTGTGTGTGTGTGTGTGTGTGTGTGTGTGTGTGTGTGTGTGTGCGCGCGCGTGCGTGCGTGTGCGTGTGTGTGGTGTGTGTGTGTGTGTGTGTGTGTGTGTGTGTGTGTGTTGTGTGTGTGTGTGTGCGTGCGTGTGTGTGTGTGTGTGTGTGTGTGTGTGTGTGTGTGTGTGTGTGTGTGTGGTGTGTGTGTGTGTATGTGTGTGTGTGTGTGTGTGTGTGTGTGTGTGTGTGTGTGTGTGTGTGTGTGTGTGTGTGTGTGTGGAGGTGTTGGACTGTGCATGTAAATTATATAAGTGACCACCTGACTGTGATGATTCTTGTATTATGGCAAAAAGGCAGAAGAGCACACAAAACAAAGTGTGAAGTAACGCAGTTTTAATGCACGACACAAAACAGGACAAGAAATGTTCGGCAATATGCCTTCCTCAGCGACAAAAACAACAACAACAGTACAGACATAAACATGCGCAATACTCCCTTGTGAAGCCAAAGTGGTGAATGAAGTTGACAGAGGGACAGTGGAAGAGAGGGTGAGTAGAGTTCGAGGAAAAGGGCACGAAGAAAGAGGGTAGAGTAAAGTGAGGAGGAGAAAAGGAGAGAGAGAGAGAGAGAGAGAGAGGGGGGGGGGGGGGGGGGGAGAGAGAGAGAGAGAGAGAGAGAGAGAGAGAGAGAGAGAGAGAGAATGGAAGTAGAGGAAGAGTGGAGAGTGAGAGAGAGAAGAGGATGGGGAGGGGAAGGAGAGTGAGTGGAGGGGGAGGGTGTGATCGTATGTAGTGGGTGGGAGTGTTGCATATGAATGAAATGAACAAGAGAAAACACAATAAATAAAATAAAATATGAACAAAAAAGCATTTTAAATGACAAGGGGAGGGGGGGGGGGGGGGTGAAGAAGCGGGTCAGCCGCCTAAAGCACCCGACCCAAGGGGGTAGGTTGCCCTACCCAAGCACTAAGGGGTGAGAGGGAAAACGAGAGAACCCGAGAAAAAATCCACTAGCCAGACGCAGCTAAGAGCTGCAGCCCCCCCCCCCCAAGCCCCCCCCCCCCCCCCCCCCAAAAAAAAAAAAAAAGCTCTTGCCCACGGGCACAACCACACACACACACACATACAAGTGCGCGCACGCACACATACACACGCCATAAGCACATACACAACCACACATATACCTAAAAAAAGGGGTGGGTGGGTGGCTTACAATGGGGAATAAATGAGTAAATGTACAAACAAGGCATACATTAAGACATTTGGGTATAGCAAAGGGAGGTAGGTGGTGCTATGGTGGCGCAACAAAATAGGCAAAAATAAGAGCATTAACGCAAAAGATAGATATGAGATCATGACAAAAGGCGCTAACAACACTCAATGACCCCAAAAAAATCATCTCTCTCTCTCTCTCTCTCTCTCTCTCTCTCTATATATATATATATATATATATATATGATGCTGAACAATTAAGTAGTGGGGGAAAACAAGTGCAGGCTAACAATTCTTCCGTCATTATAATAATGACATTGCAAAGATTTGAATTTTTAGAGGGGAAAAAAAGGAAGAAGAAAATGGGGGAAATATAAATATGAAAAATTCTTCACTAGCTGCCTGAGGGAACCATCATGATCCCTTCTGAAGGCAGATCTATTTGTATTGCCTGCTCCTAGGCCTTTCGTCCGCTGGATCGGACTCATCAGGGAGACACGGCTGATTGTGTCTGCGCTCCTGGTGTCAAATAGAGACACACCACAGTTCATAATTCTGTGGTGTTCTCACCACCAAGGGTTCAAAAAAGAATCCAACAGCACCCCTAAAGCAGCCAGTGAAGGATAGTAAAATGGAATAAAACGAAAGTGTGGAGAGGAAAAATGTTGCTAAAAAACCAAAAGCATTATACAAACAGTGTAAAATGTAGGGGACAATCTTTGAGCCTATGCCCGAGGATCCATTCAAGGATACAAGGGAGATCAAAAGATATGAACAGTTTGAGTGGTCAGCTCTGCTGTTCAATAACTCAAGCAATGTCAGTGGCTAAGAATTGTGCAGGACGCTAAGAGCTAGCCAGCCCCCCCCCCCCCCCCCCCACCCAAAAAAAAAAAAAAAAAAAAAAGCACTTGCCCACGGGCACAACCACACACACACACACATACAAGTGCGCGCACGCACACATACACACGCCCATAAGCACATACACATATACCTAAAAAAAAGGGTGGGTATATATATATATATATATATATATATATATATATATATATATATATATATACATATACAACAAACTAATAAATTCCAAGGATAAGTACCGAGCACCGTTCCAGAGCAGCTTGGTGTTGCAATGACTGCAAGAAATATTGAATTATAAACAAAGCTTGCTCTTATGTCTTAGATTGAAGAAATAGGGGGAAGATAAGCATTCATATCTGCAGTGGTAGATAATTTTACCTAAGAAGCATGTGCTTGAGTGGGTGAATGGGGAAAAATAAAATATATGCTTCTTAAAATGAGCCTTCAGCAAGCTTATAGTCTCCAAGGGGGAGACAATCTCCAATAGGGAGGGAAACTCACTAACATATAACTCCTGGTCATATACCGATATTTCGAAATCTGATTGTTTCTCCTCAGTGACCGCGAAAAGTGGTAATTTGACTCCTCTGCCTTTTCAGTTTTAAGAAGAATGCTATCCCAGAAAAGACTGTTGTGCAATACCGTAGTATGTTTGTTGAGTTTTCAAAAAAACAAGCAAAGGTGCCACCTAAAAAGCAAAAGAAATTCATGAAAGAGCAAAACAAGCTACATTTACTTGTGAAAAGTAGAAAATATAAAACGATGACCTCTTAAGACACAAGTGCTGAGGGCCAGTTCTTGGAATGAATCCGCAAGGGACTAAATTACAACAAACTAATCAATTCCAAGGATAAGTACCGAGCACCATTCCAGCAACTTACAGAGCAGCTTGGTGTTGCAATGACTGCAAGAAATATTGAATTATAAACAAAGCTTGGTCTTATGTCTTAGATTGAAGAAATAGGGGGAAGAAATAGGGGAAGATATGCATTCATATCTGCAGTGGTAGATAATTCTACCTAACAGTATGTGCTTGAGTGGGTGAAATATATATATACATATATACACACATATATAGATAGATAAAGGGAGAAACAAAAAAAAGGGGGGGGGGGGGCGGGAGGGGAAGGGGGGGGGGAAGTATGAGAGACATAAAGAGAGACCCTATGAAGGCCCTAAAAGAGAGATGCCTGAGAAAAGTGATAAGGGGAGAAGGAGAGAGAGAGAAGGAGAGAAGCCTCGAGAGGTCATGTAGAAGGGACCCTAAGGGACTAAGAGGGCGAGCAGACAAAAGAAGAGAGACAGGAAGTAAGAGGGAAAGTAAAGAGAAGGAACGCACAGGAAGAAGGAGCCCTACAGGGGGATGACTGAAAAGGAACAAGGACAGAGGAGGAAGGGAGCGAGAGGGAAAGGGGAGGAGGGGTAGTAGGGGGGGTGAAAGGGGGGAAGGGAAAAAAAAGAAAGAAAGAGAAGAGGAGGGGGGAAGAAGGGGGCAAGGAAGGTAGGAAAGAGAGGGATAGATACAAAAGTAAGTAAAAAGGAAAAAAATATAAAAAAAAGACAGGAGACGGGGGAGCTAACCCTACTCAGAAACTCCTGGCAAAAGATATAGGCTCTCAAACGACCATTCCAGTAGGCGCTGGGGCTCTAAGGTCACGAAGGGGCCCTCTGATGCAGACCAACCATGCACAGGTAAGTATTAAAGGGGAAAGGGAATAATAGGTCATTGTCCACCTGATTCGGCTTGGGGAAAAATATTTACAGAGAAATTGCTACGTTTTTCATTGATACCAGCTGGATTTCTGGTGCCCAGTTTTTGAATCAGGGGGAGACTCCATATCCTTCCTGTCTCTAGAGTCACTAGTTTTCATGAACCACAAGCCCTTCACCTCTTGCATTGTGTGCGGAATGGCTGGGGAAAGGTTAAAGTGCTTGGCTACTGGTTTGGCCCTGTTTTATTTAATGCAGCGAGGTGTTCCCTTTAATCTGACAGTCAAAGTGCGTCGGTCTCACCGATGTAAAGTTTAGAGCAAAGGTGCAGTGGATGATGTAGATCGGTTAGTGGTTTGGGGAGTTGAAGAAATTTTGGAGACAGTCATGCGTGAACTGGGTCCTTTCACTTCAATGGCAGCACAGATGAAGGGGCAGGTCTTGCAGTTGGGCAGATTGCACGGGCTTGGCCTACAGAATATTTACGTCTGTGGGCTGGGGGCTGGAAACGCACAAACATATCAGGGATATTCTTTTCCAGTTTGTAGGCAACTAGAGGGGGCTGGGGAAAAAAATTCTAGCCGAGTGGCACAAGACTGAAGGATGTTCCAGTTGGTTTTGGGAAAAATTTTGGGGCACCTGGTGGACAGAAGGGTGGTAGAGCAGGCTGACAACAGGTCTGTCTCTGGTTGATTCCTGGGGTTTTGGTTCCAGAGTTTGTAGGCGGGCGATGAGCTGGACTTTCTGGAGAGCACGATCAATGAGTCTTCGGGGTAGTGGCGATCAAGGAAGAACTGTTTCATTTCAAGGGCTTTTACACCAAAGACCAGAGTTCTCAGAGCAGAGTCTGCGGAGCCTCAAGAACTGAGAATTGGAGTATGTGGTTTTGGTACGGGATTAAGTGACGATCTGTTGTCGAGATAAGAGTGGGAGTCCGTAGGTTTGTAGTGGATGGAAGTGGAGAGTCCGCTATCCGTGGAGAGATTCATGTCAAGGAAAGTGATGCACTTTTCAGATATTTCGTAGGTGAACTGATTGCTGGATGAAAGTTCGGGACTGCTGTGATAAAGACATGGAGATCATGATGGACATGGAGGTGGCACCAAGTCCGTCATCAATGTAGCTTTTTATAGAATTCAGGGATAGACCCATGGTATTGTTGCGGGAAAGTTGTGTTCAAAAATATCCCATGAAAAGGCATGCGTAGCTGGGGCCCATTTTGGTACCCTTTGGCGACACCATGATTTGTTTGAAAGTGTCGCCAAGGAAGGTAAAGGTTTTGTTGGTGAGACAAGTTCCGCAAGGCGAATAAGAGGGTGGTTGCAGGGGAAGGGTCTTTTCTTTGGTTGAGAAAAAATGTCAGGGCTTGCGTCCATCTGCATGGGGAATACTAGTATACAGAGATGTCACTTTGAGAGTGAATAGATATTTAGGCTGGAACTTCGGATTTAGGTGGAGGTAAATTGATGAGACAGAGAGCATGAGTAGTGTCCTTGATGACGTAGGCAGGTCTTGAACGAGGGGTGGAAGGGTGAGTCAAGGTATTGGGAAATATTTTCAGTGGGGCAAACAGCAGGCTGAGACGATGGGTGTTAGCCTTGTGAATTTTGGCAGAAGGTAGGAAATGGACTCTCTGGTCTTGGCCTTGATCAACAGTTTAGCCCCTAGGGGGGATGTGGGGCCTTTTTTGACAAGGTCCTTGAAAGGTTTTTGAAATAGTTTTTCTGGTCTACTGGGAGGGTGTGCTGCTCCAGTTTCTGGTTTGCGGATGGTGTCGTTGAGTTGCCTGAGAGCTTCTGCTATATACAGGTTCCTGTCCCAACCACTGCCCCACCACCTTTGTCAGCTGGTTTTATGACAATGCATCCCTCTTGCGAAGGGACTCTAGAGCTTGAATTTCTGTGGGGGTAAGGTTGGAAATCGTGTGGGGGAGAATTTTTAAGTTTGCGTATTCGAGAGGCAAGTTTTGATGTGGCATTCAACTTCATTATTCCCACGGGGTGGTTTCGTTTGCCCGGCGTATGGGAAAAGTTTGTGAAGTAAATCATCGTCAGGGTTGAAGGTACGTTTGGAAGGGTGACCAAGCACGGCCATCCATCTCAAGGAACGAAAGAAGCGTTCGCAGTCATGGATGACGTCGTACTTGTTGATGGAAGGCTTCCTAGGGATGATTTGAGACCCCTAGAGAGTACAGATTTTCAGAGGCAGACAGATGGGAGGTAGAAGGTATGCGCTGTACCAGTTTTCACATGTGTTGTCAGTCGAAAGAGGCGAGGTGGTGAGGGTGTCAGTAGGAAATCCAGGGGTGGAGACATCCAGGGGGTGAAGGGGTGGCAGAGGCAGGAACAGGACTGGTACGCAAGGGGGCAGCGGCAGGAGGAGCATCAACAGAGTGTATTATGTATGTTGCCTTGTGATACTGCATGT
>CM031614.1:72055480-72065480 GCA_018398815.1 Conus ventricosus
TTCCTTTGAACTCTTCCTGTTTAATATTGTAAATAGTTTTTTCACAGAGTTAAGAAAAAAATCATGGGAAGAAGGAGGGGGAAAAGATGAAATGTTTCACCGTAATTAGATTAGATATTATATTAGCTTACAGAAACAATGTAACCCTCTCCCACCCCTTCCTCCCCCTCCTTTATTTCCTATGTTTTAGACAGCATGCACAGATCTGATGAAAGCGAACTTGAAAAAGATACCGTGAGATAGTGGTCGCGCAGACTCTTTTTTACAAATAAATAAAACAAATCACTCAATCACTAGTATCGAAAAACGAGAAATCACTGTTCGTTATATATTATAACAAATATTGGTGGACGAGTCCTGCATTATGGAAGTAGTCAGTTAGTATTTTTTATATTGACTGTTGACTTTTACATTGAATTTTTCAGTTTTGTATCTGTATATCAAATCATTCATAAAAGACATCAGACGTGGAAGAATGTCAGTGATTTTACATCTGTAAATATACATTTTTGCATATAAACATAATGAAGTCAAACACTGTTGTCCATTTTGATTTCAGCATTTGTTCTTGATAAAATCAGTTTTTCACAGAAATTCATGTTCAAGACAATCCACATTTCTCGTTCAGTAGATTTTTCAAGGACTGCCAACATTTTCGTGTGTTGACCTTTCCATAGAAAATGGCCGACACTATCCCTCTGCTTTTTACAATTTGTGAAGCGTCTTGTCGTGGTAATTTCAGTTGTTCGCTTTTGTGTGTTGGTGTGACTGCGTCGCTTGCTAGACAAAATGGCGGACAGCAAGGAAGTATAGGCGCCTTACAGTATGACAGAGATTTTCTGCTCAGTTTGAAATCTGTCTGAGATTCACTGTCATGACCTGATGGAGCTATCCCGATGGTTTGATGTGTCAGAGTGAGTACGACAGAGGAGGAGGAGGAAGAGGATTGAGTAGGAGAAAGAGAGGTAGGAGAGGAGAAGATTGAGAAATAATACAACAAAACCTCCACTTCCGTCTATGATTCTGTCGAATGTCAGATCCATCAACGCCAACAGCAAGAACTGTAATTTTGATGAGTTGCAGGCAAAGTGTGCATTTGTAAGTGAATTCAGGAACTCATGTTTACTTTGTTTTATTGAGACGTTTCTTACAGACAAAACCACTGACAAACACATGGCAATTAATGGCTTTGGCACACCATATAGAATGGACAGAGACTGTGCAATAACAGGAAAAGAATCGGGTGATGGCGTGTGCCTGTATGTGAATGAAAGATGGTGTTGACAGTGCGAATGTGTGCGTGAAGCAGCGAATGTGTACGCCAGAAGTTGAACTGCTGTCAGTGTCCTTGAGACCCCGCTGTTTGCCACGCGAGTTTGACCTCATATTTGTGACAGTAGTGTATGCCTCAGTCTATGACCAGTCACCTGCAACACGTGCTGGTCACACAATAGCCGGTGTTGTCCGTGATCTGCAAATTATATCTGCTGATGCCCCCTCTGTTGTTGTGGGTGACTTTAACCATTGTGACTTGAAAAACATTTCTTCCTTCTATTAAGCAGTATGTAACCTGTCCCACGTGGATTGATAACACAATTGACTTGTGCTATGGAAACATCCCTGGTGCATTTCAATCTTTTTGTCTGCCACCTGTTGGTTTGTCTGACCATAAAACTGTGCAACTGATCCCTGCATACAAACCTAAAATACAAACATAGCCTGTTGTGAGGAAGAGTGTGAAAATATGGACGGCTGAAAGTGTGGATGAGCTGAGAGGATGTTTTGAGTGTACTGATTGGAGTGTGCTGACTGACTCATGTCAAAATGTTCATGAAGCAGCAGATGTGGTTACTGACTATATCCATTTTTGTGAAGACATAATTATCCCAACAAAAACAATTAAACTGTTTCCATAAAAAACAAGCCATGGCTCACGGGGTCAATTCAGACACTTCTTAACAAGAAAAAGATAGCATTTCAGGCTGGTGACAAAAAAGAAAGGAAACGAGTACAAACAAAGCTTAGGTGCGGAATACGGAGGGCCCAAAAGGAATTCAAAGCTAAGGTAGAAGAGCGGTTTCAGTTAGGAAGAATGAAGGATGCATGGGATGGGTTAAAGATTCTAAAGGGTGAAACCAAAAAGAAAGCAAGATCTTGCCAGATTAATATTAATGACCAAACTGATTTTTCGAACAAACTCAATGATTTCTATTGTCGTTTTGAAAGAAATGATCTGGGTGGGACGGTAGACAATGTGGTAAAAGAGCTGAACAAAAGGATCAAAGACAAGGGAGACGAACAAGACTTTGAGATCCATGGGGATGTTGTGAAGTCACTGTTTTTGAAACTGAATATCAAGAAATCAATGTGTTCTGATAATTCAGTGGAAGATTGCTGAAAATTTGTGCTTCTGAACTTTGTAATGTTTTCTGTTAGATTTTCAATTGGTCTCTTAAGGCATGCTCTGTACCCGGTATCTGGAAAACATCCACTGTCTGCCCTGTCCCGAAGAAAAGAAACCCCACAACATTGAATGACTATCGCCCTGTAGCTCTGACCTCCATAGTTATGAAGTGCTTTGAAAAACTTGTTCTCCGTCACTTGTTAACTTTTGTTGGTCAATACCTTTACCCCTTTCAGTTTGCTTATAAACCCCATAAGGTACAGATGATGCTACTCTAACTCTTCTTCACAATGCTTTCTTCCACTTAAACAAGCCAGGTTCTTTTGTTCGTATTCTTTTTATTAATTTTTCCTCTGCTTTTAATACTATACAGCCACATCTCTTAGCTATGAAACTGCTTGACCTAGGTGTTGACCCGAAGCTTACTTTATGGATTGTCAGTTTTCTGCGCAACAGAACTCAGTCTGTTCGTTTTTAGTCTGCACTATCCTATGAACGCTCGACGTCTACTGGAGCACCCTAAGGCACAGTTCTGTCTACCGTTTTGTTTACCTTATGTACTAATGACTGCAGAGGCACAGAGAAAACTCCACTCATCAAATATTCTGATGATTCTGCTATTCTAGATATGTCAAACTCTGATTCAGTTTACTTTGACGAAATCAAAAAGTTCTGTAGCTGGTGTAAAGACAACTTTCTTGACTTTAATGTGCGCAAACCGAAAGAAATTTGAATCGATTTTCGGAAGAAGAACCCAGAACCTGTGCCAAACCTTACAAATAATGGTGAAGCTGTTCAACGAGTGAATGGGTATAAATATCTGGGAATGATTGTCGATGAAAAATTTGTTTTTGATAACAATGTCACTAAAATCCATAAAAATTGTCAGTCAAGAATATTCTGTTTGCAAAAGCTACGAAATATTGGTGTTAACCCTGTAATCTTACAAACTTACTACAGATGTTGTGTTGAGTCATTGTTCACTGCTTCTTTTATGTGCTGGTATGGAAGTTTGGGTGTGAAGAGCAAGCGAGTATTGAATGATGTGGTGAATGTGTGTGTAGCAAAGTGACTGGAAGGAAGCAAGTTGGAATGCAAGAATTGTATGACAGACGAGTGGAGAGGAAAGCAAGAAAGATTGCCAGTGATGATAGCCATGTTTTAGCAAAATATTACGACATTTTACCATCTGGACGTCGTTTTAGGACACTTAGAGTCAAATCTAGGCACAAAAAAACTTTTACACCCAGGTCTACCCATCTTTTAAATTCATGCTTTTTGTACATTTTTCATGCTTAGTGGTGTGAGGGAGTGGGAGAGAGAGAGAGAGAGAGGGAGAGAGAGAGAGAGAGAGAGAGAGAGAGAGAGAGAGAGAGAGATGGGTGGGGGTGGGGGTGGGGTGGGGAGAGAGAGTGGGTGGGGGTGGGGGAGGGGTAGGGAGTGTGTGTGTGTGTGCTTGTGTGAATATATGTGTATTTGCATATAATATGTGCATGTGAGTGTAAGGCTATAAGTGTGCTTGTGTGTGTGTATATATACGTATTGGGTTTTTCAAATGACTATGGTGTGTGAATGTGTGTACGTGTGTGTGTGTGTGTGTGTGTGTGTGTGTGTGTGTGTGTGTGTGTGTGTGTGTGTGTGTGTGTGTGTGTGTGTGTGTGTGTGTGTGTGTGTGTGTGTGTTGGAGGGTGGAGGTGTTGGACTGTACATGTAAATTCTATAAGTGGCCACCTGATTGTAATGATTCTTGTATTATGTATGTTGTCTTGTGATACTGTTTATTATGCACCTTTTTTTTAATTTCTCATCTTTTGAGATAATAAACCATTCATAATCATACCCTATCATTTGTAATTAACATGACATTTGTGGCGAAAATTCTGTGGGCAAAACGAATCTGAAGCGTTTAGGTTTGATGTATTTAATTTCTGTTTATGCAAAATACATTTCTCCAGAGAATTGTCGAATGAGGGTTTTTGTTCCACCTCGCACAACGAATTTGGTTTAATATTACTGCAAGGTAAAACATCATCATAAGAGTTTGTGCCCTATTGCACAGAGTATCTTATTGGTTTAATATTACTGCAAGGTAAAACATCATCATAAGAGTTTGTGCCCTGTTGCACAGAGTATCTTATTGGTTTAATATTACTGCAAGGTAAAACATCATCATAAGAGTTTGTGCCCTATTGCACAGAGTATCTTATTGGTTTAATATTACTGCAAGGTAAAACATCATCATAAGAGTGTGTGCCCTGTTGCACAGAGTATCTTATTGGTTTAATATTACTGGAAGGTAAAACATCATCATAAGAGTTTGTGCCCTGTTGCACAGAGTATCTTATTGGTTTAATATTACTGCCAAGGTAAAACATCATCATAAGAGTTTGTGCCCTGTTGCACAGAGTATCTTATTGGTTTAATATTACTGGAAGGTAAAACATCATCATAAGAGTTTGTGCCCTGTTGCACAGAGTATCTTATTGGTTTAATATTACTGCAAGGTAAAACATCATCATAAGAAAAACAGTAAACAAGTGGGGTATGTTTTGCTCCCATAAGGAAACCTAACACAGAGTAACTTTTTTCAAGACTGGCACAGCCTTTTTAAACTTGAATAAAGTCAGACAAAATACATAGACGAACAATCTAATAGTAGGGGAAAAACAAGCGCAGGCCAACAACTGAACTGTCTAGCAAAGATTTGGACTTGAGGATAGGGAGGGGGGAGTTTTGAAGATGGAGAAACTGGGAAAACGAAATTAAAAAAAAAAAAAATTATGTTACAGATATGAAAATCTTCACTTGCTGCATAAGGGAACCATCGCAATCCCTTTTGAAGGCAGATATATTTTTGTATTGCCTGCTCCGAGGCCTTTCGCCCGCTGGATCGGGACTCATCAGGGAGACACCGGCTGGTTGTGTCTGCGCTCCCGGCGTCAAATAGAGACACACCACAGTCCATAATACTGTGGTGTTCTCACCACCATGGGTGCAAAAAAGAATCCAATAGCACCCCCAGAGCAGCCAGCGAAGAGTAGTAAATGCAACCAAACGAAAGTGTGGGGAGGAAAAAAAGTTGTTGTAAAACTAAAGACATTATGCAAATAATATAAAATGTTAGGGGACAGTCTTTGAGCCTACGCCTGAGGATCCACCCAAAGATGCAAGGGAGATCAAAAGACAAACACACAGACGGACAGAAACAAATACAAATAACCTCAATTTAATCAAAGCAAAATCGGAAATGAAATGAGGTAGGGAACAGTAAACGATAAACAGTAAACAAGTGGGGTATGTTTTGCTCCCATAAGGAAACCTAACACAGAGTAAAATTTTATTCAAGACTGGCACAGCCTTTTAAAACTTGAATAAAGTCAGACAAAATACATAGACGAACAATCTAATAGTAGGGGGAAAAACAAGCGCAGGCCAACAACTGAACTGTCTAGCATTTACTGATTCATTAGATACTAGTTGCTAAATAGTCTTATTACCAGTACTGTCGAATCCATGCTTGATTATCAAAGTGCTGTGTCCAATGCTGTTTCTGGAATAGGTACCTTTATTTAATTATCACCTTTACTTTCATTGTTATTCCTTTCTTATTTGATGTGTGCATATTTGTGCTTTGCATTTGTCTTGTAAAAAACGTAATATTGTTCAATAAAAAAAAAAAAGAAAAAACGAAAAAAAGAACGAAAAATGACTCATCTGTTGTCCATGTGGTGGGGAGAATAGCGGTAGGCGGAAATGACATGGGGGATTATGGGAGAGGAAAAGGAGGGGAGGGGGGGGGGGGGGTTGTGTTGGGGGAGGTGTGTGTGTGTGATATGATAGGGTTGTGTGTCTAGTTTATTGGGATGGTGTGATATCTTTGTGACGGTAGTGGTAATGGTGGATTGATAATAATGGTAAGGAAAAAAAAAAGGGGGGGGGGGGGGAACTGAGGGGAAAAAAAGGGGGGGGCTGAACTGAGGAAAAAAAAGGTGAATAAAATAAACGATTTCGTTGGGTGATGAAAGAGGTAGTGGTAGTTATGCATGGGTAGTTGTGAAGGTGTGTGGGTAATGTTGGGGAGGGAAGGGGATGGAAGATAAATGGGTGATAGGGTATGATCGGGGGGGGGGGGGGGGGGGGTTGAGGTGAAAAAAAGGCGGGGGGAAATGGGGGGAAGGAGGGTAATGTGTTTGTGTGTGGGGGGGGGGGGGGGGCGAGGGAAGGGGGGCAAGAGAAGGAGAGTTCATATCTCTTCATCCACTATGGGGTGGAGGGTGGGGGTGGGAGGTTCATATAAATGGTGTTGTTTGAAAAAGTGACAATGCTGTGGGATGATGTTCATTGCAACAGGTGAAATAATGTGTTGGCATCAATATGCTGATGTTTGTTGAGAAAGGTAGCAGTGATCAATGAAAAAAACAGGGGGGTATCATGTCTTGCATGCACACACACACACCACACACACACACACACACACACCACACACACACACACACACACACACACACACACACACACACACACACACACACACACACACACACACACACACACACAAAAGGTGGGGGATAGGGGACCCCATATAAAACATTGTTCTTGGGTGAGTTAAGATCATGTGATCATAGTGAGACTAACTGTGGAGAGTTTTCACACACATATTTACTCACACATACACTCATTCACACACACACTATCTAGTCCTCTTTGTGCTGTAGCACTTAAGGCCTCGACCAGAGCCCGCCACTGATGTCGGTCGGCTGAAACACGTTCCAGACGGCCCCATGTCCAACCATTTTCCTTCATCTCCCTCTCCACTGTTCTCCTCCAAGTTTCCTTGGGGCGTCCTCTTCTTCTTCGGCCATCAGGAGTCCATCGTAGGGCGATTCTGGGAATGGCTGTTGTCTGCTGGCGGAGCACATGGCCTATCCATCGCCAACGCCTTCGTTTTACTTGCGTTGAGATGGGTTTCAGTTTCTGCTCTTTGGTGGAGTTCTTCATTGGTGATGGTATTCGGCCAATAGATGCGTAGAATGCGTCTGAGGCATCTGTTTTGGAGACATCTAGTTTGTTGCTGATGGTTTTGGTCATCTTCCATGATTCTGATCCATAAAGAAGGGTGCTTATTACTTTGATTTGAAGATTCGTAACTTGGTCTTCAGGGCGGATATTTCCTGCCTTCCATGTGCTCCTGAGTGAGCAAAGGCCTGGCTGGCTTTTGCAAGTCGAGCCCGGATCTCCACCTCCCACATCCCCTGTATTAGACATCTTGGATCCAAGATAGGTGAAGTCGTCTAACTTCCTCAATTTCGTCTCCGTTCAGTTTGATGTTGTCTTGGACTCTGGCATTCATTCTCATGCTCTTTGTCTTCTTGGTGTTGACCTTCAAGCCAAGGTTTCCAGCTGTTGTTGCCATGGCATCTGTTTTCTCCTGTATGTCTTGGTAGCGATGTGACATCAGGGCAATGTCGTCAGCAAAGTCCAAGTCTTCCAGTGTTGTTGTTGCTACCATTGTCGTGGTCCATCTGATTCCCCTCCTCTCTCTGTCTGTGGCGTTCTTCATAATCCAGTCCATGGCCAGGATGAAGAGGAAAGGCGATAGGATGCAGCCCTGTTTCACTCCCGTGCTGACACTGAAGGCGTCTGTGAGCTCTGTGTTGCAGATCACTTGTGAGCTGAAGTCACTGTACAGCATTTCAACGACCCGGACAAGTTTTGCAGGGATTCCGTAGTGTCTCAGGATTTTCCATAAGGACTCTCGGTGGATGCTGTCAAATGCCTTCTCCAGGTCAATGAAGTTAATGTACAAAGGCGTGTTCCACTCATTGCTCTGTTCCAGAACCTGGCGCAGAGTGAAGATATGATCTGAGCAGGATCGTCCAGGGCGAAAGCCTGCTTGTTGTGGACGAAGGTTCTCTCAAGGGTTTCCGTCAGCCTTGACATCACAACCTGCTAAATACCTTGCTAGTGAGAGAAAAGAAGTGTTATGCCCCTCCAGTTGTTGCAGTCTCCAAGATCTCCCTTTTTGGGCAACTTGAAGATAAGACCAGTTTTCCAGCTTCAGGGGTCTGGCCCGTTTCCCAAACCTGTCTGAAGATCTCCGTCAGAATAGGGGCTGTCACATTAATATCTGCTTTCAAACATATCTGCTGTTACCACCCATCTGCCCCTGGTGCTTTTCCGTTCTTCATGGTTTTGATTGCTGCTGTCACTTCTTCTAGGCTCGGTGGATCGATGCAGATGTCCAGGTCTATACCTGCCGGTTGGATATCTGCTAGCTGAGGGGGGTCTGGTCTGTTCAGAACTGACTCGAAATGTTCTTTCCAGCGCTGTAGTTTTTCTGCCTCTCCTTCAACGACCTTCCCATTCTTGTCCTTTACTGGTACATCATTGTTTTGGAACCCATTGTTTAGCTGCTTGTTTATCTTGTACAGCGTTTTTAGATCATTTCTACCAGCTGCTTCCTCTGCCTCGTCTGCCAGTTTCTCGATGTAGTCCTTCTTGTCAGCTCTTGTCATCTTCTTTACCTCTTTATTTATTTCTGTATATCTTCTTCTGTGCTGCTCTTTCAAGCGTTCTGATCTGGTGTTGTTGATCTTCTGCTTTGTCAGCTTTTCTTTCATCTATCTTTTCCCAGGTTCCTTTCTTTATCCACTCTTCCTTCTTCTTTCGGCGGAAGCCTAGTACCTTTTCTCCCGCTTCCCGCAAGCCTGGTTGAAGCTGTCTATTGTCAACTCTTGTTGTTCCCTAGCGCTGGAATCTGTTCTTTATTTCCACAGCAAAAGCTTGTTTGGTGAGCGTCTCATTCAGTCTGTCAGAGTCTATTCTCTGCTGACGTGCCTGTCTTCCTCGTGTTCGGCGTAGTTTCAGGGAAACGGTGGCCAACACAAGGGTGTGGTCACTGGCAACATCTGCTCCTCTGTAGGCCCTGACATCTTGAAGGGAGCTCCTCCATCTCCGATTGACTATGATGTGATCTATCTGGTTTTTGGTGGTCCCGTCTGGTGATGTCCAAGTTTGTTTTGTGAACATCTCTGTGTTGAAAAAGGGTGCCTCCAATCAACAGGTTGTTCTCTGCACAGAAGTCTGCTAGTCTTTCTCCATTATCGTTGATGGTACCAATTCCATGTTTGCCCATAACATGCTCCCTCCCGATGTTGTCACTGCCCATCTTTGCATTCAAATCGCCAAGGATCAGTACCATGTCATGGGCGCAAATACTCTCCGCTGCTGCTTGGAGCTGATCGTAAAATGCATCCTTGGCTTCTATATCTGCATCTTCGGTTGGTGCATAGCAAACTAGAACTGTCAGCTTGGTGTATTTGGAGTGGAATCTTGCCTTCAAAAGTCTTGGTCCAAATGGTTTCCATTCTAGTAATGCTTTTTCTGTTTTTCTGTTGAGGAGAAGTGTACTCCCTCAGAGTGTTGGTTATCTGATCTTCCAGAGAAGACAATGGTATGTCCTGACGCCAGTCTCCTCTTTCCTGTGCCGGTCCATCTGACCTCGCTGACTCCCAAGATGTCCAGGCTGTAGTTGTCAAACTCTTTGACTAGTTGGGGCATCTTGCCAGTCTGGTACAAGGTCTGGACGTTCCAGCA
>CM031614.1:72072980-72085480 GCA_018398815.1 Conus ventricosus
GACGCGCAGAGTGTTTGATATGTTCATAGCTCTCAGAGGGATGGACGTGACTTGCAGAAGAGACTTGAAACCTCACAGAGGAGAGACGGTTTTCTGTAGAGTCTTTGCATGACAGACTGGTCCTGATTATACATATTGGAAAGAAAGAAAAACATGAAAAAAAAAATAGACACAGGCACAAACCAGTGGTATGTCTCAGGATCTTGATTATCTGCATGTACAGGAGAGGACATCTACCACCAGTAATGAAACTTCGCTGTTTGTGGCCGCGTGTGAGCACCACCTGAGACCCTCGAGGGAGGGGAGAAAGAAGAGAGGAGCCCATTCACCGGAGGATGTTTGAGTCCGTTATGCGACCAAGACTGTACAACACCGACCGATTGTACCCACAGGTCAGTAGAAAACAGTCTATTCACCACAGTCTCCGTACACACATGATGCCAGACGGCGAACGAGAGCTGAGCCTTTCATCTGGGTGCCGTCTTTAAAGGAAAGAGACTCCCTACGTAGATAAAAATGATTAAAAAAATAAAAAGAGAAGAAACATGTGAAGGTATTCTAAATGGTAAAAGAGACAATAAGAGTTAGCAGTGTGACAAAAAGACATTGGGGGTGGGGGGTGGGGGGTGGGGTGGAGATGATGAAGACGAAAGAGGAAGCAAAAAGGAGAGGAAGTGAGGAAAGATAAGTACTGATGATGATCAAATTCATCAGGGCCACCACCATGTATGCCGATACATAAATTAGTTCAGAGATACATGGAAGTGGCTCTGGTGTACCGAAACGTACTTTACTTAGTCTGTCATTCGTAATAAACCAGCCAACCACACAAAATGCCTTCGAATTATGTTGTCTTGTGTGTCTTACTCGAAAGCTGACTTCAGTTTCCACTTTCTTTCCATTGGGGTGGATTCATATCAAGAGCTTTGGTGCTTGCAGTTTTATAGAGACTATCACTGTGAGGACATGGTATTGGAAGACGTTGAGAGGAACTTTATAGGGACTATCATTGTGAGGACATGGTGTTGGAAGAAGTTGAGAGAAACTTTACAGGGACTATCATTGTGAGGACATGGTGTTGGAAGACGTTTCATTGTCAGGACATGGTGTTGGAAGAAGTTGAGAGGAACTTTACAGGGACTATCATTGTGAGAACATGGTGTTGGAAGAAGTTGAGAGGAACTTTACAGGGACTATCATTGTGAGAACATGGTGTTGGAAGAAGTTGAGAGGAACTTTACAGGGACTATCATTGTGAGGACATGGTGTTGGAAGAAGTTGAGAGGAACTTTACAGGGACTATCATTGTGAGGACATGGTGTTGGAAGAAGTTGAGAGGAACTTTACAGGGACTATCATTGTGAGGACATGGTGTTGGAAGACGTTTCATTGTGAGGACATGGTGTTGGAAGAAGTTGAGAGGAACTTTATAGGGACTATCATTGTGAGGACATGGTGTTGGAAGAAGTTAAGAGGAACTTTCGCCAACTCTGGATCTGTGACGAAGCATTTACTCCATTAAGTAGGACGAGCGGTTTTTTTTTTCTTTTTCGTTTTTTGTAAAGAAAAACGTCCAGCCTGGGAAAAGGTATGACTGATCACTAATTTTCTTTGGAAAAGAAACATCGGCGAGTCTGGTCTAGCAGGCCAGGAGGGCCAGGAGAGAAAACGTCCTGATATAGTCTGTTCATAACAGAGTTCATACGACAGGCATCAGAACTAGCTGGATCCTGTTCCGACAGAATGGTGTTCACCCTGGCCTGTTTCACTTCCTGTGAAGCTGCTTTGTGGCATTCCTGTACAACTGACCGCGCACTTCCAACCCTGGCACACGTTCTAGTCCCTCTCCGCAGCAGCGCGTGGATTTTTTCTCCACTTGAATTGCAGACGTGTACCCAGGGGTACAGTGGTCTACCAGGCACTAGCTTCTAAGTCACGCTCGTTAAGAGCAAGCAGTCAGGGCGTGGGATGCGGGGACAAAATGACTGACTGACACCTGCTGGTGGGTCTGGAATTTAAGAGGACTCGTGAAGATCCCGACAGAATACATTCCACTTCCAGGACTTTTGTGTTGTAGCTGCACTGCCCACGACACTTTGGGAGCTGGGGTTTACTCATGCCAGCCTCCAGTGTGATGAAGAAACTAGAAGACTGCAGTAAGTCCTCACCGCACACAGCCCTGACATGGGACGGGTGGTGGGGGACGGGGAGGGGGGTTTCTGGTGGCTTCGTAATCACCCGATCCAGAACATGACATTTGCGGCGTGTGGACACCATGACTCTGGAGCGGGTCTGCTGACGCAGTCACGGCATGGATCAGCCTTCTGGTCTGACTCTGGTTCTGATCATCACAATAAAGGCTTGGGTCACTAGGTCACTAGGTCACTAGGTCACCTTACGACAGTGATGATATGAGTGCATGATGATAGGTTTGACAGTGGGGATGGGGGGTGGGGGGAGGACCCTTCACGAAAAAGGGAGGGAATGTTTCATGAAAGTAAGTTGGCCGATGTGTGTGTGTGTGTGTGTGTGTGTGTGTGTGTGTGTGTGTGTGTGTGTGTGTGTGTGTATGCGTGTGTTTGTGCGTTTGTGTGGGTGCGTGCGTGCGCGCGCGCGCGCGTGTGTGTGTGTGTGCGTGTGAGCGTGTGCATATATGCGTGTGTGTGTGCGTTTGTGTGTGTGTGCGTTCGTACGTGCGTGCTTGTGTGCGTGCGCGCTGTGTGTGTGTGTGTGTGTGTGTGTGTGTGTGTGTGTGTGTGTGTGTGTGTGTGTGTGTGTGTGTGTGTGTGTGTGGTGTGTGTGTGTGTGTGTGAGTGAGTGAGTGAGTGTGTGTGTGTGTGTGTGTGTGTGTGTGTGTGTGTGTGTGTGTGTGTGTGTGTGTGTGTGTGTGTGTGTGTGTGTGTGTGTGTGTGTGTGTGATGTGACAGTTCTGCCACTGCACAGTAAATAAAGCAGTCAAAATGAAAACACCAATAAAGAAATGATATTAGAACAGAAGTCTTGGGATGGAATACGTCATCAACAAATGTCACTCAAAATTATACAATTTGCTACAGTATTTGACATTTGGAAGTTTGCACGGGTTCAGTGCGAAACGTATTGCTATGAATGCTTGATTGAGAGTGACACGTTACATCTGCATGGGCCTTCTAAAAATCTTATTGATATGAATCCGCGCATATAACAGACACTTTGTACGTACATACATATACATAGATAGATAGATAGATAGATAGATAGATAGATAGATAGATAGATAGATAGATAGATAGATAGATGGATGGATAGACATGATAAATAGACAGATAAATAGATAGATAGACAGAAGATAGATAAACATCACACACACACACACACACACACACACACACACACACACACACACACACACACACACTCACACACACACACACACACACACACACACACACACACACACACACACACACACACACACACACACACACACACACAGAGACTAAAGCCCAGGCAATCAGACACTCAGATTCTGATGATCTGCCTCTAGGCTTTCAGACCTTCTGTGCGAAAAGATACACCATTGGTACTCACAATCTCCAGGGGAGATATGGACAACGGTCAAGAAATGCGTCATCAACGTAGAGATGAAACGATGATTATGATCCATGACTTTTCTTACATGTACTTAGTTCTTCTTCATAACTACTGGTTGACGTGTGGACATTTTGAAATGGTCTTATTTACCTCTACAGCGGATGATTTTAGCGAACTCCTCTCTAAACCTTTTCCCTGTCAAACAGTACAGGTAAAAGTTGACGGCGTTGTTGGAAAACATCAACAAATAGGTGACGGCGTTGATGACGTACACCTCAGCCAGTTGGTAGACGGAAACACTACGAGTGATGGCTGCAATGTAGTAAATAACGAAGAAGAGAGAAGCAGGCAAAGTCAGTACTATGAAGGCCACGGACACCAAGATGACGGTGAGGGTCACAGATCTGGTTGTTCTCTGGCGAGCTTCTGTTTGGTCAGATAGTGCTTGTGCTAACTTGTGGCGGGTTTCTCTGACACTTGTCTTCAACTTCCAGACCAAAACGCCGTTGGCAATGATCAAACAAGTGAAAGGCAACAGCGAGTACACAACTAGATCCATGTAGGTGAACGCTTCCTCCATGAATGTAATGTAGCTTGCCGGCATCATGATGCAGTAGAATTCGTTGAATCGGTCGATGTAAACCAGGTTGTACCCATACAGAGAATGAGAGTAAACAATTGCAAAGAAAGCAGCAATGCCTACAAGTAGAACAGACACTCTACGACGTGTGCACATAAGGTTGACACGATGTGGCCACACCACAGATATCGCTCTGTGTATGGTCAGACAGACCAGAAACCAAGCACTGATAGTGGTCGACCCTGCTGAAATCCAATTGTATACCTTACAAAAAATATTGTTCTTATTTTTGACCCAGAGCAAAAACGTTATCCCAATCCAGTCACCCAGAAGATACACATCAAGAGTTACTAAGTCCACAATTGCCAACGCAGTGAAGTATGTGTTCACAACTAGCTCTCCTGACCTCATCTTCTGCATGATGACGATGGTCATGATGTTGCCGAAGTTTCCCAGGATAAGGACGATGGGAGCTGATTTTGTACAGTGGAAGGGATTGCAGCGATGGTTCTTCCAAGCTTCCTTGGTTTCCCGTGGTCTGTGAATCATTCCAGACATCAGATAATGATCCTGAATCCATGGGTCTCGCATGCCAACTTCACTAAAAGCAGTATTTGCGAAAATCCCCGAGGAAGCAAGCTGACTGATTTCAGCCGCTGCTACTTCTTCTTTGGTGAGTCACGTGTTACTATTAAATTGAGATGTCAGATCATTAAATCCTATTTCTAACGACCTAAGCAGTAACATCTACTGATTTTAGACATTAAGAATTTTAAAAATCAGCAGTTTGAAAAGGTGTACCCAGCCGATTTTAAGCCTGCCGTAAGCACTAAAATCACATCAAAATACAAACTAAAGACTTGTTTTCAGTAGAAACAAGATAATCTAATACGATTTGTGCTATGGATAAAATACTTGTTTTCAAGCATAAAAAGTAATATGATGAGGTCACACAAACTTAAGAAACACTCGTAAAGATTCGTCACAGAGCAGACACTCATTAGAATTTCTTCCTATTCTGTGTTTTACATGCTGAAGGCTACACCATTGCTGAAATGACGTTCGCATTCTTTTTCTGTCAAATTAGTTAATGCCACTATTCCACAGAGGCTACGAATCCTACGAGTGGCCAGGAATTGATAAACTCCGGGATTCTTAGTTAAATCGTAATAAGTTCCTGAAGTTCGTAACTGATTCACATTTGTTCTTAGTCAGTTCTTGCAATTCTTGAGCATTCTGGAATTCGGGGCAAAAGTTTTGTGCTGTTCAAAATTTTGGCCACGAACTCCCGAATAAAAAAATCTTAGTCAATTCTCAACAAAATCGTAGTGATTTCTTTTGTATCGTAACTGAGTCCTAATCGATTCGTAGGCATTCCTATGTATTCTTAACTCATTCTGGGAATCGTGAAGCGGTGTCTTGACAACGAATCGGCTACGAATCTGTCAAGAATGCCACGAATGCACGTCGAAGCATCAAAGAAACAATTAAGAACTATCTACGAATTTACGATAGGGTTAGAATCAGGTACGAATTTGCAGCAATGTCCATGAACCATGTAACCGCACTATTTCAGGTCGTTGTTCCAGAGTGCCCAGGAAGCATCTGAATCTGTTGGCTAATATTCCGAAAGCATTCTCCACCACACGTCTGCCCCTGGAAATTCTGTAGTTGGCCACCATCACCTCATTGTCCAGACCCATACTGCCATAGGGTTTCATGAGAAAAGTTCCGAGGGGGAAAGCATCATCTCCCAGAATGAAGTAGGGTGTGTGTCTGTCATCGTAGGGCATAGGATCACTGTCAGGAAAATTTATGGTGTTTTCGTCGATGCACTCCACCAGTTCTGAAGCACCAAACAGTTGTCCGTCGGATTGATGACCTTCTCCACCAGTGTCTATCCAGATGAACTTGTAGTCTGCATCCATTAAGGCAAGAAGGACCACAGAGAAGAAGCCTTTGTAATTGTAGAAGACACTGCCTGGCTTATGTGGCTTCCTGAGAGCAATATGCTCGCCATCGAAGGCCCCCAGGGCACGAGGAACATTCCACCGGTCTTGGAACTGCTGGGCATTGGAACTGCTGGGCAATGGCCTTCCAGTCCTCCGGGGTCCGTGGCAGTGGCATGACTTCATCCTTCAGTTCCTGTATGATGGCCTGACAGACTTCCTGCACACTGCATACCACAGTGCTGTAGCCACATCTGAAGTCATACTGAAGGGTATGGTACCGGTCTCCTGTAGTCAGATGCCTCAGGTCATGGCCAGCTTTATTCCGGCATCAAGGGCTGGTCTCATGTGGGTATCTTTCCTCTGGATGAATGGGCCGATCCTGTTGAGTAACTCATCAAACTGGTGGGGTGGCATTCTCACATAGTTGGCAAAGGCATTCTCATCTCCCACCCTCAGCTCCTGCATCAGTCTGCTATAGTGCCCATACTCTAGTCTTCTCGCTGGTGTCAGCCATGGTCTGACCCACCACCTGGGAGCCCTTCTCCTTCTTCGAACCAGTCTTCTATTCATCACCAGCTGCTGTTCATACCCCAGTTCCAGGGCCAGAGCAATAGCTGCTCTACGTTGGCAATCCATTTTGGAACTGATGCCCTAGCAGGGATGAGGGCTTTTTATACTGTATTGAGGGAAACTTCCACGAATTTTCAAGAACAGTCACAATCTTAATTATAACCGTACCAGATTCGTGATGCCTTCGGAAGATTCGTAGCTTATTCGTGACTGAATCTTAACATTCCTTAAGTATTCCTAAGCGATTCTTGCAAATCGTAGTTATTTCTGGGCAATCTTCATATGGTTCCCGCTGATTTGAGCAGAATCCCACGAATATTTCTAAGTCTGTCTTACAAATTCGTAACCGATTCGTACAACGTCAAGATTTTGTACAGAAATTTGTAAAAATCCACGATTCCTTACGATTTCTAAAATTTATCAATTTGTGGCGATTCGTTGGACTCGTAGCTTGTGTGGAATAGTGGCATAAGACTGTGCTTGGAAAACACACTGATTATTTCTTATCGCTCTACTAATGATGACGTAGTGAATTTAATTCCTAAACTTGTGAAGAAATGCAACAGAACACTGTTTGGAACTTCAGCAGCTCGTTATAAGATTCTGCCGTTTGTCAAGAAAATAATTTGTGGGCCTTTTTTTCTTCTGTCCGTCAGCGTGAGGGATGAAGTGTGAAGTGAGACAACGTCAAGTGTGAAGAGGAGGCTGGGTTGGAAAGCGGGGTCTGTGTTGTATGAGTTGATCATGTCAGATGTATGGGTTGTGTCTGGGGTATGGGGGAGGCTTTGTACTATGGGTTGGAAGAGAAAGTCTGAGTGCTATGAAACGTGTTCTGTAGGACAGCTACAACCTGAGACGATGGGTCTGCCAGTGTGCTGGTTTTGTGTATTTTACGGAGTAAGTAGAAGGTATGTTGTTTGGTGTCTGGCATTACGAGGAGTGTGGCTGCCTTTGGTAACTCACTATCTTTGATTTCTTGCTTGACTGAGTTTTTGGTATCGAGGAAGGAGTGAGGCTGTGAGTGATATGTAGAAATCTGTCTCAGACATTTGTCTGTGTGCTTTTTTTTAATGTGGAAGTGTTTGTCCCAGACCCCACTGCGCCTGCCTTGTCTGCTCGTTTGATGCTTTAGTGATTCAAGGGCTTTTTGTTCTATCCGTAAGTCTCTTTCGTTCAACGAATTAGTAATGTTACTTTTAAGTTTATTTCCATTTCCGAATGCAATTTGAAACTGGCTGGTAAAGGTTTTCATGTACTTCTCCCTTCAGCTTCAGACGGCAGAATCTCATCTGTTGAGAACTATGGCCTGAATATGTCTTTAGCTTCACAAAGAATGGCGCTAGATCGTTAAGGATTTCTGTTCGATGCTGTTGTCGTGAATCGGGCTCTCTGATGTCTTGTCCAACAGTGACTATCAGTGGTCTGGCGGTCTACGGGGAAGAGAAATATCGGAAGAGGAAACGGCCGCTACAGACACTTCCTGTAGGGTGAACAACTCTGAAAATTTACCGGCTTGGTTAGCCGTTCCTGTTGCCACGGCAGTACCCAACAAATGTGACGGTCAGCAGTCTGTGTAGCTGTTTCTGTTTGTTTGTTTGTTTGAATTAAACATCATCTTTTCACATTACCATCGCTATCATTAAGAATGCTATAGCAGAAGCAGGAGCAGCAGCAACAGTAAATTTATAATGATTATATTGAAAAGTTATATTGACATTTCTGTTTAGTTGATCATTACTTGCATTAACAGCCACAGTTAACGACATCACCGGCAGTAACGAGCAACACTGGCTGTTCCACGTGCTTTTGAGTCACTTTGTTTTGTTTGAGGAGTCTTGCCGCTCATTTGACTAGGAACACTTGTTGGTGATGTTTGATGTTAATCATACTTAGGCCGCCTTTTTCCTTTTCTAGGCTAAGGACACCTCTTTTTATCTTTTCGAATGCTTTTTTATTATTGAACTTTTTTTCCCCATAGGAACCTATAAATCAGTGAATTAATGGAGTGGAGGGTTTGTTTTGGTATAGATGCTGCTTGCAATATGTGAGAGAATTGTGACAGCAGAAATGCTTTTGTTAGAATAACTTTACCATAGAGGGATGGGTTTCTGTTTTCCCATTGCTTGATGATTGTGGTAATCTTTTCTACTCGGAAAGACGGGTGGACATCGGAAAAGACCGACGGTGGCAGGGGCTGTAGCCATGCTGCTGTAGCCATTAGTTACGTCAACAAACAGAAGAGACAGCCCCAGGATCCACCGAGAGGGGGAGTAGAGAATGGATCCACAAGGATTGATTCAACGGACAACGACCCAGGCATGGACAGGACAACGAATCAAGATCAACGAGAAAACAGCTTCACTTGCGGACAGTGCAGCAGAAAGTTCGGCACCTGGCGGGGGTTGAGAGTGCACCAGGGGAAGGCGTGTATGAGGGAGAGAAGACAGTGCAGATCGACAGATCGTAAGACGCGAAGCAAATCATCCCAGGATGAAAACCACAGCGGATCGATTAGTGCTTCAGTCGACTCTCCTTCTACCCCGACCCAGAGTGTTGCGGATCAGCAAACTCAAGAACCAGGGGCAAGAAAGCCGAGAATTCTGTGGCCTGCTGCTAACGGGAAGGCAAAGTACAAGGCACTGGAAGAAAAAGTCCAGAATAAACTGAAAGAAGCCGAGAAGAAATCCAGCAGAAGTGATGCCAAAGAGATGTTGGGTGAGTTTGCAAAGATCATCTTCGAGTCAGCAATTGAAGAGTTTGGCAGCGGTGAGGGAAAGAAGAAAGCACCAGCGAAGAAAGGGGGGCTGAGCAGAAGTCAGAGAGCGCTAACAGAACTAAGAAAACAGAAACGAGACCTGAAGAAGCAGAGAAAAAGTGCACCACCAGAAGAGGAAGAAAGCCTGAAAACCTTGCTTGAAGACCTAAAGAAAAAGAGCAGAGACCTGCAGAGGCAAGAGAGAAGGTGTACCAGAAGAAAAGAAAGCAGAAGAGCTCGTGAGCAATTTCTGAAGAATCCATATGAAGCAGCTAAGAAATTGTTCGTTGGGGCGCGGAGTGGGAAGTTGAAGTGTACGAAAGAGGAGCTGGACACTCATGTTAAACAGACGTACAGCGATCCAAAAAGGGAGGAGCCACTGCCACACATGAGAGGCCTCAAGCGTCCAACTGCCCCTGGCGTGAGCTTCCAGCTTGGACCATTCAGAGAGAAAGAAGTGAATGAGTTTGTCAGAAAAGCAAGAGCCAAAAGTGCACCTGGAGGAGATGGCGTGTCCTACAAGGTGTTCAAGTACTGTGACAAGCTAAGGCACATCCTTTTCACAATGCTGAGTGAGTTGTGGAATGACAAGGAGCTTGTCGAAGATTGGTGCAGAGCTGAAGGTGTTCCAAAGGAACAAACTGCAGAGAATATAGGGCAGTTTCGACCTATCTCCATCATCAACGTGGCGTGCAAGATCTTCACGGGAATACTTGCGAAAAGGACGGTAGCATATCTGCAAAGCAACGGCTATGTGGATGAGAGCGTGCAGAAAGCCGGTATACCAGGGATTCCAGGATGCATTGAACATGCTTTCTCCATTTGGGATGCAATCCAGTAGGCCAAGAAAACCAAAGAAAGCCTAAATGTGGTCTGGTTGGATCTGGCGAATGCCTACGGATCCGTACCCCATGAACTGCTGATGAAAGCAATGGAGTTCTTTTTCATCCCACACGAGGTGCAAGGCATCATGAGAGAATACTACGACAACTTCCAGATGCGATTCTCAACCGAAGACTTCACAACTGAATGGCACCGACTGGAGATTGGGATTGCAGCTGGCAGCTGGAAGCCTTGCTCAAATATTAATAGTTATCGTCCAAAAGCTTTAACATCACACACTTGTAAACAAATTGAAAGAATCATATTTAAAAGATTAGTTTATTATTGCAATAAGCATCAGATTATACCTATTAATCAAGCTGGATTTCTAAGTGGTAGATCAACAATAGAACACTTAGTCAAACTGACCACATATGTCAAACAACAATTCGCGCGACGAAAGAATATCCTTGCAACCTTTTTTTGATATAAGGAAAGCATACAAAGCAAGTATGGCATAAAAGGCTCTTGTATAAACTGAAAACTATTGGAATAAGTGGTAACATGTATAATTTTGTAGAATCATTTTTTTAGAAAATAGAACCATTCAAACAAGAATAGAACATATGTATTCAAATCCAACAAAATTACAAATGGGTCTTCCGCAAGGATCAATAATGTCCCCAATTTTATTCAATATTTTAATGGCAGATTTACCCAAAGACCTATGTAACTATACAGTGTTAGCACAGTTTGCTGATGATATATGCCTATGGATGAAGGTAACTATGAAAAGAAAAACTCCTTTAAGATGGCTAAACTATATGCGAATTAAATACCAACATGAACTGAATAAAATTGTTAGCTTTTCAAATGAAAACGGGCTCGTACTTTCAGTAGAAAAAAACAAATATTATGCCCTTCAATGCTGGATATGACCCGGAGAAACTCCCTTCATTTACTTTAGATGGCACTGCTTTAGAGTATGTAAAAACTGTAAAATCCCTAGGTGTATATTTAACCTCCAAACTTCCTTGGAATGTACATATTGAGTATATTTTAAATAAAGCAAGGAAAAGTTTAAACTTTTTGAAAATCATAAACAAACAACGGCGGGGGCAAGACACACATACTTTAACTTTATTATCTACTGCTCTTGTGCCTTCACGATTAATCTATGCTCAAGAAGTCTTTTTCAGCGCACCACAATATTTATAAAATAAACTACAGAGTATTGACTGCAAGGCTTACAAACTTGCTCCTGGAGTTCCCACACATACATCTAACATAGGAACATACAGTGAAATCGGAAGATTGTCTCTGAATGCATTACAAAAAGCATGTGCTTCAAAATTCATATTAAAGCGTCTTTCACAGGATAACTTCTGTGCAAATGAAGTATCCTTACATTCAGAAACAGATTTCGTGAAATGGGCGAAAAGAATACAATCTACAAAATCAATCCAGTCATTTGCCTATAAGCTCCTATACGATTCTAATATAAACGAAACAAAAATCGCTAATAAGCTGTCCTTTTTACCTATTCAAAGATGGAAGCAAGCCAAAGCTACCTTTGATACAAATTATTCAAATTGTCCAGAAAGGATCCACCTAATATATTGGCAAATGAAACAAACTGCAGCGTTACCGGAACACGACAAAAAAGCAGAAGAGCAAACAAAACAAAGTGTGAAGTAATGTAGTTTTAATGCACGATACAAAACAGGACAAGAAATTTTCGGCAATATGCCTTCCTCAGCGACAAAAAAGTAAAAACAGTACAGACATCAACATGCGCAACACTCCCCTTGTGAAGCCAAAGTGGTGAATGAACACATATTGAAAAATGTCATCAATATTCATATAAAAAATATATGCAAAAAGTGTTTGAAAATCTATACGGATGGTTCAGTGCTAGATAATCTAGATACAGGAGCAGCATTTATAATACCTGATTTAAAAGTGGAAAAGCTGTACATCTTGGTAAACATTTTTCAATATTCAATGCTGAGCTTGTTGCCATTTTGATGTCTCTACACCACGTCTTGAGTTTTCCTATTAACTGTTGTCAGATTCTAGTAAGTACCGATTCTAAATCAGCCCTAAGCGCTATTCAGTCTTCCAATCCAAAAGTACGTGTTCAGATGATAACAGAAATAAATCATGCCATACATCTTCTGTCGGCTAAGTGTATTACAGCTACATTCTGCTGGGTACCTTCTCATTGTGGAATTTCAGCAAATGAGAG
>CM031614.1:72090480-72146864 GCA_018398815.1 Conus ventricosus
AACTTATTGAATAATTTCGTTAAGAATGGCACTATATTTTGTCCTATGGTTTTGAGAAATTCAGGAGGGATTTCATCAATGCCTGGTGATTTGCCTTTTTTTAAATTTCTGTAGCTGATCTTACTTCGTTTTCGGTTATCTCTTCGTCTAATTCTTGTACATGAATTTCGTTTAACACCTCTTCTTCTTGTGGTTCTTCTTCTCTATCGTTTAGTATTTCTGTGTCTTGTAGATTCAAGATGCTTTCGAAATGCGCTTTCCACTGTGTAACATTAATAGATGGTAATGTGTTCTTCTTTCTTCTAACACTTTTCATGGTGCTCCAAAACATTCGGCTGTCCTTGCGAGTTTGTACTAGTGTGTCGTATGTTTGTTTTTTATACTGTGTTTTCTTCGTATGTTTGCTTTTTATACTGTGTTTTCTTTTCTCTAATTGTTTCTTTGTATACTGCTCTTTTGTTCTTGTATGCCACTCTCCTTTCTTCATAAATGGTTGGGTTTTTTTGTCCTTTTTCGTCCGTGTCAGTCTATTGAGTGCTTGTTTAGCTGCTTTCTTTTTGATTTGGTATTTTTCATCATATCAGCTGTTTGTAGTCATATTTTCCTCCTATACCTATTGTTTTATACATGTCTTTCTCTGCCTCTTTTTACAGCTTATTAAATCTGTCTATACTCGTGTCTACATCTCTTTCTATTTCTTCTGTTATTTGCGCCATTGTTTGTTTTGCCTCTTCCGATTCTATGAACTGGACATACTGTTGTTGGTTTGTGGGATCCCACTTTAGTTTTTTCACGTAAGATTTCTTGCCCTCGTTCTCTTGTGCGTTAGACAGTGTGCTTTGTAATTCCATCATAATAGGCATGTTGCTGAGCTTCAATTCTCTCTACTCTCTGACACTTGTTCACATTTTCTAACCTTTCAACAAAACATATATAGTAATCTATAATACTGTTACCCCTTTGTGAGTAAACGTGTATGTATCGTCGAACTTTCCCATGCAAAGACCATTTAGTGGAGTTACATTAAATGTTATACAAAATTCGATTCGTTTCTTGCCAAAACCATTTGTGTGGGGATCTTTAGACCTACGTGCATACACGTCCTGCTCTCTTCCCGTGATCTCATTTTCATCATCGATACTCAAGCTCCATTCCCCAATACGAGCATTGAGATCTCCTGCAATGAGTGATGGAAGTTATTTCCTTGTTCTGTTTGTGCACATATGTATTGTTCAGTGGTGAAATCCCATTTGGTCTACTCCCATTTCGTCTACTCCCATTTCGTCTACTACTCCATTTCGTCTATTTCCATACTGACCATACTGCAAGGCTCCCCAGGCGTAACCAGTGTCCCAGTCTACTCCAAAGCAGAATCGATGGTCTTTAGATTAGAGTAGGGCGAAGCCCGAGAGAGGACGAAGGACGAATGAACGAAGGCCGTTAGGCCAAGTCGTGCTCACACATTTCTGAGTAGGCGAAATGGGAGTAGACCAAATGGGAAGTAACCTGTTCAGTTAGTTCCAGTGTGCAGAGTAATCTTTGTCAGAATAATATCGGCTATCTACTGGATGTACATATGTACCTAAAAACAAAATGTCTTTTTCACAATGCAATAGACTTTTCATTAACTTCACACAGAGTACATTTTCGATGTCAGTATTATCAGTTGGACATATTCAGATAACTCCTTTTTTATCAGCGGGATTGTTCCCCTGAGGGTTTTCCCATTCTAGGAAATTTGACTGCTGGGCAATGTAATTGCAAAAAGTCCTGGAATTTTAATTCGAAATCGAAAAATTTAGAAGTAAACGTTTCTGTTAAACAGCACAGATCAAAGATGTGATAAATTCTAAAAAGTCTGGTTCCGTTAATTTATCTAATAATCCCCCCACATTCCAACATGCAAAGGATAGGTTTCTTTTTCCACTCTCGTCTTCCTTCCTTCTTTCATTCCCACTCTCTCCCTCTCGCGTTCCCACACTCATGTCGTATTCTGGTGTCTTTTCATTGTCATCTGGAGTTCGTGTAATCTGTGATCCCTGTGGTACGGCCGTGGCCTACCCCGCATCTCTTCCTTTTTCCTTTCTTCGTAGTTGGATTCGTGCGTGCGCTACTGGTTGTTTTACTGGGTGCCTTCGTGCTACTGGTGTGTGAACGTAAAGCTTTGTTTATTTTGCATTCTCCTCCCGTCTCTCCCTCCTCCCCACCAGCTCTGCCCCCCTCCTCGCTGTCCGTCAACGCTGTACTACTGCAGTGGGTCCGCACCGTTTCGTCCAGAGTTGTTTGCCGCGAGCCGGGCCGCCCTGGCGTTCGGCGCATCCGCTCCGTCTCCCACCTCCCCCCCCCCCCCCCCCCCCCCCCCGAGACAGAGAGAGAGAGAGAGAGAGAGAGAGAGAGAGAGAGAGAGAGAGAGAGAGAGAGAGAGAGAGAGAGAGAGAGTCCAGATTCCAGATGGTTTAATGTTCAGAAGTCATTTGACTCTTAACATTTCACTTAAAGACAGATATCATACAATCCAAAATGCATTTTGCATGGACTCTGAAAGTAACACAGACTCTTTTGTCTAAGAATTAACGTACAGACAAGGCATGATTGTAACTGAAGTCACGAGAAATACACTCAGCTCCTCCTCCCTACTTCCTCCGCCACCACCCCCCCCCTCACACACACACACACACACACACACACACACACACACACACACACACACACACACACACACACACACACACACACACACACACACACACACACACACACACACACATACACTGTTTACCACCCCATCCCACTCTTCCCTGACCTTATATCCTCAGAACTACCCATGTGCAATGCTCACACCCTGGACCCTTCCCCTTCCCCTTCCCCACACACTGTATTTCGATTTCGGCCAATGGCCCACAATTAACGTAACAATTTTTCAAATACAGGTTTGACCATACCAAGTCAACTCATAATTTCAATCAATATTTCATGCTTTTTGATGGCATACTGCACAAACTGAGCAATGTTTTGCGCTGATAGGACATCAGCACATTTCAATTAAATCGCCAACTAAGTTGTCATTTATTTGGTTTGAGCAAAGGTATTTTAGTCGTAGTTCTTTGTAGCATGGACAGTTACAAACAAAATGAACTTCATTTTCTATCTCGGTTTTACAAAAACTGCACAGTAAATCCGTGGTACTATTTTGAGTATATCGGAAAATATTGACATTTAACGGGAAGATACCTATTCTCAATTTAGCAATGATATCTCTAAAATGCTTAAATCGTAAATTATCAATGTATGGTTCATTCATGAAATTTGACTTGAAAGAACAGTACAGAGAGAATCTGTCACTGCTGTTAACTGTAGTTGACCAGTCCTCAATGAAGTTTGCTGTAAGACGCCCTCTTAATAATGACAGAAAAGATTGCTCATTTCCAACACCTTTATTTAGCCAAGCGTAACCAAACCCGCAGTGTTGGAGGATATCTCTTAGCTTGGATGCCCAACATGATTTTCCATTTTCTTCCATACTACGTTGCATTAAATAGGCCTGTTTGGGCAGTCTGCTAGAATCCATATGGAGTAGCTTCAACCAATACGTGACTGCTCTCAAGCATGCATTGACGTGTAAAGGACATCTGCCAAACTCTCCATACATACATTTGTATGGGGTTTGGCAGGAGACACTAAAAAATCGCTTACACGCCTGCGTGTTTACCTTTTCGATCGCTTCTATGACATCAAAACCCCAGATTTCTGACCCATACAACAAGATTGGTTGTATCTGAGCATCGAAGGTTTTAAAGTACGTCTGCCTTGAAATTTCGCTGAGTTTGAGAAGCACTCGAGCACAATCACAGACTGCTTTCTTTCCCTTTGTTACTATGTTCCTCACCCCTTGCGCAAAAATGAACTTTGTGGTAAATGTGAAACCTAGATAAGTATAACTGTTTACAACCTTCGGCTCTTCTCCATCCAGAAACCATTTTTCATTTCTACCAAAATAACCCCCTTTTCTGAATACCATAACTTTAGATTTATCTATGTTAATTTCGAAGAACCAATCCTTGCAAAGAGCACTGAGGTGTCTTAATTGATTTTGTAATCCTGCTGGCGTTCTTGGAAAAAGAGCTAAATCATCTGCAAAAATTAACATGAACAATTCAGTCAAACCAGGCGGTAACTGGATTCCATGTTTTCCAACTTCTTCCATGGCTACTGCTATTTCATTTATAAACAGAGAGAAAAGGGCCGGACTCAGTATGCAACCCTGTCTGACACCAACAGGACATTCAAACAAATCGGCCATTATTTCGTTTGCACGAACACAGGATACAACTGAGGAATACATGGCCTTTAGAGCTTTTAAAATGGACCAGGCAGACCTGCTCTCCCGAGAGTTTCAAAGAGAGAAGCACGATGAACTGAATCGAAAGCCTTCTTTAAATCTATGAAGGCTACGTAAAGTTTTTCGCTTTTTTGTGGAATGTCTTCTCAATAACAGAAGCTAGCGTACAAATGTGATCTACAGTTGAATATGATTTTCGAAAACCTGCTTGCTCTTCGACGATTTTTTTTATTTACATCCGTCCACTTTGTAAGTGGACTTTTGAGTATACTTGTATAGATTTTACTCACGACACTTAACAAGGAAATACCCCTGTAATTATCGGGCTCGTCTGTATTGCTCTTCTTAAAAATGGGTACTATTATTGATTGTGACCACTGTGCTGGAAATTCACCATTTCTAAAAACTTTATTGAATAGACAAGTCAAGAAAGAAATTGTTTTCAATCCTGAAGCCTTTAGCATTTCTGCAGTTATTCCATCACAGCCACACGCTTTGCCATTCTTTAGCCCAGAAATAGCCTTTCCCACTTCTCCCTCAGTAATAGGAACATTTGGTTCATCAGCTATGACTTCGCCAAAAGACCTGTTGACCATAAAATTCTGCCCCTCCGACTCATCAGTCCAAAAGGCAGCTGTAAAATGTTAATACCATTGCTCTAATGTTATGTTTTCACCTGTCTTCTTCTTTTATTTTTGTTTTACATGTATTTGATCTTATTTTCGACCAGAATAATTTAGCGTCATGAAGAGCGTTATTCAATCTATTCGCTCTTTCCCTTTTATAGGCTGATTTTTGGCCTGTTTTAAGTGTCGGTAAACTTTCCTTGCTTCTGCAAAGGCAACGAGATTACCATTCACGATTGCCGTACCTTCGTGCTCATTGTTACCGTTTTCACTCTCTACATCGTTTTCACTCTCTACTTCATCATTTCTTTGTGGTTCATTTTTATTTGAATACTTTTTCTTTGTTTTCATTGACTTTCTGTATACATTTAAGAGTTTACGAGCTTTTTGCTTAGCATCTTTGCATTCTTTATCAAACCAAGGGGCCCCTTTATTTTCAAGTTCGATACCTGTTCTGACCCGCTTTTTCATACATGCCGATGCGTTTAAAAGACATCTCACAAATCTGGTCAAGGCTGACTCAGTGTTTGTCTCAATTTCATTAAAGGCTTGGTGAAGCTCTGCGCCTGTCACAGGAGAAGAAAATGTGACAAAGAACTCCTCTTCCTTCTCCTTTGCCCAACATAACTTTTCTTTCCAAGCACCCTGCCTATCTTTTTTGTTTTCCGCACAGGTACTGATATCGTTACCAAACGCGACTGAAATTGGCAAATGAGTAGCCTCGACCTTATCAATTATCTTAAAAGAACAAACAAAATCGCATTCATTCAATTCATTGGATACGATAAAGTAGTCAATAACACTGCCCCCTGTGCGACAAATGTACGTAAAGCCGTCATCAAAATCTTTCTCACACATTCCATTAAGAATAGAACATTGAAACACACTGCAAAATTCAATTAGCTGAGATCCAAATAAATTAACCGTTGAATCTTGGGAACGTCTTGACACAAATATTTCATCATTTTGCCAAATAGGGTCAACGTCGATTGGTCAAACCATTCAGACTGGCTGTTCGTGCATTTAAGTCACCACAGATTAGCAAGTAGAAGTCTTCAAATCTTTCGTACAGGGTATTGACACAACATTCAAGGGCTTCAATTCCAAATCCATTCTGTAGAATGTTATATGCATTTGAATCACTCGGAGGAACGTACGTTCCTATGAACATTATGTCCTTGGATGTGCCAAACAACAATTTATGTAACCACAGACAAACCAAATTTTCCTCATTCAACATGCACGGCGGTCAACATGTCAACTAAACGCACAGCTGTTTCTCCGATCTGTGATGACAAGGAAGAGAAGAGACTAAAGGAAGACAGTGCTAGTGACAGTGATCTTGACGCCACTATCATCAATCCAGAATTTCTGTCAAGTACTGTCGCCGACACAGAGCAGTTTTTTGAAAGTCAAACAATACCTACTATGGCGACAAGTCCTGATTTGAAGACAGAACTTCAGTCACTGTCATGCGAACCGGAGATTATAGAAATGATTTCACGGGTTTTGGCCGCTCAGTTCACCGATGTTTTTAAAAAGGAGATCAATACCCTTAAGGAATTTGAGGAGAACTAGACATCTGGACTGAAACGACAAAGCCTTGTACAACGACACGGGAACAGAGTTGTCTGGCTTTCCAGTGCTGTCTCCGACCAGTGGACGGCAGAAGAATGAACATGCCATCGTGTTTGAGCGGTCAGTTCCAATCATGATTATGGTCAGCATAGGGCATCTACCCCCTAGAATAAGAAATTTCAGGATAACTACGTGATTGTATTTGGATTTCGCACGTCGTGAAGCATTGAATGAAGCATTGGTGATCAAGTAATTAAATTAGGACAAAATGATTTTTTTTATACAAAAAAGAACTCTGTCTGTGACTCCCTCCCGCCTTATTACCGACCTTCGATGTTTGGGGTATGCACGTCTTACGTGTCAATGGACGGACATGTACTTGCATGGCCTCTTTTTAGGTAAAGCAGAAATGCTCCGTGTTTTAAAGATCTTGCAGGCTGGGTACAGTCATGTTACCCCTAACCAATTCAAGTATGTTTGAGAGGTAGACGGACATCTCATCCAGATATCAAACGTCATGATCTTGCCTGGTCCAGGCGTGTATCTGACTCCTTGTCCAAGACCGTTTTGCAACGCCGTAGAAGACGGAGGTCTCAGTGGAGGGCTGAAGACGTCCACCTGAGACAGCCCGAAGGACTGAACTGGTTGATTGACCTTCACCTTGCTGATGATAGAGGACTGTGAAGACCTCTGACCACCTGCAAGTCCGTCACAGCATTTCCTACGAGTTACTGTGACGAGAGTAGAAATTTGACAACTGAGTTCTGGATCTTTAGCAGGATAGGGAGAAGAATGCAATAAATGAACCATGCTGATCAACCACCACGTGACAGTACTGTATCTTTACACCGGAATCAACTGAACTGTAGAGAGAGTGGTAGACACCTCCAAAGTTGGCCTCACACTCTCTGCGGCACATACACACACACACACACACACACACACACACACACACACACACACACACACACACACACACACACACACACACACACACACACACACACACACACACACACACACTCCGTCTCTCTCTCTCTCTCACACACACACACACACACACACACACCACACACACACACACACACACACACACACACACACACACACACACACACACACGCACGCACACACGCACGCACACACGCACGCACCCACGCACGCACGCGCACGCACGCACGCACGCACGCACGCACGCACGCACGCACGCACGCACACACACACACACACACACACACACACACACACACACACACACACACACACTGGAACCCAATTCAATTAAACTTGGCAGAATGATGAAATGTGATACAAAGATAAAATCGGAAATGTGATACAAAGATAAAATCGTTTAACTGTGGTGTTGATCAGGATCAAACAGTGCAGTTATTTTCCATTTTTTATGTTGCATTACAGGGCATTAACTATTTTAAAAAAAAAATTTCTCCAGATATAGTGCATGGCGATCAGTTACGTCAATTCGGCTTACTAGATATGTTGATAGTAATGAACTTAAAAAGACATTGTGTGGGTCTGAAATACAACTTGGATCCAATGAACAAGTAATATTCACGTGGAGGAAGTGGTAGGTATAGCGGGGGTTCTATGTCGAAAAATCATGCACTTCATGCAACAAGCACCACATTTGGCAGAGATGGCCAGTTTTATGTCCTGAACAAAACCTGATTTAGAGCCACCATGAAAAATTTGTATAAACATGTTTTTTGGGGCATTTTTCAAAATGGCCGACACAAAAATTGGAATAAATTTTGCGTAATTGTTTTAAATGCTACAAACACCAAATTTGGCTGAGAAGGACAATTTCATGCCTTGAACATAATCATATACAGGACTGTTTAAAAAAAAAGGAAAATTTGTGTATTTGAGCAATTTCCAAGATGGCCGCCAGCAAAAATGGGAGTCGTATGCTGTACAGTCATTCATTTTCACCCATAACACCAAATAAGTAATAAAAAAATTAAATAAATATAAGCAATAATAATAAATAAATGAAATGAAATAAAATAAGTAAATAAAGAATATAAAAGATATAAATAAATAAACAATTTTAATGGATGGTGATGATAGTAGTTGTGTGTGGGGTAGTCGTATGTGGGGTGTGGGTATTGACAGTAATGATTGGAAGAGAATGGAAATGATCAAGGGGTGGTAAGATATTGTTTGGAGGGGGAAAAGGGGGGGAGGGGGGAGGAACAGAATATGGAGGGGAGTGGAAGAGGGTAACGGGGGAGGGGGAGAGAGAGAAAGAATTCATATAGATCTCTCCTCCCACACAAGCGTATGCGTGGGGTGGGGGTGAGAAATTCATGCAAACATTATTGTTGGGGAAAAAAGGGGGTGGGGTGGGGGAGGGAGGAAGAGAGGGAGAATATTATGGGTGAATTATGGTCAAAAGAGACTAATTGTGGGGAGTTTTCACACACATACACACCCATTCTCACACACACTGAGGGATAAACATGCTATAGGATGTTGATCATTGTCATGTGTGAAATAACATGATAGCATTGGTATGATAATGCAATTGAGCAAAAAATTGGAAATGATCAATGACTGATGAATAGTGACCGTTGTCATAGGTGAAATCAACACTACCACACACACACACACACATATAAGCGCACACACACACACACATACACACATATATACACTCACCCACATGCACACACACACACACACACACACACACACACAACACACACACACACACACACACACACACACACACACACACACAACACACACACACACACACACACAAACACACACACACACACACACACAAAGGGGGGTTTGAATGAATATATAAATAATGATAAAGCTTATTGGATGATGACCATTTGATAACAACAGTGCTACAGGATAATAATTTTTCTTGTTACTAAAATTTTAAACAAAATGGGAACCTTGATGGGTGATAGTCATTTGATAACACCAGTGCTACAGGATGATAATCCTTGTTGTTACTGGAATCATAACTGGAATTAAAGGCACTGTGGGATGCTGATCATTGTCACAGGTGAAATGATGTGGTGGCAGTAGTATAATGATGCTGGGGGGGGGGGGGGGGGGGGGGCGGATCAATGACTGATGGGTGATGATCATTAGAGATCAACAGTAATGTAGGATGGTCTTCTTCCTTGTTCACTTAGGTAGGAACCCTGGAGGTATTGGCAAATGCTGCTGTATGGCGAAGGCCCTCCAGTGGTCAATAGGGCTTTCCTTCATCAGTGTGTTGGCAGGCTAGGTCGTTGGGCTGTACTTCATGGATGATTTGAAGACTTGCCATTGTGGAATATAGTGGACATGTGATGTCTCAGTCTGGAGTGCCCTTGTCCTCAGTCTCACAAAGGTCTGATCTGGGCATCCGGTAGTGTCCATCCCTCTTGCTGAAGTAGGGTGCTGTGCAAGCCATCTGCCTTTTTGGTTTTTGGTTCTCCCTGATAATACTTTTGATTTTTTTCAAAGGAGACTTCCTGTTCTAGTTGGGGCTGCTGTTCTCCTTCCTTTGCCAAATGGTCAGCTTCCTTATTGCCATATATATTGCAGTATGAAGGTGATCACAGGATAACAGTATTTCCAGTGACTGATGGATGGTGAACATTTGGGATCAGGAGTACTATAGGGTGAGGGTCATTGTCATGTAGGTGGAATAATGTTAGCATTAGTACAATGTTGCTAGTTGGGGGAATAAAGAAGATACCAATGACTGGTGGGTGATGATCACTGTCATAAGTGAGATACTGTATGATGATGGTCATTGTGATAAGTGAAATAATGTGGTGGCACTAGTATAATACTGCCGGTTCAGGGTGGATAGGGGGGGATGTCGATGACTGATGGGTGATGATCATGGATCATTTGAGATCAACAGTACTGTGGGATGTTGATCATTGTTATATAAGTTGGATAATGTTGTGGCATTGGTGTAATAATGCCGGTTAGGGGAATGAAGGAGGTAAACAATGATTGATAGATGATCACTGTCATGGTGTGAGTGTGATTCACAGTAGTGTGGGATGATGGTCATTTACAAAAGTGGAATAGTGTACTGGCCTTAGTATGTTAATGCCAGTTGGGAGAATAGAGGAAATGATAAATGATTGATGGATGATGATCATTATCAAAAGTGAGATCTACAGTACTACAGGATGATGATCATTGTCATAAGTGAGATAATGTGGTGGCATTGGTGTGATAATGCCGGTTGGGGATGGAAAAAGGAAAATGATTGATGATTGATGGATTAGTTTGAATCATATCAGCTCTTTTCCTTTCCCACGGCCTCTCCTCCATCCATTCTCTCTATACCCCCTCCCCCAATTTCCCATTCCACCTTATTCTTATGCACACCCCATGTACATATATAGCATATCTATAACATCACATGTAGAGCATAATATAAAAATACCCCAAACACCATCTCCACCATCCAGGTATGCATATATTCTTCTTCTTCCTAAAATACTGGTTCACTCAAAAACGAGGTCACCAGTGCGCATATATATAAATTTTCCCCCTCATACTCACCCTCAACTGCCCCCTTCCAAGAATAACTTCTCATCTACCACTCTCTCACTGTAAGTTATTTTACACACTCTCAAGTGCCCCCTTCCAAACATAAGACTCATCTACCACTCTCTCTTTTCTCTATCTTTGCTTCTGTTTGTCTTTTCCCCCAATCTGCCTCTCTTTTTCCTCGAGGTGAATGGGATTGGACACTGAATTTTCCTTTTTCCCATTGCACACACACACACACACACACACACACACACACACACACACACACACACACACACACACACACACACACACACACACACACACACACACACACACATACACGTGTGCGCGCGGGTACGCATAGTACCTGTAAACACACACACACAACAGGCAACTTATTTAAAGAGTAAGGTAAAGGATGGTATTAGTACGCTTCAGAAAACAAATAAAATGATAGAATGACATTTCAAAACTATCTGAAGAGCTGTAAATCCATAATTCACTTCTAAAGACGAAGTTTTCACTGGCAAATTACGGACACGCGATGGGAAGCGGCCATTTTGATTTTCCCGCTGCGGGTCTACAAATTCATGAAAAATTAAGGAAACAAAATAATGCCAGCAAATTTTCTGATCAGCATATTATTTTCATACACGATATATCATTGTCCAACGTGTTATCATTAGAAAATAATTTTAGCTTACATTAATTTTTGCTTTACATTCACTGCGGGAACCTCGCGCTAGAAAATCGTCTGCAATTTTGGCTCATCGTTTTTTTATTTATTTTTCAAAATAAAAAGCGATTTTGAAGTGAGAGAACAGGAAAATGCGGATTCAAGCTCACCCGCTCTCAACCGGTCTTAACCGGTTTCAAGCGGCCGACATTGAATCCGCATTTTCCTGTTCTCTGACAAGTAAACCTACAAACAAACATACTGTGTAGGATTATCCGTTTTCAATACTAATTTACTAAACTTTTCAGATTTTAGTTTTTGCTTAATCCTGCGTTTTTCCTGATCATTTTCAATAACATCATTTTCGCGCATACATTCATCAAATGAGTCTCTGTCTTTCATGTGAAATAAAACTACAGTCTTTAATTGTTCTCTAAAGTCTTTTAAAACTGGTTATATTTTTGACATAAAATCCACACACTTATCCCAGCATGTCTTCCACTGAAGGCTAGTTTTGCAAAGTGTTTCTCTTTTTAACTATGTCTCTTTCTGCCGAACAGTCATCTATAATAAATAGTGTCTGCGTTCCTTCAAACAGTTTATAAAACTGTTCTAAACACTCACTCAGTTTATTGCTAGGATCAACTAAAAATATGTTATCATCTGTCCATATAAACCTTCTATCATGATATGCTTTGTTCCATTAAGTGTTGGACAGAAAATCACAATATAATCAAAATTATAGCGATAAAACTGTTTGTAATAGGTCGAGGACAAATATTGTTTTTCCACAACCAGTTTGCCCACAAATTAATGAACAATGAGGGGTTTTTGTCATAAAGTTTAACTGCTCCATAGTTTTATAACAGAATTTAATCTAATCCAGTTATTGTTTTTTATCATGCTCTCTGTCAAAACTTGTTCAGTATAATAAAATCCTATAAGGTCTAAATGTGTAAGATTAATCCAATTCAGTGCTGTAAGATTGTTTCTATTTAGACTAATATTGATTTTTTGCTTGTTGTTATGACCTTAATATCCTCACCATTGTGAAGAATGACGACGGTAACTTTAAGACTGTCAACGTCTAAGTTTTGCCAGCTAATTAGAATTCCTTTTAGAAGGACGTCACTAACGCCCACAACCCATCCATCTCCACATCTTTTAAGACAGAAATTTCAAATATCATTGTGAACGTGTCCCTAATTTCATTTGCGGAAAGAACTGTAATTTTGTAGAAGCATCTTTCAAAACCGATTCTTTTCTGTGGAGGATGTACTGTTTATTCCCATACGGCTTTATTTCAATCTCTTTTCGACTATTGTCCTCTGGCATAAGACTTACATGTAAAGGACCTGAGTTGAATGCTTTTCTGAAATTTTTTTGATGGTTAAAAAATGTAAATGGGCTTATGAATTCAAATTTTATGTCCCATTCTAAATATGGTTCTAAGTGCCATTTGCTGTCAGGTTTTCGAACTATTTTATATTCATACTGGCCAGCATTATTTGCTTCTACATTACGCAGTTGTTCTAGTTTAGGAAACTTTTTGTTGTCGCTAACCTCTTTGCGTTTATAATCACCATCTTTAGTGTACTCAAAACCATAGAAAGTGCCTATCTCCCCATTCTGTTCAAAGTCCGCAACGTCTGCAAGGTCTTTTAATTCTAAAGTTATACACCTTACAGGCGCTAATGTAACTCCGGATTCTTCTGGCCCACGCGACATTTTTTAGTACACCTTATTATTTTATTTCCAAAACAATGTGTAGGTTATCACATTTCACGACTTTCCCAGTTTTGTCTGCGATTTTTATATTAAATGATCCGACCCTCCCATAAACTAATCTTTTAAACTGTAAATTAGGGAATTGTATAATTTCATAATCGCAATATGCAGCTTTCCCTGATGGAAGAGCTCTTAAAACAGTTGAGGGCCTTCCATCATATAAGTTTTCATCAGTGCTCAGCTCATCCAAATGAACATAAAGTAATGAATGTAATGCAGGATCGAGCGGATTTTCTCCCTCATAAGTAGTTTTTTTTGACGTAACTCTAAAACTATGAACGGACCGATCGGCAGTTGTAAAGCCTAACATTTTAGCTAGCTCTTCATCAAAATAGTACCCTACTTCTTCTTCTTCAGGCTTAAAGGTCAACATTGTTTTCAGATTCGCATTGTTAAGTTTGAGAGTAATGTCAAAGTTACTCATTGCTTCTTTTAGTGAGCAAAACCCGTAATAACCATCAGGTATGGTTAACTGGCTAACTAATTGTCCTCTATTATTACGTTTTTAATCTTATTATTCTCCTTGGATTCACTTATATTAAACCATACGACTTTGTAAAATATTTCATGAAGCGCGACCATTTTGGCTCGGCAATTGTAATCAATAGCATGTTCTAAAAGCGAAGGACGGTCTTGAGTTGTTATTGTTACAAACATTTTTTAAACGAAATAAAAATGAGTGCATTTAAATATACTGATGCAAAATATTCTGTTGGGCCGCACTACAATCTTAAAATATAACAACTGATACTCTTGTCATTTTTGTGACCAGACTGAGCCTTTAAGTAAAGTTATACCATTAAACATATCTTAACCCTCATTAAAAACGACTACATCCAAAGTGTGGTTTAGTCATCCGATGCAGTTTTATCAGACACCCAAACCCCCCCAAACCTTTTTCCCCCTTTTTACCCCCAACCCCCGTCCCCCATAAGGCTTTAAAATTCTGGTAAAAATTTTAATAAACCAACAATTGCCCCAAATTAATCTTAACCTACCCCCCAAAATTTTCCCGTGCAAAAAATATTTGTAAAACCCCTCCTTTACCAAAATTTTTCCCCTTTACACATTTCATCTTAGCCCAAATAAACAAGAGAATAAAACTGAAATAAAAAACCCAACTTTTAATCTTCCCCCATTTTCCCCTAAGGGCCCTAAACAAAAGCGGGAAAAAAGGGAATTTAAACGACCTTTTCGGACTTGTTTGGTTTTGGGGTTTTCGCCCCAAAGGAAAACGAGCATCCCCAAATCCTTTCCGGTTTTTGATTGCCCCCAAAAACAAATTTAGCAAATTTTAATAACGTTAAACTGGTTGATTTACCCTTGTTAAAAAGGACCAAAAATGTTTTTAAAATTCCAAAACGGAAAAGTGACTTTCGGGCCCCGGGGGTTTTTAAATACTCTCCTTTCCCCAAGGCCCAATGGAAATACAAAATAAATTAAAAAAAAATTTGGGGAAAGGAATTTTGAACAGAAAGTCGGGAAAAAGAAAAAAATTTTAGCCGTTACAACAGTCCAACAAGAATTGCCCCCCCCCCTTGGTCATCCCCCCCGGGCGGCCCAAAGCCTGGAAGGCTGTTTAAGGCCTTGCCATAATTAAAAAAAACCCTTTTTCGGTTTAAACCGGCCAAAGGTTTATTTGGTTTTTATTTAAAAAAATTCCCCGATATTGAGAACTAATGCCCGTCCCCCTTCCCCCCAAAAAACCCAATATTTTTCCTGGCAGTGGAAAAAACCCCGGCAACCAACACCCCCAATTTCCCCCCCGTAAACCCATCCCAGGGCTTTGGTTTTTTTTTTTAAAAACCCTTCGGGGGTCGCTGTTTTTTTTCCCTGTTTATGGGGGTTTTGGGGGAGGGCGGGAGGTTAGAGAAAAACCCGTTCTTTCCCTTGTTTTTGTCCCTTGCAAATTCCCTTTAAAGGTGACCCCCAAAGTTTCCCCCAAAAAACAACGTTTCTTTATTCGTTTTTTGGCTAGTTTTTTGTTTTTTTTTCTTCATATTAATTTTTTGGTAGTTTCTCTTTTTCCCTTGGTCGCTTGGGGGAATCGAAATTTGGGTTCTTGGGTAATGGGGAAACTCTTTAGTATTGCGATCTTTGTTTTTTTAAGTTTTTTTTATTCTTTGGGTTATTTCTTCTTTAACAGGGACCCCTAATTTTGGCGTCATCCCTCAACGAGTTTTTGTTTTTCTTTTTTTTTATCCCTCATTTTAAGTTAATCCCTTTTGTTTAAACTTTTTGTTTTAATTCGTCCTGAGGGGCTCTTGAAGAAAAAACCAAGGGCCACTAGGTTTTTTGTTTGGGGTATTGGGGGGTCGGGGATTTTTTTTAAGCGGGTTTCTTCTGAAAACTGGTTTCTCCCCAAATTTTTATTTTGTCTGCTGTTTGATTTAAATCTTTAAGTTCAATTTTTGGTATTTGGCCACTTTTGGGGAGTTTTTGTAGGGGGGTTTGAAGTTTAGAAACTGCCCCCCTATCTAATTTTGGTTTCAATCCCAAGGCATTTCGATCCCCCCCCCAAAAAGTTTTTTTTAAATTGTATTCATGTTACAAATTTTTGGGGGGTCTTTTTTTGGGTTGGGAAGGCTGAAACGGGTTTTTCCCCCTTGATCGTTTTTCCCCATAAAAAGGGGGCCACTTCTTTTACTTAAAAAATTAAGGTCTTTAACATGGGGGGGTTTTCTAGGCCTAAACTTTGAAAAAAGTTTGGGCCCTTACTTTCTTTTTAATTTACCCCGATTTTCCCTGCAATTCATACAGCAATGGTGCGATGGTTGTATCAAAGGACCCGGGTTTCACTCAGGGTCGTCTCCAGGATAAAAAACATCATAATCTTCTACACCTTCAATGCCTCCCAAATGTTTTTTTTAAAAATTAAACTTTTTATTTTTTTTATAAAAAAATGTCACAAAATAGGGCTCATTCTTACCCCCATAGAAGATTGAAAGACCCCTTTTGGCGTAAGGGAAATAAGGGGAAATTTATTACGTTCCAAAAAACCCTTTCTACTTTTTGTTGGGGGATAAAATTTTCTTACTGTCAAATTTTTCCAAAACCTGGGAGGGGATGAAGTGATTTGCCGGGCTCTGCGATCTTATTTTTAAAAATTAAAAACTCACTTCAAAAACCCAGCCCCCAACGGGGACAGTTTTACAAAAATTTGGGGCGGGCAATCGTTAAAAAATTTCTATAAATTTTGAGGGACAAAAAATATTTTTTTTTACATAATGCAAAACATTTTTTTTAAACCCTATTCTGATCAAATGGCTAACCGGAACGAAAGGGCGGGTTTTTTGGCGTTTAAAAGTTTCGAAAAGGAAGACGCAAAAAAACAAAAATTTGGCGTTAAAGGGAGGGAAAGGGGGCAAAAGGTTTGTAGCCGTAAGTTTTGCGTATAAAAAATCGTTTTTTTCATACCCCTAGTTTTTGAGTTTTTAAAAAGGGCGTTTCCCCATACTTTAAAGGACATTAAAAGACAATTGTCATTTAAACAATTTTTAAAAGATACAAATATGTTATTATATCTACAGAAAAACCGAAGCAAAGTACAGCATTTTGCATCTCGTTTAGAGTTTGATTTGGGTTAGCAACCCAATTTAGAAAGGCAGTTTTAAACAATATCAGTAAAAAAAAAAGCAATTTTTTCGAAAGGTGTTTTTTTTTCTAATACCCTAAAAGCAGGGCAGACACAAATTAGGGAAATATTAGTTTTAGGGCCGCAGCAAGACCCGCTTAAAGGTATTTTATTGCTGTGGAAATAAAAGAACCATTCAAAAGACAAATAAAAATTTTGTTAACCCAAAAAAATAACGAAAGTGCAATGTAAAATTGAGGGCGTCCTAACCAAATCTACCTAGGGGGTTTAAAACCCTTTATCAGCAATTTTGATAAAATAAAAAAAACTTTTTTGGGGGTTGGGGGTTTTAAAAATTCCAAAAGTTGACCTTGTTTAAAGATCTACATTTTCCCACAGTGTTAGACTTGATCTTTAATTTCACAGCAAAATTTAGGGTTTTTGGGGTTTGACCAAAGGGGCAACGGAGGAAAATCAGTTACAGGGAAGCGGGAGAACGGTTGGGGACAAAATAAAAACTTTCAAATTGATAAAAAAAAAATTGTTTTAAAGGGGGGGCCGATAAACCCTTTAAAACGCGTATTTGTTTTTAATATATGATGCGAGCGGGAATATTCAAGATAAAAGATTAAAAGATATCCAATACAATTTTTTTTTTTAAAAAGCTTTGCGTTAAGGTTTATCCAAATGCGCCTACAGCCCCAGAGTCGCCACAAAAAAGGGATAGTGAAACCCCTGGCTTAAAAACCTTCAGTTTAAAAAAACTTTCACAAAGGCAAAAAAAACAGAGCAAGCCCTTTTTAAAAAATTACGAAAAACCCAAAAACGAAGGAATTCTGCTCCTTTTTAATGCTGTTCCCATATGTTTTTTGGGGGAGCTCGACTGTTGTGCTCTACCCACAGGAAACGATTGTTGGCCCTCTTAGCAACAGGCTTTAGGGGCCCGCAGCTTTATTTCTAGGGGGTTGCCCCTTTACCCTTTTGGGCCTTTTGTTCTTTTGCTGTAAGTGCTGCTGGCAAAAAATTAAAAACTAAACTCCAAAACACCCCGGCTATGGTTCAACAAATAACGCAAAACTTAGCTCGTTCAAGGACAATTAAAAAAAGCGCTAGCTGACTAAAACATCACGGTTTGAAAAATTTTAATCTTTTTACGGGCCTTTTTTGATGACAAATAAAAGGCAAAAGTTTTTTTTTTTTAAAAAAAAAGGGCCCGAGGGCAATTTTTTTCCCAACAGCCAACCCCGAGAAGATAGAAAAGGAATTTTTTAAAAAAAGAAAACGAGACATTAAACTCTGTTCTAAACAGCTACTTTAAAACAACATCAAAGGGCTTTTATACTTTATTTTAGGAGCCCAAGCAAAAAAAAACCCGTTGATATTGATTCTAAATTAAATTTTTTTTAAAATTTAAATAAAATTTTGATTTGAAAAAAAACTCAACAGGATAAGATATATGAAGGCCCGGGAGGGGAATTGTTTGAAAAATTGCTTAAGGGAGGGCGTTTGTAAAAAAGCTTTAAATGAAATTAAATCAGAAGTCATTGTTTCCCAAAAAACGTACAGAAAGTGTTTTTCCCTGCAATTTCTAAAGGTTCCGGGTAAACAAAACTTTTGGACCCGCCAGTTAAAGAAAATGTTAGCTGTTTAATCGACTATTTAACAAAAAATGAAGAAAATCGGGGAAGGGGTCTGGGTCTCAACTAAAAAACAGGTTATTCTTTCTCAAAATTGATTTAAAAATTGGGTTGGGGCAACCAATTTGTTCCCAACGTTTGTTGTGGCCGCGGAAGAAGCAAAAATGAGAGGTCGGGTTGGTAAAGGGGGGGGAAGTTTTAAAGGATAAATTTTAAAAAACGGGCCTAAGTTTTGAGCCGATTTTTGGGCAAGGCTTACTTTTTTGCTGCCCCCCGCATTAGTCGAAAAAAAAGCATTTCCCTAAACTTAAAAAATTCAGACAACAAATTTTTTTTTGGGGTGTGTTCTTGAAAGGCTGCATCACGCCCCGAAAAAACCCACAGAGAGGTGTCAAACCCTATGATCCTTACGCAATAAACTTAATTTTATTTGGAATACCCTTTTCCCCTGTTAGCGGGACAAAATTGCCCATTTTAAAGAAAAAAACCCAACCCAAAAATTTTTAAAAACTACACAGGGGATGGGGGGAAAAAAAATCTACTGCCTATTAGAGTGTCTAAAACACCCCAAAACAATGGGGGAACCAGGAAAAAATTCGTTGACTTACTACTAAATGTTTTCGCCAGAAAGGGCTACCCCATTACACATTAATACAAACCCATGAGTAATTATTGGCGCAAAACTTAAAAGGGATAAAAAAAACAAGAATTCTGTAAAAAAATGTTTAACAAGAATTCCATTGTTCAAGCCGCGAGTGAAAATAAAAAAACTTGTATCAGCCCAGTTGACTGTAAAAAACAGAACAAATTTACGCCCCCCCTGGATCAAAAGTTATTTTTTTAAGAAGGGAAAACGGCTCCAAAACGAGCCCAATACGGGGGTTTACGCAGACTTGAGTCGCTTATTTTTTCCTTTTAAAGGGCCCAAACTCCACAAAAAAATTTCCCCTAAAACAGCTTTTGTGGTAACCATCAATTTGCTCTTTTGCCTTCATTGTTGTCAGGTCGGAGGGCGCCCTTTCCCAAAACCCAAAATTAAATAGGGGGAATTAATCCCTGCAGAATACTTTTAAAAACGCTTTGCAGCAAGTGGGGAAATTCCCTGTTCAAAAAACTAAACTTATCGGGAAATCATAATAAAGCCTGAAGCCCCAACAACAGTATGATCACCCCCAAAAATTTTGTTGGATTTGTGGTTTAGAACAAATGTTTAACAGCGAGGGAAGCCAACCCCAACAGTAAGAGACCAGATCACTTTAGGGGAAAGGGCAGGGACCCGCGACAGTAAAGCAATCTTAAATTTAAGTTTGACCCTAAGCCCTGGAAGCGGGCCCATCTTCTTCATAACTTGCGGGGTTACACCTCTCTTATAATAAAAGAGAAGACGGACGCCTTCAGGAAACCCTGCTTTGGGCACAGTCATCAAAAAGTAAATGGGGTTTCACTTTAAAAACATGTTTTTTATGACTCTTTGCAGACATGAGGGGGATCATTAGAGTCACGGGCAATGCCCTTTAAAAGTCAGGCCCAATAACGGAAGAATATTTTGACCCAACTTTTGTTAAAAAAGGGGTTTAAACCCCTTTATGATTACATGAACATTGGGAAAAGGTTTGATAAAAGAAACACTTCCCCCAAAAGGACCCCGTTCTTTTCAAAGTCTCAGGGGAAAGGGGGAAATTAGTGTTTCTGTTCCCCGCAGCTAAAGATGCGTGGCAAAAGTTAAGTTTAAAAAAATTGGGAGATTCAGGTTTCATACTTGATGGCAGTTGTATGTTTGTTGGCGGAGGGCTTTGAAAATTATAAAAAAGGCCTGAAAGAAAACATTATAGCCTGGACCCCGCGCATTACTTTTTCGCCCCGGGAGAGCTGGCTTTTTTCCTTAAAGTTTACTGGGGGTACAGATTGATTTATTGCCCTTAAACCACCAATAAATTAGATGTTTGAAAACGGATTGCGGGGAAGGAATTATTTAGGGCTTTCGCATCATTACTGAAAAGGCAAACAAAAAATATTTTGGAGGGACAAATGATCCAATAAAAGGTCAAAACTATCTCATGTTTTTAAAATGAAACAATCTTATGGTGGGCTAGGGGCCGCAATCACTTCCACTACGAAACTTTAAAAGGAAACACGGGCGGCATAGAAAAACATTTTAAAAATTTTGTTTGAACAACTGCAACTCTTACAGCTGTCGTTAAAAAAAGGGGCCCTTTTTCTAGAAGTTGACTTAGAATATCCTCAAAAACTCCATGACCCACATAAAAGTTTCCCATTTCTGCAAAAAATCTTTAAAAAAAAAATCCAACAGACCCCCCTAAACTTGTTTCCCAATCTTTGCGACAAAAAAAAAAATTTTCTTCATTACAAAAATTCTAAAATTTTTTTTTTAAGACATGGTTTAAAGTAACAGGGAGTTTTATTTGTGTAATTGCTTTTGATCAAGAACAGTTCCCCTGAAAAACCCTACATAATGAAGAACACTAATCCCCAGAACAAAATCCACAGATGCTTCAGAAAAAAAAACTTTTTTCCCAAACTTTATGAACAAAAAGCTGTTTCGGGAAAAACTATGGAAAATCCGCCCAAGGGAAAAAAGTCAGATTGGCACCCAAAAGGAAAAGAAGCAATTTAAAATGACTTCAAAACCCCAAATTTTCGGCTTTTGAAAAATTTCCCTGATCAGCTTTTTTGGCATAAGGGTGAAAAAAAAAGAAAATCCAAAATTTAAAAAACCTTTTTTTTTTGGGGTTTTCCGTTTTTGAATTATCAAAGCTTTTTATTAAAAATTTCCCTTTTTGATACCTTAAACCCTCGTATCCAGGGCCCCGAGTACTTTACACAGAACAGACAGTTTTGTTATAGGGTATCCCTACGAAGACACTATAAACAAAAAGGGGAAAAAAAAAAAGTTGGGGTTTAAAAAAATGCGGGGTGGTTCAAAACCCTCTGATTATCCTAAAGATTCACTTTTTCATTCAAAACCCTTAACAAAAAAGGGTTTTTGGAAAAAGGGAAAGGGCGAAATTTTCTGGAGGAGTTTTTTGGTTTAAGGGCCGAAAAAGTACAGTCTTTTTGAGCCAGGAGAAAAACCCTTAAGAAAGCAAAGGGAATATCTCGCAGTGTTTTTGCATCAAAAAAATCGCCCTGGGCCCCTACAAAAAGCATTGTTCCCAAAAAACAAAACTTTTCATTTATACAACGTTAAAAAATACATCAATCTACATGAAAAACAAACAACTGTTGTAACAAAAAAGTCATTTAAAAGAACCAAAAAAAAAACGTGTATTTGTTTTAAACCCGGGTTTTTAAAATCAATTTTGGGGACGGGGAAAAAGCATTTAAATTTCATTCCCTTTCCCCAAGTTTTGGGTTTTAAACCCCCTTTTATGGATATTTTTCCTAAAATTTTTTAAAAGCTCAATCATTTCATTATCCAAATTTAGCCAAAATTTTTTTTTTATGTTTGCTTTATGTGCTCGAATTTTTTTTTTATTTCAAGATATTTTTTTCCCCATATTTGTAAACCAAAAACTGGGGATTTTGGGCTGAGGTGTCTGGATGTTTTTTGGGTGTGCCGATGAAACCACGTAAATTTTTTTCCCTTTTAATTGAACTCATAGCATATGATTCCCGTACAAAAATTTCCCCGGTCCCCCTTTTCCCTTTTTCATTCTTGTTTTTGTTTTGTGCTCCCTTTTGGGGTTCCATTTTAGACTCAAAAATTTTATGTAAATTAAAAAAATTTTTTTTAAACAACTGGGAAATGGGGTTTTGGTGGAAATTAAACTGCAGTTCTTCCCCTTTACAAAAGATCTTTTGGGGGGCTGGGTTTTTTTGTTGTTCAGTTTTTCGTAAAAAATTTTTCCGGGGGGATTCTTTTTCCCAAATTTTTTTTATTTCATATGGATCAACACTCCAAACTGGATCGGTTTCCCTGATCGAGTGTCCCCCCTTTTGTTCCCCCCGGGAAATAAAGGTGCCTTAAATTTTTAACCCAAAAGGTAATAGTTTGCCGGTGAACTGGCGTCTCCTTCAACAAAAATCAATTTTTTTTTTTTTTTTGATTGCTTGTTTCTGGTTTTTTGCCCTTTTTAAAATTTTTCATTTTTCATTGCGCGCAAAACCCGAGGGCAAATCTTTTAACCCATTCTGTGTTTTCGTGGGAATTTTCAATCACCTCTGTGATACTGGTAGGAAAAAAGTCCTTTTTAGATAACTGTTTGTTAAAGGTTTTTAACCAAAGCCCGTGAAACTGTGAACTCCTGGAATGCCTTTTTAATGGGAATCTTGGGTTTTAAAAAATAAATTTATTCACTTGGGCCCTTTTAAATTTTTTTTTTTTTTCCCCCATCGACTTGAATCATGCAGGATTTAAGGGTTTGCAGCCCCCGTTGGGATATCAGTTGGGATTTGGGAACAGCAAAGCAGAAGCACTCTTTTTGTTTAAGGTTCCGCATCTTTATAAAAACTTTTAAGCTATGTCAATGACTGTGACCCCGTACTTAAATCTTTTTCGTCTAATTTGTATCAGGGGTTAAAAAATAGAAGGTCCTTTGTGGGGGTCGTTCGGTATTGTGTTCAAAAGTGTGGTTTCCCCGGTATTGTTTTAGGGGCAGGTAAATTTAAATTTTTCCAAAAACGTTGGGGTTTGGGTAAAACCCTTCTTTGGGTGTTTGTTCACCCGATCCCCCCTGCTTGGGTTTTGCGTTTTTAATTTCCGTTTAATTTCCCCTTTCCCAAAATCCTTTTGGGGGAATAATAGATTTTGTTCATTTTTATTTAAACCAATATTATGCGCAACAAAATTTCACAACGGCATGCCCAAAAATGATAAAACGATTTCTTGGGATCTTTTGTTTTTTGATGGTTGACAAAAAACACGGAAATTTTTTGGGGGGGCAATGTCTCCCCTTGGGTTTTCCTGTTACAAGATAAAAATTCTTTTAAAGGGCCCGGTCAACCCTTTTTTTAAAAATTTTAAGCTCAAAGTCCCGGGTTTTTTTTAGTTTGTTTTTTAATAAAATTAACTGCCAATTCTCTGCTTTTTTTAGTTTTTCTTGTGAGTGTAGTTGCTCCAAGTTTGGGTTTTGTCTTTTTTTTTCGCCGTCACCCCCAGTTTTTCTAAAAGCTAGTTTTCTTCCGCCCAAAAGCAAACGCCCTTCACTACTGCACCGCCTTAAAATCATTACGAATAAGCCATTTTTATAAATGGGTTTTTTTATTTTACATAAATTTAACGGGCTGGGAAATTTTTCCTTTCTTAAAAATAAAAACTTTCGTAGAAAAAGAAGCTGTAATAAAAAGCAATCACTTTGCTGAGTCTTCAAAGTCAGTTTTCCAAAGATCTGCCGGGTTTTTTTTTTAAAAGGCTTTTACCAAACATTGTGGGATCCTACAATTTTTGGCCTCCAATAACAGCAGAATGGTTTACAAGGGGAGGAAAATTTTTTCGGTGCTCATTTTTTAAAAAAAAAAAATAATTATTAAATTTATAAAAAAACTGAACAGCGATGATCTACTAAAGTACAGGGGGGCCTAAACCTTCCGAAACTTATTTATTACAAATGATTTAAGTTTTATGACCAAGCTATTATGCCCCAAAAAAAGGGAAAGGGTTTTATTTTTTTGGGGACATTTTGAAAAAACAAAAAAATTCCTCGGAAAGGGAAATTTGCATAGAACAGATTCAACAGATTCGCCGCAAGACATTTTAAAAAAATCAAACAGGGATGAACGCATAGGATCAGAATGGGAAAAAAATGTAGGGGAAAAGGTTCTTGTTTGTACACCCAAAAATAGTAAGTAAATTTTCCCTATTGATTCTAAACAAACTTTAATGTAAGAATTTTAAAGCAGGTCCCGTTTTTAAAAAAGTCAATTTGAGTCTTAGGATTGATTTTTGTATTACAGATTTGGAACATTATTATCGCTGCTAAATTTATGGGGTTTTAATTTCTTTTTTTCATATAGATTTTAAATTTTCCCCTTTAAAATGAACCCCAAACCAGAAAATTTAGCGAAAACAGAATCAGAAAAAATTGAATCAGGGGAAAATGGTCAGTAAAACACCTCAAACCTGGGCGCGTTGCAGCAGGAAAAAAAAATTAGCAGAGTGGAACAAGCGAAAAAAAAATTAAAAATTAAAAATCACAAAATAAAGCTCTTTAAAGAAAAATTTCCCGAGCCCACCATTGTTTTAATGCCGGCTATTAAAAAAACCAAACCCAAAAAATTGATCCCCCAGCAAGCCGGGGGTTTCCTACACCACCAAAGGCTTCACAGAATTTTTTTAAAAAAAATTGTCATTTTTTGGGGGCATTGCTGCTGGGGGGCGGGTTTTTTTCGGTTTTAAAATTATAAAAAAAAGAAAACCAAAAACCCAAACAGTCCCAAAAAATCTCTGCCACTAAAAACAAAATCCGAAAGCAAAAATAGGGCCAAAAACCGCCAACAAAAAAGATCATTTTGACCATTTAAAAAAGGAATAATTCCCGTAAGAACTTAATAAATTTAAATTTTAAGTTAAATTGAATAAGAACTTGTCTGTACTTAAAGGATAACTTAAATTTAAAAAAACTTTGGGGGACTTAAGTAAGAACTTGAGGTGACTTTAGAAGAACTTAAAGGTGATTAAGTAAAAACTTAAAGGGGGACTTAAGTAAAAACTTGATAAAAACAAAGGGTGATTGGAAAATGACTTTTAAGGGGAACTTAAGTAAGAAATTAAGGACAACTTAAGGATGACTTTAAATAAGAACTTAGAGGGGGACTTTGGGTAACTTAAGTTAAGAACTTAGAAGTGGGCTTAAGTGTGTGCTTTCGTGGAGTGGGGGGGGGTGGGGGGGGGGGTAGGTTGTGTGCGCGCACCTTTGATTATTTTTTAAGAAACCCGATGTTCAGAAAATAATATTTAAAATTTTTTTTCAGTAAAAAAAGCTATAATTTTAAAACAACCAAATTTTAATAAAAAAATTAAAATTAAATGGCTTGTGAAACCTTTTGCCACTTTCCCCTTGAGTTTTTAATTCACCCGGCAGCTTTTACATTTTTTTTTTTTTATCAATCAATGATTTTTTAATTTTTTTTCCTTCTAGTTTTACTCTTTCTTCTTGTTTCACTCTTTGTCTCTTTACTTTCTCAAATCTTTTTTTCTTTTTTGCTATTTGATTTTTCCAAAAAAACTTTTTTAAATGGAAAGCGGCCCCCCCAAAAATTTCCAAAAGTTCTTTAAAGTTTTTGATGTTTTTGCCCGATCCGTCCCCTTTTAAAATCCTACATGTCTCCCAAAACACGTAACTTTTAAAAGTGCCAATACCTTTTTTATGTCAACCCCAAAAAAAAATGTCAACCCCAGGAAAATGTCACAGGTCAAATGAAAAATAACGGGGCCACACAATCGAAAAATTTTAAAAACTTGCCCTTTTAAAATAGATATTCTTTGAGCTTGTCAACGTCTTTTATGCCCCGGGTAGCCCCAAAGATTTTTTAGTGCCCGAAGGTTGAGTGCAGAAAGGGAAACAACGAAAACTGATGATTGGTCCAAAAAACATAGAACCAAAGGGGGGCACCCGGCACTGGTATTTAAAAAAAAAAAAAATAAATGACGGGGGCAAAAACCCCTAATTGCTGGGGCCGGCAGGAAAAAAAAAGTAAAGGAAAGACAAATTTCGGGCTTTTGTCCGGCCCCCAAAAAAACCAATTTCAATCACGGAGCCACCCCGGGTCGCTGTACCTAGCCCGCCTGGAAACCCGCTAATAAAGGCCCCTGCTACAAACTACAAGCCCTCCCAAAATTTGTTCTTTTTCGGGGGGCGTTTGGGTTAAATTTTGGGGGAAAGTGCGTTCACAAACGAACCTACGGGGTGGAGGGAAGGTACAAAAAAGTATCCGGGATTTTTCGGGGTCCCTGCCCCCTCGTGCGGGGGGTGTGTGGTGTGTGTGTGTGTTTTAAGAAGAGAACCGGACCAAAAAAAATAGCTGAAAAAATTATGTTATTGAAAACAAACAAGAAAAACAAAGGATTAAGCAAAAACTACAATCTAAAAAGTTTAGTAAATTAGTATTGAAACGGTAATCCTACACAGTATGTTTGTTTGTAGGTTACTTGTCAGAGAACAGGAAAATGCGGTTTCAAGGTGGGCCGCTCGAAACAGGTTAAGACCGGTTGAGAGCGGTGAGCTTAAATCCGCATTTTCCTGTTCTCTAGGGGCTTCAAATTTTTAAATCAATTAAAACATTGTAAAGAACAATATTCCAAATTTTGGTGCTTGTTGCACGAGTGCACAATTCCGTTTAAATTCTACAACATAGAACCCCCGCTAGTAGGAGAAGGAGGGAGGAAAACCGTACGAAGCTTGCAGAAGTGTACTGTCTCCAGGAGACCTCCAGCTCTCATTCTTTGTTCAATGGTGATTGTTTTCACGTGGTACCAAAACTGTCGCCCAGAAACGATAATGATTGTGCCTTAGTTTGAGAACCGAAACTAGACTTGATAATGTGAAGGCATGGGAGCTAAAGCTCTCACGAAGGTTTAAACGGCCAGATACAACAACAATTAGAAGATAAGAAGTTTATTTGGAAATAGAGAAAGGTTTCGAGGGGCTCAACGGAAATAGCCCCTCAGGCTGCGTCCAGATGGTCTAAACCATAACAGCATTGACGACTGGTGGCTAGAGTTTGCAGGACGTGTGAAACTGCTAATTACACAATTCTTAGGTGGTATCTGACCAAGGGAGAGACACTGACTACTTGGGTTGTGTGATACCAAGTGGGAGTGTCCCCCAGACGAGGGCAAGGTTGGGGTCGTAACGAAGCAATACAGACTAGGCCTTAAGGAAACCCCCTGCTTAAGAATAAAAGTTCCCCCTGTGTTAAGCCTGTACTTTGAAGTGCTCCAGTGACGCTGTTGTCAGCTGGTTTGGTCGTGAGTGGACAAGCACTAGTAGCTGAAAGGGTGACAATTTGTTGTGTGAGAATGTTTTTAAAAGTTGCTTTGAATTCCGATATCCATTTGTGTGAAAGAAGACCCAAATTGAATATTAGGCTGTTCATAAAATCTGTGTGATGTGTTAGCTCTCCATGAACACAGCTGTGAAAAATTCTCTTGTGGAGATCCTATCATAAACTAGATGGTTGAGAACACAACACATAATGACATAGAAACAGACAGAAGAAAGAGAGGGAGAAGCGGAGAGCGAGGGAGTGAAGACACAGCACCCGACTCTAGTAGTACCTGATGTGGGAAAACCCGTCTCTGAAAGCATAGCAAGGCGTGGAAGGTCCCAAACCCAGGAGGAGAAGAAGAGAGAGGAGGCTCCTACTTCAGGAAAAGCTGTCGGAAGGGGACCACAGTCTCAGTCGTGGTATCAGAGAAGCGAAATCCTGACACCTCATTCCCAGGATAATGGAATGTGTGGGTAGCAGCATGAGCAGGCATATGAGTGTAAGTGCACAAAACCCTTTGTGTGCTCAGTCTGACGAGAACAATCAGAAATGACTCGAGCCCAAAGCTATCACAAAGTTCTTAACCTGCATTGTGATTTTTCTCTCCAATACCAGATGAGGGTGTGCCAATAATAAAAATTCTTCCCCTCTCGTCACGGGTTTTTCTCCTCGTTTTTTGTCGTTTTCCCTTTGTCGGGGTTTTGGGATCATGCTTTGCAGCACAAGACGAATTTGGTAAAGTTCATTCCCAAAATGAAAAACCCGTTTAATCCATTTAGCAACAGAATAGACATAAAGGGTTTTTGAAAGGTCTGTAACGTTTTTAAATTTTTAAGGCAACAGTTTTAGACAAAGTTGGATCAAAATCGGCCTGGGCCCCCCCTTTTTTTTTGGGGCGTGAAAAGAAAGTATAATTGACGGGAATCCTCCTTACACATTTTTCCCTTTGGCCAGCTGTTCTTTTGGTTTTGGAAAGAGCTAAAATGCATGGAAACTTTTATTAGACATTCTAAGGGCCTAATAAAGCAGGAAAAGAACGAAAAAACGCTTGTTCGATTTATTTTTGGGGGTTTTGCTGGGTTTTCGCAACCAAAACGAGATCGAGCAAAACTGACCCTTTACGGGTTTTTGATTGCACAAAAACAATACTTAGAAAAATTTTGGGACCCCTTAATTCTCAGTTGATTTACCTTAAGTTAAAAGGTACAAAATTTTTTTACTTCGAAAGATCGAAAGGACTTTGCTTTTGGGCCGGGTTTTTATCTGCTGCCTTCTGACCTCAGGCCCCAAATGGGTAAATAATAAACAAAAAAAAAAATGAAACCTTGTGGCGGCAATGAACAGAAAGTGGGGAAAAACGAAATAAATTTTCTAGCCAGTAATTGCAAGCAGTAAACAAAAAAGAGCCCCCCCCAAAATAAGTCATCCAATCCCCGCGCCAAAAAGCCTGAAGGCTGTTGAAGAAGTAAAAAAATAATGACCATGAAAAAGAAAAGACAGCCCTTGTTCTTGGATTAACGGGCCTAGGATTATTTGGTTTTTACTTCTAAAAAATTAACCCGATTTAAGAGAACTTGTCCAAAAGTGTCAGCCAAAAACCCAACTACTTTCCCTGCAGTAGCAAAACCCCGCTAACAACACCCCCTAATATACCGGGTAAAGCCCCACGGTTTTTCCGGAAAATTTTTTAAAAAACCCAAGATGATAAGCTGTTTTTTTTCCCCATGTTTTTTCAGGCGGCGATGGAGGCGATGGCGCGGGGCTAGAGCACACCCCACCCGTAATACATCACCAGTGTACTTTTGCAATCCAACCCGTTTAAGCTTGCTGTGACCCAGCTGCAAACAACTTTTGTATTCTTTTGGGTTTTGTGTTGGTTTCATAAAATTTTTTGGATAGTTTCTCTTTTTTTGGTCGTTAGATGCAATTGTTCTTGGTAAGAGACAACTTTTTTAGTATTGCGATTTTTGTATTTTTAATTTCCCTTTTATTCTTTGGGTTATTTCTTTTTTAACGGGGGCCCCCTGTTGGGTCATCCCCCTCAACGAGTTTTTGTTTTTCTTTTTTTTATCCCTATCTAGTTCCCCACTTTGAAACTTTTGTTTAATTCGTCCTGATGGGCTCTTGAAGAAAGCCAAGGGCCACTGGTCTTGCTTGGGTATTGGGGGGGTCGGGATTTTTTTTAAATGCTGTTTCTTCTGAAAGGTTTCTGCATCTTTTTTTGTCTGCTGTTGATAAATCTTTAAGTTCAATTTTTGGGTATTTGGCCACTGTTGGAGTTCTGTAGTGGGGGTTTGAAGTTTAGAAAACTCCCTCCTATCAAATTTTGGGTTTCAATCCCAAGGCTTTTCGCCCACCCTAAGTTTTTTTTAAATTGTATTCTGCTTACAAATTTTTGAGGGGTTCCGTTTTGTTGTGCTAAAACAGGTTTTCCTGATCGTTTTTCACATACAAAGGGGCCACCTCTTTTATTTCAAAATTAAGGTTTTTTCTGGGGAGGTTTGGCCAAACTTTTGTAAAATGATCGGCCTTACTTTGTTAATTTACGCCGCTTTCTGAAATTCTTTTCAGCAATGAGTGCGATGGTTGTTAAAAGGAGCCGTTTCATCATGTCGTCCCCAGGATCAAAAACATCAAAATCTTCTACACCTTCAATCCCTCCAGTTTCTTTAATAATAAACTTTTTATTTTTTTTAAAAAAAAATGTCACAACATATGGCCATTTTTTACCCCATAAAAGATTGAAAGAGCCCTTGGCTAAGGGAAATAAGCGGAATATTACTGTTCCAAAAAATCCGTTCTTTTTGATGGGGATAAAATTCTTACTGTAAAATTTTTCCGCCCTGGGAGGGATGAAGTGTTTTGCCGGGCTCTGCGCATCTTATTTTTCAAATAGAACTCCTTAAAAACACCCCCCAAAGGACAGTTGTACAAAATTTGGGGCGGGCAATCGTTAAAAAAATTTTTTAAAAAACTTGAGGGACAAAAAATATTTTCTTTACATAATGCGGACATTTTTTAAAACCCTATTTGATCTATGGCTAACGGGAACAAAAGGGCTGATTTTGCGTTTCAAAGAATCGAAAAGAAGAGCATTTAAACAAGAATGGCGTGAAGATGCAAAAAGACGGAAAAAGGTTTGTACCCGTAAGTTTGCGTATGAAAATCGTTTTTCAACCCCTAGTTTTTTGATTTGTTAAAAGCGCCCCCAATATTTAAAGGACATTAAAAGAAATTGTATATAAACAACTTTTAAAGATCAAATATGTTATTATTCTCAAAAAACCAAGCAAAGTACAGATTTCTGCATCCGTTTAGAGTTTGACGTTTTTAGCAAACCCAATTTAGAAAGGCAGATTACAACAATATCGTCAAATTTAGCAATATTTTACGAAAGGTTTTTTTCTTTCAAAATACCTAAAAGCAGGGAGACACTAAATGGAATATTAGTTTTAGTGCCGCGCAAGATCCGTTAAAGGTATTTTTTTTGCTGGGGAAAAAATGAAAAACCATTCAAAAGACAAACTAAAAATTTTTGTTAATCCCAAAAAAACAAAAGTGCAATGTACAATGAGGGCAGTCCAAACCCAAATCACCTACGGGCTTAAACCTTATCAGCATTTTGATGAAATAGAAAACTGTTTGGAGGTGGGAGGTGTAGAAATCCACAGTTGACCTTGTTCTAAAGATCTACATCTTCACAGTGTTAACTTGATCTTTATTTAACGGGAAAAATACGGTTTTGGTTGACCAAGGGGCAACGGAGGATAATGTTCAGGAAGCGGGAGAAGTTAAGACATAATAAACATTCAATTAAAAAAAAGAAATTGATAAAGGGGCCGATAAACCCCTTAAAACGCGTATTTGTTTTTAATATATGATGCGCAGCTGAATATTCAAGAAACATTTTTAAAAGTATAAAATAAAAAATTATTTTTTTTAAAAAGCATGCTTTTAAAGGTTTTTCCCAAAATGCGCCTCAGCACAGATCCCCACAAGAAGGGATAGTGCCCCTGGCATAAAACCTTCTTTTTAACAAAATTACACAAATGCAAAAAAAACAGAGCAAGCCTTTAAAAAAATACAGCAAAACCAAACAAAGGATTCGCCCTTTTAATGTGTACATATGTTAATACGGGAGCATCGCTTTTTTGTGCTCTATCCGGGAACGATGTTGGTCCTTTGAAAAGGGCGTAGGGCCCCCGCAGTTTACTCTGGGGTTGTCTTTACCCTTTTGGGCTGTGTTCATTGCGAAGTGTGTGGCAAAAAAAATTAAAAACTAAACTCCAAAAAACCACACAGCTTGGTTCAATAATAACAGAAAACTTAGCTCGTTCAATTTTGAAAATTAAAAAAAGCGCTAGCTGCTAAAAACATCACGGATGAAGAATTTAATCTTTTAAAGGGCCGATTGTGACTTAAAAAGGCAAAATTTTTGATCTTCAAAAAAAAGGCGGGGGAAATTTTTTTCAACAGCCAACCCCGAGAGATAGAAAAGGAAGTTAAAAAAAGTAAACGAGACTTAAACTCTGTTCTAAAAGCTCCTTAACAACATCAAAGGGCGTTTTTACTTTTTTTTAGAGTCCAAGCCAAAAAACCGTTGATTTATTCTGATTAAATTTTTTTTAATTTAAATAAAATTTTGAGTTAGAAAAAAACTCAACATGGATAAGATATATGAAGGACCGACAAATTTTTTGGGGGGGAATGTTTAAAGGGAAAAGGGCTTTTTGTCAAAAGCTTTAAATGAAAATTAATTAAAAGTAAATTGATCAACAAACGACGGAAAGTGTTGTTCTGCTTTTTCTCAAGTTCCGGGTAAACTAAAATAGACCCCCCAGTTAAAGTAATGTTAGCTTTTTTAATCGACTTATAACAAAAAATGAAGAAAATTGGAAGTCTGGGTTCAACTAAACAACAGGTTTTCTTTCTCATAATGTTTAACATTTGGGGTTGGGCCCCAATTTGCTTGCAACAGTTTGTGGGGCCCGCGAAAAAGTAAAATGGAGGTCTGGTTGGTCAGGGGGCGAAGTCTTAGGATAAATTTTAAAACGGGCTAAGTATGACCCGTTGTGGGAAGGCTTACATTTTGCTGCCCCCGAAGCCAAAAAAAGCAGTTCAAAACTTAAAGATTCGAAACAAATGTTTTATGTGGTGTGTTTTGCAAGGGCTCAGTCCGCAAAACCACAGAGAGAGGTCTTATAATTTCCTTCAGCAATGACTTAATTTTAGTGGAAATCCTTTCTGTTGGGGACAAATTATCGTTTGAAGCCCCCAAAAAACTGTTAAATTACACATGGGATGAGGAAACAACTATCCCTTTAGAGTGTCTAAAAAGCCCAACAATGGGGACCCAGGAAAAAATCAGTTGATTTACTACTGATGTTTTCCCCAGCGGGCTCCCTTACCCATTAATACAAACCCATGAGTTTATTGGCGCTCTTAAAAGGTAAAAAAAACAAGAATTCTGTGAAAATGTTTAAAAAGATTCATCTTTTTCAACCCGCGAGTGAACAATAAAACTTTATCAGCCCAGTTGACTGTATTCAAAATTAAATTACGCCCCCCCTGGATTAAAGTTAGTTTTAAGAACTGGAAACGGCTGCAAACGAGTCCATACTAGTTTACGCAGATTGAGTCGTTATTTTTTCCTTATAAAGGGCCCACCCCACAGAAACCCCCTAAACAGCTTTTGTGAGAAACCCATCAATTTGCTTTTTCCCTTCATTGTTGTCAGGTGGAGGGCGCCCATTCAAAACCAAAAATTTTAAATAGAGGTTTTAATGCTGCAGAATACTTCTTAGAAGCGTGCAGCAAGTGCGTATCCCTGTTCTAAAAACTAAACTTATCTGAAACATATGAGCCTGAAGCCCCACAACAGTATGATCAGCCCAAATTTTGGATTTGTGGTTTAGAACTAATGTCTAACGCGAGGAAGCCAACCCAACATAAGAGACCAGATCATTTTGGGGGAAAGCAGGGACCCGCGCACAGTAAATAAATTTTCCTAAGTTTGCCCTTAGCGGGAAAGCGGGCCCATCTTCTTTATAACTTGCGGGGGTTAACCCCTTTCTCTTATAATAAAAGCAGGGGAGACGCCTTCAGGAAAACAGCATTGCACAGTCTCAAAAAGTACAGTGTTTCACTTTAAAAACATGTTTTTTATGACTCTATGCAGCACATGATGGGATCATTGAGTCAGGGCATGTCCTTAAAGCCCCCAAATAACGGAAGATATTTTGACCCAACTCTTGTTAGAAAAGGGGTTTCCCCCTTATGATTACATAAACATTGGGAAAGGTTTGATAAAGAAACTTCCGCCTAAAGACGCGTTTTTTTCTAGTCTCAGGGAAAGGGCATAGGTTTCTGTTACCAGCATGCTCGATGCGTGGCAAAGTTAAGTTAAAACAATGGGGGGACTTCGGATATATTTGGGGGCAGTGTTTTTTGTTGGCGGACGCTTTGAAAATTTGAAAGCCTGAAAAAAAAACTTATAGCCTGGACCCCGCGCTTTACATTTCGCGTGGGATGAGGGGGAGCTTTCTTAAAAGTTTATGGAGTACAGATTGATTTATTGTTTTGACCACCAATGAATTAGATGTTTAAAAAGGATTGCGTGGGGGGGAATTATAGGGGCGCGCATCATTACTGTAAAGCAAAAAACAAATATTGGAGACTATGATCCAAAAAAGGTCTAACTATCTCTGTATTTAGATGAAACAATCTTTGGCGGGCTAGGGGCGAAATCCTTCCATACGCAATTTTAAAATGTACCGGGGGCATAGAAAACATTAAAAAATTTGTGAACAACTGCATACTCTTAAGCTGATCAAAAAAAGAGGTTTATTTAGAAGTTGACTTGTTCTCAAAACTCCTGACCTCAAAAATGACTCCCCATTACTGCAAAAAGTCTAAAGATAATAAAACGACCGCCTAAACTTGTGCCTAACTTCGCGAAAAAAAAAATTTGTTTCATTACGACTTCTAAAAATTTTATTTAAGACAGGGTTTTAAAAGCTAACAGATTTCATCGTGTAATTGCTTTTGTAAAGAACAGTTCATGAACCTACTTGAAGAACCTAATCTAGAAAAAAATCCACAGATGCTTCAAAAAAAAGATTTTTTCCAAGTGAGAACAACGCTGTTGGGAAGACTATGGAAAACCCGACAAGGGTAAAGAGTCAGATTGGCCCAAAGAAAAACGAAGCAATTAAACTGACTTAAAAACCTAATTATCGGTTTAAAAGTTTATGATCAGCTTTTGGCATAATGATGAAAAAAAAGAAGTAAAATTTAACAAACCTTTTTTTTTGGGGTTTCCCTTTTTTGAATTTCAAAGCTTTTGATTGAATTTTTATGACTACTTTAAAACCCCTTTCCAGAGCCCAGGACTTTACACAGAACAGCAGTTTTGTTTAGATATCCCTACGAAGACACATAAACATGGAAAGAAGTAGCAAAAAGGAATGCGGATGGTCACCTTGATTACCCAAAAGATTCATTTTTGATTCAAACGTTAAACAAAAAGGTTTTGGGAAAAAAAGGAAGGCGAATTATTGGAGGGTTTTTTGGGTTTTAAAGGGTCAAAAATGTACAGTCTTTCGACCGGGAAAAAAAACCCTTTAAGAAAAAAAAGGGAATATCTCGCAGTTTTTGGCATCAAACATATCGCTGACAATAAAAAAAGCATTGTTAATAAACATACTTTTCATATAAACGTAAAACTACATCTAATCTACATGAAATCAACACAACTGTTGTAACAAAGAAGTCATTAATAGAACAACACAAAACGGTATTTTTTAAACCCAAGTTTTCATTAAATTGGGCAGGGAGAAAAAAGAATTTTTTAAAAATTTCCTCAATTTTTGTTAAAAACCCCATTTTGGCTATTTTTCCTAAAAATTTTTTTAAAAAGCTAAATCATTCATTATAAAATTAGCAATTTATTTTTCTTTTTGCTTGATGTGCTCGAATTTTTTATTATTTCAAGTATTTTTTTTCCCCATATTTGTAATCAAAATCTGGGATTTTGGGGGCTTGGTGATTGGATTTTTTTTAGCTGTGCCGAAAAACCACGTAAATTTTTCCTTAAAATAGAACTATAGCATATGTTTCCCCGTACAATTCCCGGTTTCCTTTTCATTCTTGTTTCGTTGTGCTCCTTTGGTTCCTTTTAGATAAAATATATTTATGTAAATTAAAATTAATTTAAAGCAACTGGAAGTGTGTCTGGGGGGTTATTGAAGTTCTTCCTTCAAAAGTTTTTGAGGAGCTGGTTGTTTTGTTGTTCAGTTTCTCGTAAATAATACAGGGGCGGATTATTTTTCATTTTTTTTATTTCAATGGTCAACACTCCAAATGGATCGGTTGCCCTGATCGGTGCCCCCCTTCGCTTCCCCGGTAAAAAAAGGTGCCTTCTTTAAACCCCAAATGGTAATAGTTTCCCGGATGAAGGGCGCTCCTTCAAAACTCAATTTTTTTGTTTTTGATTGCTTGTATGGTTTTACCCTTTTTAAATTCTTCTTTTATTATTGCGCGCAAAATGAGGGCAGTTTTCAAACCCATCTGTTTTTGGTGAATTGTAAATACCTCTGTGTATGGTAAAAAAAAAAAGTCTTTCAGAAAAAGTTTTTTAAAAATTTTTAACCAAAGCTGTGATCTGTAAACTCCTGGAATCCCTTTTTTAAGGGTAACTCAAGTTTTAACAATAATGATTCATTTGGGCCTTTAAATTCTTTTCCACATCGATTTGAATCATGCAGGAAAAGTTGGGCACCCCTGTTGGTATATCGTTGTTGGAAACAGCAACAGCAGAAGCACTTTTTTGTGTTAAGGGTTTCCGATCTTTATTCTTAAAGCTATGTCAATGCTGTGACGCGTACTTAAATCTTTTTGTCTAATCGTATCAGGGGTAAATATGGGTCCATTTGATGGGGGGTTCGGTATTGTGTTCAAAGTGTGGTCTCGTATTGTCTGGGGCAGGTAAATAAATTGCCAAATCGCTTGGTTGATAAACATTCCCTTTTCTGTTTGTTCATGACTCCCCCCTGCTTGGCTTAGGGTTTTTATTTCCGTGATTTCCCCTTTCCAAAATTCCCTTTTTTGGGAAAAATAGATTTTGTTCATTTTATTTAGCCAATTTATGCGCAACAAAAAACACAACGGCTGCCAAAAAATGATAAACCGATTTCTTGCATCTTTTGTTTTTCTGATGGTTGACAAAAGTACGAATTTTGGTGGGGCTGTCTCGTTGGTTTGCCCGTTACAAGTAATTTTTTATTGCCCGGTCAACTTTTAAAGGTAAGCCAATGTCCCTGTTTTTTTTAGTTTGTTATTAATAAAAATTAAATGCCAAATTTTCTGCTTTTTTATAGTTTTTCTTGGGCTGTAGTTGCTCCCGCTTTGTTATGTCTTTTTTTTTTCGCGTCACCCCCAGTTTACTAAATGTAGTTATTCCCTAAAAGCAACGATTCACTACTGCACCGCCTAACATCATTACGAATAAGCCATTTTTTAAAGATTTTTTTTTTTACATAATTTCGGTTGAATTATTCCTGCTTTAAATAGAAAACTTTGTAGCAAAAGCTGTAAACAGCAATCCTTTGCTGAGCTTCAAAGTTAGTTTGCCCAAAAATCTGCCGGGTTTTTTTTTTAACAGGGTTTTACCAAACATTGTGTATCCTAACTTGGCCCCCAATAACAGAGAAAGGTATACAAGGGGTAAATTTTTTCGGTGCTCATTTTTAAAAAAAAAAATAAATTTTATTGATAAAAAAACATGAACAGCGAGATCTCTACGCTACAGGGCGGGGCCCAAACCTTCCTGAACTTTGTTACAAGATCAAGTTTTTGACCAAGCTATTTGCCCAAAAAAAAGGAAGGGTTTTATTCTTTGGCCATGTGAAAAAAACAAAACATTCCCCGGAAATGAATTCAGCATAGAAAGATTTAACAGATTGCCCCAAGACATTTTAAAAATATCATAAAAGGTATGACGCAAATAGGATCAGAATGGAAAAGTGTAGGGGAACGGTTTTAGTTTGTACACTAAACTAGTAAGTAAATTTGACCTATTGATTCTAACAAACTTTTATGTAAGATTTTAACGCAGGGGCCGTTTTAACAAAATCATTTGAGTCTTAGGATTATCTGTATTCAGATTTGGAACTTTTTGTGTAATTTATGGGATTAATTACTTTTAATCATAAGATTTTTTTTCCCTTCAAAAAGAACCGAAACCCGAAAATCAGCAGAAACGAACGAAAACATTGAATCAGGGGAAATGGTCAGTAAAAAACCCCATCCTGGGGCGCGTTGCAGCAGGAAAAGATTAGCAGAGTGGAAAAGCGAAAAAAAAATAAAAGTTACAATCACAAAATAAGTATAAAGAAAAAGTGCAGAGCCCCACATTGTTTCATTTCCGGCTATAAAAAACCAAAAACAATGTCCTCAGCAACGCCAGGGGTTTCCCACACCCCCAAAGTTTTTAAAATTTTTTTAAAACAATTGTCATTTTTTGGGGGCTTGCTGCTGGGGGGCGGGTTTTTACGGTTATAAATTATAAACAAAGACACCAAAAACCAAACATCCAAAAAATCTCGCCCTAAAAACAAAATCCGAAGCAAAAATAGCCGAACCCCCAACAACAAAAAACTTTTGACCATTTAAAAAAAAGGAAAAATCGTAAAAAACTTAATAAATAATTATAAGTTTAAATTGAATAAGAATTGTCTGTACTTAAAGGATAATTAATTAAAAAAATTTTTGGGGGATTAATAAGAATTGAGGTGACTTTAGAGACTTAAGGTGACTTAAGTAAAAACTTAAAGGTGACTTAAGTAAAAACTTGATAAGAACAAGGGTGACTTGGGATGTTTAAGGGGAATTAAGTAAAAACTTAAGGAAACTTAAGGGTGCTTAAGTAAGAACTTAGAGGGGACTTTGGGTAAATTAAATTAAGAACTTAGAAGTGACTTAAGTGTGTGCATGGTGGAGTGGGGCGGGTGGGGGGGGGGTAGGTTGTGTGGGCACCTTTGATTATTTTTTAAGAACAGTGTTAGAATATATATGTTATTATCAGTAAAAAAGCTATAATTTTAAAACAAACAATTTTTAAAAAACTTACCTTAAAAGCTTTTGAATCCCCTGCCATCCCTTTAGTTTTAATTCACAAAAGGCAGTTTTACTTTTTTTTTTTTATAATCAATGATTTTAATTTTTTTCCCTTTGTTTTACTCTTTCTTCTTGTTTCATCTTTGTCTCTTTACTTTCTCAATCTTTTCTCTTTTTTGCTATTTGATCTTTCCAAAAAATTTTTTTTTAATGGAACGCGGCCAAAAAACTTTTAAAGTTCTTGTGTCTTGTGTGTTGCCCATCCGCATTTTAAAATATACATGTCTCCCAAAAACGTAACATAACAGTGCCCAAAACCTTTTATATGTCAACCCCAAAAACAATGCAACCCCGGAAAGTCAAGGGCAAATGAAAAATAGGGGCCCACAATCGAAGTAAGTCACAAAACTTGCTTTAACATAGTATTCTTTGGCTTGCAACGTCTTTTATGCCCAAAGCTAGCCCCAAAGATTTTAGTGCACGAAGGTTGCAGTGAGATTTAAGAACGAAGCTGTTTATTGGTCAAACACAAGAACAAAAGGGGGCACCTGGCCTGGTTTAAAAAAAAAAAAGTAAAAGAGGGGGGAACACCCTAAATTTCTGGGGCCGGGGAAAAAAAAAAGTAAAAAAAAGCAATAGGGGGTTTTGGGCGGGCCCCCAAAAATAAGAATTTCAATCACAGGGCCCCCCGGGTCGCTGTACCTGCCCGCCTGGACCAGCTAATACGCCCCGCTACAACTACAAGCCCCCTTTGTTCTTTTCGCATCGCGGGTTAATTGTGGGTGATGTCGTTCACAAGCGAACCCACGGGGTGGAGAAGGGGACAAAAAATGATCCGTATTTTTCGCGTCATGCCACTCGTGGTGGTGTGTGGGGTTGTGGTGTGAGAGAGAAAGGCCAAAAACAACTGAAAAATTATGTTTTGAAAACAAACAAGAAAAACAAAGGATTAAGCAAAAAAAATACAAACAAAAGTTTAGTAAATTGTATTGAAAAAGGAAAACAAATTTTTTTATTTATTTAAACAAAAAAATTAACCCCCCAAAAATTTAAATTAATTTGAATATTTTTTTTTATTTAATCAAATAATTAAAAAATTGTTTGTTTTAGTATTTCAGAGGCAAATTGCATTCAAATGCCCCCCTTTTAAAAGGAAGGAAAAAACCCGGTTGAGAAAGGGTTTTCTGGGGTCCGCTTTTCTTTTTTCTTATTTTTTTCCCCTTCCAAACTTAAACATAAAACTTGTTAAAAAACCAAACAAATTATGTGTTGGCAGGGGCAAATTCCGGGGGTTTAAACCCCAACAAAAATTTTGAAAAAGGGTTTTTGGGTAGGAAAGGGGGGGGGAGGAAAACCCCCCAGGGCTCCCGAGGGTTTTCCTCCAGAGACCTTTTTGGGGGGGGTTTTCAAAAACTTTGGTTTCAAAGGGGTGAAAATTGGGGTTTTTCAGTGGGACCCAAACCCAATTTGGGGGGAACAACAATAAGATGGCCTTAGGCCCCCTTTTTAAAAAAAAACCCCCCGGTTTTTTTTTTTGAAGGGCCCGGGACGCGGTTTTACGGTTTTTATACGCCAGTACAAAACAAAATTTTTTAGAATTTTTTAAAAGGGTTTAAAATTGAAATAGGGAAAAAAAAGTTTTTTAAAAGGGTTTATAAAAGGGATTTTGCCCCCCAGCCGCGTAGAAAATTTTTTAAATCCCATAAAATAGAGGTGAAACAAAAATAAGGGCTGAAACGCAAAAAACAGGGGGGAAACGGGGGGAAAGGGAGGAAGACCGACTACTTGATTGTGGGGTTTTAAAAACCCAAGGGGGAAAGGGCCCCCCCAGGGGAAAAGGGAAAGGGGTGGGGTCTAACCCGGAAGCTTCGGGAAAGGGGCCAAGCCCCCTTTTTAAGAAAAATTCCCCCTTGGTGGGGGTTTTTAGCCTGGACTTTTAAGTGCCCAAAACCCCTTTTTGGGTTTGTCTGGAGAAAGAATGTACTGAAAGTTAAAAAGTTTTAAGAATGTTTTTTTTTTTCCATAAGTTGGGGGGGTGAAAAAAAACCCCACTTTGTTTGGTTTTTTCCCTTTTAAAACGGGTGGTGGTTAGTCTTTCGACAAGCGGGAGTTAATTCCTTGGTCCTCAAACAGAGGGAAAGAACCCCCAACAAAAAAACAAACAAAGAAACAAACAAAAAAAGGGGGAGAGCGGAGAGCGAGGGAATAGCACAACACCTGACTCTATAATACCTATTTTAAAAACCTTTACAAAAGCAACGGGGAACCAAAACAAAAAAAAAAACCAACTGGAAAAATGTCGGCCCCCACCACATTTCATCTATATCAAAAAGCAAACCACCCTTTCCCGGGGGGGATTTATGGGGGAATGTTGTGGATGCAAACATGGGCACAATATGTAATTAAAAACCTTGTGGGCCTATTCCAAACCTTAAATGACTCACAATGGGTTCGTTCTCTTTGGGTTGTGATTTTTCTTCTTTTAAGATTGAGGTGTGATTAGAAAAATCCTTTTTTTTCCCAATCTGTTTTTCGTTTTCTCCTTTTTGGGGGGTTTTTTAAAAGTCCGTTTCCCTTTGGGTTGTGTGGTTGTTTTGGGGGGGTTGGGTTTTGTTTTTGGGAAAACAAGGAAACCGCACACCAAACAAACAAGAAAAAAACAACAACCTTTCTTCCTTCCCCCTCCCCCCCTTTCTCTACCCTTCCCCCCCCCCCAAAGGCGACGTTACGAACGAAAAAGGCGAAGAAATAAAACTACAATAAAGGAAAAAGTAAAGACTAACTCCAATAAACCTAATTTTACTTTTTCTTCTAAACAAAAACTGCCCAAAAATCCAAAAATAAAAAAAAACCAACGACAAATTTAAAATGGGCCCTTTGGGGCCTTTTTTTTGCACTAACCATTTAAAAAATATAAAAAAAAATCTTAAAAAACACCCTTAAGTAAAAACCCAAAAAACCCATGTTCCCGGGGGGTGAAAATTTTAAAAGGGGGATTTAGTTGTTTAAAAGGTTTTGCCCGAGTTCACGACATATTTGGTTTTTAAAAATAAAATTTATGTACCTTTTTTAAGTTTTAAGAAAAAACTACCGGCTTTTTGGGTTTTTGGTTTTGCTTGTCTCTGCGGGGTGTTTTGTTGAGGGGGTAAATTTTGTTCTTTTTATTAAAATTTTTTTTTCTTGTTTGCGTTCATGTTTTAATAGGCGAGCCTACAATTGTGGTGGCCCGAGTTTTTTTTTTTTTTTTTTTTAAAAAAAAAAAAAACAAAAAAAACCCCCACCCCCCCCAAAAAAACCAAAAGGAAAAAAAAAAAATTCAAACACCTTTCTCTTCTCCCCTCTCTCTCTCTCCTTTTCCCTCTCTCTTTTTTCTTTTTTTCCCCTTTTCTCTCCTCTCTCTCCTCTCTTTTCTCCTTTTTTGACGGCCTCAGGGAGTTTTTAACTTTCGATTTTTTGGGGAAAAACTTAAATTAAAAAGGGGGAAAAAATAAGAAAAATAACCATGCACAAAAGGCGGTAACGGTTTATACTTTTAAAGGTGGTTAATTAGAACAAGGGAAAAAGGGGAAAATAAACAGAAAAGAAAAAAATGAGGAAAGGAAAAGGGAAGAAAAAGAGGTTTTTCCCTGCAGGGGGGGGGGGGGGTAATGTAAAAAATTTTTTTTAAAAAAGAAAAAGGGCCAGAGAGCGGCAGAGAAAATTTTCATGTTTTAACAAAAAGGAAGGGGGGAAAGGGCTGGTTTTAAAAGCCCGGGTATATGTACCCGGTTTCATGTTTCACGCAATTTTGGTTTTAATTTAAGATGTATTGTAGTTTTGTGTGGTTTGTGGGGTTTTGGTTTGTTGTTTTGTCTGGGGGGTGGGGGTTTTGTTGCGGCTGGTAATTGGGGCCTTTGGGGTTTTTTTGGTTGCGGGAAAAAGGGAAAAAAGGAGGGGAAAATAAAGGGAAGAGGGAAAAAAAAAGGGGGCCCTCCTTCCCCATCCATATCTTACCCCAACAAACAAACCCAAAAAACCCAAAAACTTTTTAAAAAAAACCCCCAACAACAAACAAGGGGCAACCGGGGGGGCCCTTTCCTTCAAGTTCCAGTTGTCTTTTTTTTTCTCTCGGGGTCCTTTTCTTTTTTTGGGTTTTTGTGTCCCCCCTCTTGGGGGGGGGTTTTTTTCCTTTTTCCCTTGGGGTTTTGCCTTCGTTTGTCCTCGGTTTTATGGTTTTTGGGAGTCAAGGGGTTTGGGGGAGTTTACTTATCGGGGGTTTTCCGGTTGGCACTCCTGGGGGGGGGGGCCCGGGTGCGATTTTTCTTGGTTAGGTATTATTTTGGGGATGTTGTACGTTGGAGAGAGGGGGGGGGAAGGGGAGGAGGGGAAAAAGAAGAGGGAAAAAAGGGGGAAATTTATGGGGAAAACTGTGTGGGGTTTTGTTTGGTTTTTTGTGAAAAAAAGGGGAAAAGGGGGGGGGGGGGGGGGGGGGGGGGGGGGGGGGGGGGGGGGGGGGGGGGGGGGGGGGGGGGGGGGGGGGGGGGGGGGGGGGGGGGGGGGGGGGGGGGGGGGGGGGCCGGTAAAAAAATAGGGGTTTTTCCCAGTGAAAAGGAAAATTTTTTAGGACTTTTTGGGGGGGGTGTGTGCGTGGCGCGCGCGTGCGTGCGTGCGTTCGTGCGTGCGTGGTGTGTGCATATGTGCGTGCGTGCGTGCGTGCGTGTGTGTGTGTGTGATGGATAGACAGAGAGAGAGAGAGAGAGAGAGAGAGAGAGAGAGAGAGAGGAGAGAGAGAGAGAGAGAGAGAGAGAGAACACTACCCAGTGTACCAACATCCAATCTGTCACCCTAATCAGATATGCTTTTAAGGATTGTGATGCCTTCTAACACAGGCACGTGTAAACTTTGCTAGTCGAGGGTAGATTTGGGTGTTTTGCAGTTGTTGATGTCAGGACATAACTAGGAGGGTGTTCTTAATCGCGGAGTGGGGCCCTCGCTGTGGCAATGGTAGACACAGTGTGTCGTGTGTTGAGTTTTGTCAGTGGGGCGGTCGGGTGGGCGCTGATTGGTCAATGAGGTTTGTGTTGTGTGATTTGTGTTCACCCCGCCTCCTGGTTGAGAGGGAGGGGGGAAGTCTGTGTCACTCTGTCCGTGTCGCAGCGTGTGAGCTGTTTGTTGTCCAGTTGAGGCGTTTGTGCCATCGGTTTTGATAGGCTTCTGCCTGAGTACTAAGGACTCGTGGGCTCATGTCCTTAACTTAGTCTGGGGGTTCGTCGTTTCGTTGTGCATCTCCTGGGAGGAGACCAGGGTGCGTTATTTGTCTTGGGTTGAGGTATGTAATTTTGTGCAAGTTGGTAGCTGTTGTGAGATGATGTTTTGGCGTGCTGGTTGTGTTGGGTGTTAGTCCTCTGATTTGATTGTTAATTCAAGATATGACGGGAACAATAATTGGGGGTAATTCTATGGGGTAGATGTGTGCGGTGTTCATTGTTTGTGTGTTTATTGTGAATAAGGGTGTAGGCGGTAAATAGGGGTGCGTGATGGAAATTCTAGACTTGCGTTTTGTTTTTCCCTATCTTGTGAAATATTGTTTGTATGTCTCGTAGTGAGTGCTGTGTGTGTGAGGCTGTTTGGCGGGCTTAATTGTAGTTAGTGGGAGAGGTTTTGTAGTGTGTTTGCATGTGTGTGCTGTGTTTGCATGTGTGTGCATGTGTGTGTATGAGTGAGTATGGTATGCGTGAGTTTAAGCTGGTGGGTGTATGTATGCATGTGTGTTGGGTGCATGAAGTGGGAGTTGAGGCTTAATGTAGATATTCCCACCCAGTGTGTTATCATTCATGGTTACTGTTGGTAACTGTTAAGAGGCTATATGGCTGTGTCATAATGATAATTGAATTAGCAATGTGGTTAGCATGCCATTTAAGGTGCAGGCAAAATTGTGATAATGCTTCACTTTTGATTCTGGGTTGCTATACATAAATTTGGTGGAGACCAGGAAATTTGTAACATTTGGAGGTTGCCCCTAAACATGTTTTGATAAGGGAAATAATTATTCATAACTTGGTTTAATTTTGTTGCAGATACGAGTGTGGTTGGGATTCAACATTCCGTGTGAAGTTGTGTCATTGAATTAGAGGGTCATTGATAGCATACAGTTGCAAGGGGATGTTAGAATTATAATCACAAAGATTGTTGGTGTGCCCCAAGGAGGTTAATTGACAGCTATGTTGTATAAAAAATAAAACAGTATGCAGTGTGGCCAACATGGCGGTATTACTCCAAAGGGCTAAAATCACGATACTGGATAAATTATGTTGTTAATTGGTTGATGAAATCTGACAATTGCCACTTCATGATTGGTAACCAGCAATGTAAAGCTCTCAAGTGATAGCTGGCAGAGACTGGTCACAATAGGGTTGTTTTATATTAAGGTGTATGTGGTCAATGGGGAGTGGGCTATATTGAAGGTGACATTTGGTCATGTCCTAGAGTGACCCTGTTTGCCCCCAGCTGCAGCCCTTCACCGCCAGCTGCAACCCTTTGCCGCCAGCCGCAACCCTTTGCCGCCAGCCGCAACCCTTGGCCACCAGCTGCAGCCCTTTGCCGCCAGCTGCAACCCTTTGCCACCAGCTGCAACCCTTTGCCGCCAGCTGCAAACCCTTTCCCGCCAGCTGCAACCCTTTGCCGCCAGCTGCAGCCCTTCACTGTCAGCTGCAATCTTTACTGCCAGCTGCAACCCTTGCCGCAGCTGCAACCTTTGCCACCAGCTGCAACCCTTTGCCGCCAGCCGCAACCCTTTGCCGCCAGCTGCAGCCCTTCACTGTCAGTTGCAATCTTTACTGCCAGCTGCAACCCTTGCCACAGCTGAAAACCCTTTGCCACCAGCTGCAACCCTTCACCACCAGCTGTAACCCTTTGCCGCCAGCTGTAACCCTTTGCCGCCAGCTGTAACCCTTTGCCACCAGCTGTAACCCATTGCCGCCAGCTGTAACCCTTTGCCGCCAGCTGCAACCCTTCACTACCAGCTGCAATCTTTACTGCCAGCTGCAGCCCTTGCCACCAGCTGCAACCCTTCACCGCCAGCTGCAACCCTTTGCCATCCCCAACCGGGGTCTGCCCTGGGGGACCTGGGTGGGGTGTCTTATTTTTTAGTTCTCAGGGTCACCCTCTTGTGCCCCTTGAGGGTGGGACTTTGTTTTAAGTGGGCTTTCTTTTTCTCTGTTTTTTTTTGGTGTTTTTTTTCTGCCTACCCATGGTTCTTTCACCTGCATTTCTCTTTCAACATTCCCCTTTTATTAATCTGCAGTTTCCTGTTTTGTCTATCTTCTGCCTTTACGGATCTTTATCCTATTCTTTTCCTTTTTTCACAAGTCTTCTGTAGCACTTTCTATTTTCTCTGTGGCCTCTTGGTCCACCGTGTTGACCGTGGGGTGCGACCCGTGTCGGGGGAGAATGGTGTCCTGGTGGTTGAGTAGTAGGAGTAGGATCCGCGCCCCTCAACACGCCACTTTGGCCTGGACTTCCCCTAGACGGGGGGCAGCATGGGGCCCAATGCTGTCAACCGGTCTCCCCCACAGTGTGGGCATGGCATGGGTCAAACCGTGTGCCACGTTGCTTGCCCTGGAAGCCAGGTGAGTGGCCTCCTGTCCGTTCCCGGCAGTTGGTCATGAGCCTGGTGGATGGGTGGAGTGCGTGTCACGTGGTGTATACCTGCACTATAACCCTGGTGTTTCCCTTTGCTGGAGAACCGCTTAGGGGCATCGTCCTTGTGGGCACTCGATGGCGGGTGGGGAGTAGGGGAGGTGAAATTTTTTTTCTTTCATTATGTCATCTAAACAAATACCCCCTAACAAAAAGAGAAGAAACGATGATGGACATGGCACGCTTGGACGAGACTGTGAGTAGAGATTCAGATTCAGATGAAGAGATAAGAGAAGTGGCAAGAGAAAGGGTATCCAAAACACATGGCCAAGCTTCCTTTTAGTGGAAGCAAAAGATCCGAAAGAATCCATTGCTCGGATTTCTCCGTTTGTTGTTTGCAAGTGGTTCGAGGGAGTTTCATCCACAGGATTTAAAATGATTAAAAGACTCCGATCTGGTAGTTACCTTGTTAACTGTGCAACGGAAGCGGCGTCTCGGTTGCTGCGAAAAGAGATGGTTCTCAACTTATGCAGATCACAGTTAAGGTTTCCATTCACCCCTTTCTCAACTACTCGAAAGGGGTAATCAGATGTGCTGACTTGGCTGGAGTAGCTGAATCAGAAATTCGGACTGAGATGGAAAGTCAGGGTGTTCTACAGGTCCATAGAGTTAAAATCTCTAAAGGAAGTGACTTAAATTGAAACTAACACGCTATTCTTGACTTTTGCTATGCCATCTCCCCCAGAGTTTCTCAAAGTGGGTTATTTCCGAGTGAAAGTTACGCCTTTTGTACCATCTCCTTTGCGGTGTTTCAAGTGTCAACGCTTTGGGCATTCCAGCCGAGCTTGTCGGGGTCAGGAGATCTGTCGTGACTGTGGACAGAAGAAGCATGATCAATCTTGTACAAATGCTGTATATGTTTTCAATTGTAAGGGTGATCATTCAGCAAATTCAAAAAGTTGTCCAGTGTGGAAAAAGGAATGCGAGATTCAGAAAGTAAAGATTGAGAGGAAATGTCTTTTCTTGAGGCTAGAAGGTTAGTGGAGGTCAGGACTCCTTCGGCTTGCTACTTATGCACAGAAGGTGGTTAACGATTCTGCGAACCAGTCATCGGGTGATGATCTGGGAGCAGCTCCATTCACTGCTCTAGAGAAGAAATTGACAGAATTGTTGTCATCGGTTTTGGATCGGCTTACCATACTCGAACAATCAGTTGAGGTTTTGTCTCAGAAATGCAATAGTGTTCCGTCCAGCAGTGTACAACAGGCTTCAGTCCCTGCTGGTGAGGGAAGAAGTTTCAGTTGTACAAAGGGCTGTGGATCAGAGGTCAGGGGTGAAGGATCGGAGGAAAGAGATGTCCCCTCGCTCACAGGCCAATATCAGCAGTACGAGACAGGCACGCAGTGAGGAGCGTCCTTTTCGGACTCCAGACCCTCCTAAAGGGAAAATCTTGAAGTCAGGTATTTGGTGCAGCAGGTTTCAGTCTAGTAAGAGCAAATTCCAAGCATGGCAACAACCAAAATTAGAAATTTATCAGGAGCATCGGCTTCTGATCTTGTCTTGAAGAACCGTTTTAGTTCTTTGGTGGACAGTGAAGTTTCTGGAGAAGAGGGATGATAGATATTCTTTTTAATAACCTAACATGGACATACTCCAGTGGAACATAAGGGGGTTAAAGCAAATTGTCGGGACCTTGAGCTATTATTGACAGAGTATAGATCTTCGGTAATTGCTCTTCAGGAAATCCTTTTAACTGCAAGTAAAAAAGCATGAGATTCCTGGTTTCTCCTGCTTACTCAAGCCAGCTTCTGCAGACTTTTCAAGGAGAGGCGTTTCTCTTTATATTCATAAATTTGGTACTACATACAGAAATTCCACTTCAGACGGATCTGGAGGCAGTGGCAGCTCGTATCGCGTTAAACAAGGTCGTACAATAGGTTGTTTGTATTTATCTCCATCTTCTGGTGATTTCGAAGAGCCAGTTGGATGGTTTTAATTTCTCAGCTCCCTCGCCCATTTCTTTTATTGGGTGACTTGAATGGCCATTCTCCACAGTGGGGAAGTAACTGCACCAATTCTCAAGGGAAAGTTCTTGAAGATTTTATATCTGATCATGATCTCTGTCTTCTGAATTCAGGCTCACCGACCTTTTGTTCTCCTTCTGGTTCTTTGACTCACTTGGATTTGTCTATTTGTGACCCTTCCTTATTTTTGGACTTAGAATGGCAGGTTCATAACGGACCTAAGCGGGAGTGATCACTTTCCGATTTTTATTTATTTTACGAAGCAAATGCAGGAGTCCCTTTGGGAAACATGAAAGTTTCGCTCTGCAGATTGGAGTCTTTATCAGTAACAGATTTTAAGTAGACTTCCTAATGAATCTGTTGCGGAGTTATGATGATCCTGTTCTGCAGTTCACTAAAGTGATAGTAGAGAGTGCTAAGGAAGCTATTCCCAAGTCCTGTGATAAACCAAATGATGTTAAGACCCTTGTTATGAAAAAAGAGTGCAAAACTTTGAAGGGGAAGAGAAAAGGTGCTCAAAGACTTTTTGCTAGGTTTCCTATGGTGGGGAACAAAGTTAAACATCAGGCGTGTAGGGCAAAGTGTCGGTATACTTTTAAAACTAAGAAGAAAAGAATCTTGGAAAATTTTTTGTTCAAATCTGTCCTTTAAGGTCAATTCAAGGAAAGTCTGGAAACTAATCCCTAAGATTAAGGGAAAGTCGGCTACATCAGTTATAAAATGTTTGCAAGTAAATGGATCGATTATTACTAATAAAAAGGAGGTTGCTTTAAATTGTTAGCTGTTACTATCCATCAAAATTCGTCAGCTGATCATTATTGCAAGGAATTCCAGCATATCAAAAGATCAGCAGAGTCAAAATCTTGTTCCTTCGTGCAGATAGTTCTGAGGATTACAACTGCGTTTTTTAGCATGGATGAGTTAAAGGACGCCATTTTGAAAGCCAACAACTCAGCTCCTGGACCAGATGACTATTCATTATCAATTTATTCAACATTTGCCAGTTGAGGGTTTAAATGTGTTGTCTCTGTTTAATCATGTTTGGTGTTCAGGGTATTTCCCACCTTCTTGGAGAGGGCGGTTGTTATCTTATTCCTAAACCAGGGAAAGATCCTTCGGATCCTAACAACTATCGTCCTATAGCTCTCACCAGTTGCTGATGTAAAACTATGGAGAGAATGGTTATATTCTCGATTGTTATGGCAGTTAGAATGTCCGGGGGCCTTAGATGTTTCCCAGTGTGGATTTCGGAACAACCGCAATACTACTGATCACTTGGTTCGATATGAGTCTTTTATCAGGAATGCTTTGATTAATGGAGAACATGTAGTTTCTATTCTTTTTGATTTAGAAAAAGCTTATGACACAACATGGAGGCATGGAATTTTCAGGACTTGAAGGCACTTGATTTCAAAGGTAATTTAAACCCAAAGTTTATTGCTAATTTTTTGTCTAACAACAGGCATTTCAGTGTTAGACTTCATTCGACCTTTTCGGATCCTTTTGAGCAGGAGATGGGTGTCCCTCAGGGTAGCATCCTTTCTCCACTTCTGTTTTAATCTGAAGATTAATAACATCGTCCAGTCAGTAAAGTCTGGAATTGATAAGTCATTATTTGTTGATGACTTCTCCATCTCTGCCAAGGGGAAAACTTTTGCTGCAGCTGAGCGTCAACTTCAGTTGTGTGTTAATCGTGTTCAGCAGTGGGTTACTGAAAATGGATTTAAGTTTTCAGCTACTAAGACAGAGTTCCCCCACCGGGGTCTGCCCTTGGGGACCTGGGTGGGGTGTCTTATTTTTAGTTCTCAGGGTCACCCTCTTGTGCCCCTGAGGGTGGGACTTTGTTTTAAGTGGGCTTTCTTTTTCTCTGTTTTTTTGTGTGTTTTTTCTGCCTACCCATGGTTCTTTCACCTGCATTTCTCTTTCAACATTCTCCTTATTAATCTGCAGTTTCCTGTTTTGTCTATCTTCTGCCTTTACGGATCTTTATCCTATTCTTTTCCTTTTTTCACAAGTCTTCTGTAGCACTTTCTATTTTCTCTGTGGCCTCTTGGTCCACCACTGGACCCTATAAACACTAACTAAACTAACCCTTTGCCACCAGCTGCAGCCCTTAACCGCCAGCTGCAACCCTTTGCCGCCAGCTGCAACCCTTTGCCACCAGCTGCAACCCTTCACCGCCAGCTGCAACCCTTTGCCGCCAGCTGCAGCCCTTTGCCGCCAGCTGTAACCCTTTGCCGCCAGCTGCAGCCCTTTGCCGCCAGCTGCAGCCCTTTGCCGCCAGCTGCAGCCCTTTGCCGCCAGCTGCAGCCCTTTGCCGCCAGCTGCAACCCTTTGCCGCCAGCTGCAACCCTTTGTCATCAGTTGTCACCCCTTCTCTTCATCTGCTACTCCGCTGGTCTCTCCTACTGTGTCACCATCAGGGGTGTTCTGTGTGTGACCGAGATTCCCCAGTGCGGTGCGTCGCTGGGTGGTGAATTGTGTCTGTGGGCTTCTGCGTGAGCCAGAGATGGTTGTCTGTGCTCGGAGGATCTGTGAGCACAGCTAGCCAGTGTCACAATCAGCATTGCCCTGCCACTCGGTCTGCACCATCACATCTTCAGCTCGACAATGTGACAGTCAGCAGATTGTCGCCGCCTGCAGCTCAGTTTGCGTCGTCACATGTGCGGCTTCCGGTGTGACAACCAGCATCTAGTCACCAGTCTACAACTCCCTAGTGTACTGATGAGAGAATGGGGGTGTGTTGCAAATAAAGTATGGGGATGTGTAGAGTGGATGATGTTGCTGACATGAGCTGTTTCATTTGTAATATTGAACATAAATTGTTGTGACTAGACAGTGGGGTAGGACATACTCTGTTCAGAGTTTAGAATCTTAATGTGGTGATAGATACCCCTTTTCCATTAAATGTAAATTTGTTAGTCGGTACTAAATTCTTTGCTTTGGAGCCCTGTTGGTGCATCCTTTGGACACACCAGCGACGTTCTGCTTCTGCCATTTTCGTCCCGTTATTTGTTTTGGAATCCAAGGATACCCGTTTAACCCCTTAAATTATTTTCTATGGAATTTTCCCCATCTGCGACGTTCCAGGGACCGAGGAAGGAGATGTCCCCTCGCTCGCAGGCCATGGCAGCAGTGCGGGACGGGCACGCAGTGAGGAGCGTCCTTTTCGGACTCCAGACCCTCCTAAGGGAAAATCTCGAAGTCAGGTATTTGGTGCAGCAGGTTTCAGTCCAGTAAGAGCCAATTCCAAGCATGGCAACAAACAACTTAGAAATTTATCAGGAGCATCGGCTTCTGATCTTGTCCTGAAGAACCGTTTTAGTTCTTTGGTGGACAGTGAAGTTTCTGGAGAAGAGGGATGATAGATATTCTTTTAACAACCTAACATGGACATACTCCAGTGGAACATAAGGGGAGTTAAAGCAAATTGTCGAGACTTTGAGCTATTATTGGACAGAGTATAGATCTTCGGTAATTTGCTCTTCAGAAACCCTTTAACTGCAAGTAAGAAGCATGAGATTCCTGGTTTCTCCGCTACTCAAGCCAGCTTCTGCAGACTTTTCACGAGAGGCGTTTCTCTTTATATTCATAATTCGGTACTACATACAGAAATTCCACTTCAGACGGATATGGAGGCAGTGGCAGCTCGTATCTCGTTAAACAAGGTTGTTACGATATGTTGTTTGTATTTATCTCCATCTTCTGTGATTTCGAAGAGTCAGTTGGATGGTTTAATTTCTCAGCTCCCTAGCCCATTTCTTTTATTGGTGACTTGAATGGCCATTCTCCACAGTGGGGAAGTAACCGCACAAATTCTCAAGGGAAGTTCTTGAAGATTTTATATCTGATCATGATCTCTGTCTTTTGAATTCAGGCTCACCGACCTTTTGTTCTCCTTCTGGTTCTTTGACTCACTTGGATTTGTCCATTTGTGACCCTTCCTTATTTTTGGACTTAGAATGGCAGGTTCATACGGACCTAAGCGGGAGTGATCACTTTCCGGTTTTCATTTCTTTCACGAAGCAAATGCAGGAGTCCCCCCGGGAAACATGGAAGTTTCGCTCTGCAGATTGGAGTCTTTATCAGCAACAGATTTTAAGTAGACTGCCTATGAATCTGTTGCGGAGTGATGATGATCCTGTTTTACAGTTCACTAAAGTGATAGTAGAGAGTGCTAAGGAAGCTATTCCCAAGTCCCATGATAAACCAAATGATGTTAGACCCCTTGGTATGATAAAGAGTGCAAAACTCTGAAGGGTAAGAGAAAAGGTGCTCAAAGACTTTTTACTAGGTTTCCTATGGTGGGGAACAAAGTTAAACATCAGGCGTGTAGGGCTAAGTGTCGATATACTTTTAAAACTAAGAAGAAAGAATCTTGGAAAAATTTCTGTTCAAATCTGTCCTTTAAGGTCAATTCAAGGCAAATCTGGAAACTAATCCGTAAGATTAAGGGAAAGTCGGCTACATCAGTTATAAAATGTTTGCAAGTAAATGGATCGATTATTACTAATAAAAGGAGGTTGTTAACTTGTTAGCTGCTACTATCCATCAAAATTCGTCAGCTGATCATTATTGCAAGGAATTCCAGCGTATCAAAAGATCAGCGGAGTCAAATCTTGTCCTTCGAGTCAGATAGTACTGAGGATTACAACTGCGTTTTCAGCATGGATGAGTTAAAGGACGCCATTTTGAAAGCCAACAACTCAGCTCCTGGACCAGATGACATTCATTATCAATTTATCAACATTTGCCAGCTGAGGGTTTAAATGTGGTTGTTGTCTCTGTTTAATCATGTTTGGTGTTCGTGGTATTTTCACCTTCTTGGAGAGAGGCGTTGTTATCCCTATTCCTAAACCAGGCAGAGATCATTCGGATCCTAACAACTATCATCCTAAGCTCTCACTAGTTGCTTATGTAAAACTATGGAGAGAATGGTATATTCTCGATTGTTATGGCAGTTAGAACGTCTGGGGGCCTTAGATGTTTCCCAGTGTGGATTTCGGAACAACCGCAGTACTACTGATCACTTGGTTCGATATGAGTCTTTTATCAGGAGCTTTGATTAATGGAGAACATGTATTTCTATTCTTTTTGATTTAGAAAAAGCTTATGACACAACATGGAGGCACGGAATTCTTCAGGACTTGAAGGCACTTGATTTTAAAGGTAATTTACCAATGTTTATTGCTAATTTTTTGTCTAACAGGCAGACTTCATTCGACCTTTTCGGATCCTTTTGAGCAGGAGATGGTGTGTCCCTCAAGGTAGCATCCTTTCTCCACTTCTGTTCAATCTGAAGATTAATAACATCGTCCAGTCAGTGAAGTCTGGAATTGATAAGTCATTATTTGTTGATGACTTCTCCATCTCTGCCAAGGGGAAAACTTTGGCTGCAGCTGAACGTCAACTTCAGTTGTGTGTTAATCGTGTTCAGCAGTGGGTTACTGAAAATGGATTTAAGTTTTCAGCTACTAAGACAGAGTGTATTCATTTCCATAGGAAAAGATCTCAGGTCTTAGAACCGGCTATCAGTCTCATGGTCAGGTAATTAAAGTTTCCCAACAAGTGAAATTTTTAGGGGTTATTTTTGATAATAATCTTTCTTTTGCCTCACATAAGTACATTAAACATTCTGCCAGTCAGGTTTGAATGTTTTGAAGGTTATTAGTCACACTGATTGGGGTGCAGACAAGCGAACTTTGTTGCGATTGTATCGGGCTTTGGTGAGACCAAAGCTAGATTATGGGTGTGTGGTATATGGTTCTGCACGAAAGTCTTACCTCAAAGCTCTTGATCCAATTCATCATCAAGGACTGCGGATTGCTCTGGGAGCACTTCGCAAATCTCCAAAAGAGAGTTTGTATGTTGAATCTGGTGAACCCCCTCTGGAGCTAAGGAGGTTTGCGTCTTTCCATGAATTACTACCTGAAACTGAGGGCTAATCCAGAAAACCCTGCCTATGATATTGTTATGAACCCGCCTTTTAGAGCCAAATATGACTTAAAGCCAAATGAGATTCCTCCACTAGGTATTCGTATTTTGCCCCACTTTGGGGCAGCTGGAATTGATCTTGATGCTGTTGATGACGGTCCATTACAGACTGATTTTCCTCCTTGGAAAGTCGCCAATCCAGAGATTAATTTATATTTAACTCAATTTCGAAAGGAGGTCACCTCGAGTGCTGCATATAAACAACTTTATCTTGGGCAATGTGAACTTTATAAAGATTTTATCAAGATTTTTACTGATGGTTCTAAAAAAAGGTGAGAGGGCTGCAGCTGCCAGTGTGTGTGATAACAATTTTCAGGAGCCTACTTTGTTAAGATTGCGGGATTGGTCGTCTGTTTATACTGCTGACTGAAGGCTTTACATCTGGCCCTCAGTGCGGTGTCCAGGTCAGATCAGAATGATTTCCTTATTTTATCGGATTCATTGTCGGCATTGTCAGCTTTATCGACAAGAGAAGTGTCACATCCAGTTTTGGCTGATATTCATGATCTTCATACTCAGCTTGTCTCTTCAGGAAAGCATATAGTTTTCTTGTGGGTCCCCAGCCACATGGGAATCTATGGTAACTCAGTGGTGGACAAAGCAGCCAAACAAGCTCTCGGTGCAAGTCTTTCCAGGAGGCATATGCAGTTTGTTCCTCACTCTGATCTACGTCATAAATCTGTTTGTATTGTCGTGAATTGTGGCAGAATGAATGGTGTAATCAAATTCATAATAAATTGTTTAAAATTGCCAGATTTAACCAATCCTTTCCCATCGGTGGTACGTAACCGTAAAGAGGAATCGGTTTTGTCACGGTTACATATTGGCACAGCTATATAACGCACAGTTGGATATTCAGAAGGGAAGACCCCCATGGTGTGTTGCGTGTGACAGCTTGTTCAGTGTTAATCATTTTTTGACAGAATGTGCTGATTTGATGTGTATCAGAGAGAAGTTCTTTTCCATCAGTGATTTATCGGTTCTTTTTTGTGAGATTTCAGTAGATCTTATTTTTTCTTTTTTGAAAGAGGTAAACTTGTTTTATAAAATATAGTGTTTTAATAATGTATACAGGTGTCGCCGGAGTTGAACAGATAATTGTGTTTTTGTCCTCATAAATTTTAAAACGATGTGTTAATACTAGTGTGGGTATTTGTTTAGAGACTTAGATATGATAGCTGAGGTCCTGATTTGGCTCCTAGTAGTCCGCTGGACCCTATAAACACTAACTAACTAACTAACTGCGACGTTCCGCTTCTGCCATTTTCGTCCCGTTACTTGTTTGGAATCCAAGGATACCCGTTTAACCCCCTTAAATTATTTTCTATTGGAATTTTCCCCATCTCTGTTAAATTGTCTGATTGGTTTTGTGGCAGCCTCTTCTGACGCTGTTACAACTAAATTTTTTTTCCCCGTAGATCACTTGTCCCTGAGGTTGTGGGTCAATGTGATTTGCAGTGATTTGCACAGTGTGCACAAGGGGGGGGGGGGGTAGCCTTGTGCGGATATGTAGTGTATGGTCGGTGTGTGAGGTGTTGTGAGTGTGTGTGCGGTGGCATAACAAAGGGGTGTAAGTATACCTGTAGGTTAAAGTGTGGCTGCATTTCGTGTTGTAATAAAGTTTGTGTTTTGTGTAAACTTCTTGTGTTTTTCTGGTGTGGGTTGTCTGCGATAGAGTAAGTTTGGTACGGGAGGGGGTAAGTCATGGCTTAGCGACCTTGACAATATCTGCGTACAGAGACATCAACCTCTGCACGTGCAAAACCTGCAGACAACGACTACAGCTACAGTACCATCGACACGACATGCATACCAAACACTAAACCATCAGCAACATTCCCAGTTCACCAGATAAACCAGTTTCCCCTAAATCGTACCAGGAGACCATGAAAAGTCCCACGCTGTGTTGAAAGCGACGTGCCATCAGATTTACTAAAACCTAT
>CM031614.1:72146964-72169464 GCA_018398815.1 Conus ventricosus
GCACTGCAAACAACCGCAACAGGAGCCCACACGCTATATAACATCGGCGGTGGCAAACCAAAAACCATCTGATGACAGCGCAACACGCTCGAACAAATTTGTAGAGTTTTAACATTCCTTTTTAATATCATTTATCCACGGGATCTGAAGAGAGGAAAGACCTCGAAACAAATTTGTAGTCCCAGTTTTTAAGATTTGCTTTTAATCATTATAATATATATAATATATATATATACTATATATATATATATAATATATATTATATATATATATATGTGTGTGTGTGTGTGTGTGTGTGTGTGTGTGTGTGTGTGTGTGTGTGTGTGTATCTGACATGCTTGCTAGTAGGCCCCTATATGATATTAGTACTATTCTATAGAATTAGATCCCATAAGTTGATACATGAATTAAAGACTCTTAAAATACTTTTCATTCAGTTATATACTATTGAATAGCCACATACACGAATTCCACTCGTACATATACACCCTCATCCACAAATTGCTCGTCAACTTCCCAGCTCCCAACCCCCCCCCCCCCCCCCCCCCCCCCCCCACACACCACACACACACACACTTTCCCACACCCTGCCATCCCCACCTCCTTCCTTTTTGATTTTTTTCTACCTCCGTCTAATATCACCAATGGTTAAAAGACGTTAAATTGAAGAAACACACACACACACACCCACACACACACACACACACACCACACACACACACACACACACACACACACACACACACACACACCACACACAATGTAGGTACTATAAAACTTTATTATACCTTAACCTCAGAATCTGCTTCTCTAACTAATAACTATAAACAAAAAAATAAAAAAGTATACAAAGTGAACTTTAAATGTACAAAATAAAGAGAGAAAGAAAGAAGGAATGAAAGAAAGTTTTTCATCCATCATCACAAAAATACAATCAGCAAGATCGGCATTATGACACCCAAGTAACCTCAACACCTATATGACGATCAACAATCAGTCATCTATTTAACAGAAAAGTCAGGTCTAGACAATCTAGGCATCATCGATATCCTCTTTCATTTCCATGTCTCCTTTATCTTCGAATTACTTTCATCTAGGTACGAAATGAAAATAAAGAAATCCGTAGGTGGCAGCGAAAAACAAAGTCATAAGGGTATAGACAAAACGCATATGAGTTCCATAAACTATCACTATAATAATTGTCACGAGGCCCATGACGATTGGCCCATCTTGGCTGGTAGAATTATTCATTTATTTATTGTCGTTGTTGTTGTCGTGTATCAGTCCCTTAATGTGGCTTGTGGTGTGGTTGCACCTTAATGTAGTTCAGCTCAGGTTAGTTTACTTTCTCTCTCTCTCTCTAATTTCACTGTCCGTGCAATTCATCCTGCAGGTTCACGGGTGGCTGGTACCTTTCTCTTGAACTGGCTGTCTCTATCGGCCTCTCACCTGTCTTTTTACCTGCCGCACGTGCAGCATTCCTCTTAGCTTGAGGTATTCTCACTCTGTGACGTAGGATGGCATGTTGGCTGCCATCGGTTAGGGAGGTTTGCTCTTCACTCGAGCGGAAGATGTCCTGGGAGCGCCTGCTCCAGTTTTGGTTCTATACCACATCGTCGAAGGTACGGTCTGTACCTTCATTCCTGCAGTCGGCCTGTAGGGGAGGGACGTCACGTCATCTTTTCCGCATCTGCTCTGCTGGTCCTCTCGACTGGACAGAGGGCAGAGAGTCACTTGACCCGCCACCTTTTGGGTCACCCACGGGTAGCTGGTAAGCATCAGTTTCGTGGTTTGTTTGTTTTTTTGTTGTTAGCCAGCTAATTCTTCTCTTTGCGCAATTTCCTTTTGTTTCAAAATTATAAAAGAAATATTGTTTGAGACCACTTTTTCTGGTTAATTCAACTTTTAACCTCGCCATTCAAAATTATATCCAAAATTCTTTCTCTTTTCAATGCATCTGTGATGCGGTAGTCGGTGGGGATGGGGGAGAACCTGGTGATTTAGGGTTGGGACTTGCTTGGTCTCGCTTGTCCTCCCCTGTCACAATCGCCGGTCTCTTATTCTTAGGCCACCGTCTGTTTGTGTTTGCAAGGGGAACGAGTGTTTTGTGTTTGCGAGCGTGCGTACGCGTTATTAGTCGTTTGAATGCGTGGTTGGAGAATTGTTATTTTTGAAATGTTACTATAAAATGTGGGGATAATCGTGCCATTGAATTATGATTATTTGCAATTGTGGTGGCAGTTATAAAGCAATGGTTGCTGTATTAGTTCAGTTCCTAAGAAAGGAAAATGTTGAACGTGAGTGAGGGAAGGATGAAGATATAAATTGCTATTCGTTTGTTTAGCCTGTTAATGTAATCTCTTACCTGCTTCGTGTGAGGAGACCTTTAGTGAACATTCCTCATTTGGTTTGTTTACTGTGTTATGCTCAGGTCTGTGTTGAGCTGGTGTTACTAATGTATTCAGCAAACACCTCCCCTCGCCCACCATGCGAGTGGCTGTTAGGATTAAGCAGCAAATTTCAGACCGTACTGACTGCGGGGTTCTAGTACCCTTCTTTCCTTCCAGTTCCTTCCGTTTTCTCTCCTCCGGGGGCTTCACCCGAAGCTTGCGCTGTTGGGGCCGCGCAGTGTGAGGAGCACGTGGACCTTGCTGGATGGTCCTAGCCCCTGTCTGGGACCTTCAGCGACAACGCCTCGTCCCACGGGATGCGTTCTCCACTGTCCTCGGACTTCCTACAGCTCATGTGACCAGTGTGGTTAGCTCTGTGTCGTGCAATTTGGGTGTGTGTGTGTGTGTCAAGGGTGTCAGCATTGAAAGACTCTGTTCAAGAACAGACCCGGTTTGGGACACCTGATTTGACACGGTACTCTCAGAGGACTTTGGAGAGACAGGGGTGAGGGGGAACCACATGAAGCACAAAAGGAACGTGTGTTGGAAACGCGTATTTATGATTATGGTTATGTTGTGTGCGGTGAAATGCTTGTTTGTGACTGTGTGTATGTTATGTGTGTTGAAATGCTTAATTGTGATTGTGCATGTTGTGTGTGTTGGAATGCTTATTTGTGACTATGTGTGTGTTGGTGTGAATAAATGGTGTATTGTATTGTAATCTTTCTTGTGTGGTCTCTTGCGGGGCGTGTGAGGTCAGTCACTCCCTTCACTCCCATCTAGACCGATCCTGTCAGGGCAGACCTCTAGGGGTCGGTCGTGACATTTGTGGGGGCTCGTCCGGGATGTGAAGGGTTCTGACTGTCTCTCTCGTTTCGTGGAGTGCCTGTCCAGTTCTGTCTGTTTTGTATATGTTTAGTCAGTTTGTCGTGTTTGTTTGTGGTGGTTGGCTGGGTGACTCTAGCGTGTAGGGAGTCTTTTGGTGGCCTGAAAGAACATCTGGTGTGACTGGGGAGTCGAGATGAGACGAAGGGGAATCTACCACGTCCAGACCTCTTTCCGCCGGGTGCCTCATGCAGATACGGCCGTAAGACTTTCTTTCTGTTGCCACTCAGTCTGCCATTCCTGTTTTGTAGTTAACCAGTTTTCTTTACCAGGTGGTTATTGAGTACAGGTGGTTGTATCGGACGTTAGTGTGTCACATTTTTCTTTCTCCGGATTCCTTCTGTTATTTTTTTGTTTTTGTCGGTGAGCCCCACTGCACTGTTGCTCGTGTTGTGGAGCGCGGTGTTGCCAGAGTGGGAGCAGCCTGGACATTTTTTTTTTTTTTTTTTGTCGGTGAGCCCCACCGCACTGTTGCTCGTGTTGTGGAGCGCGGTGTTGCCAGAGTGGGAGCAGCCTGGACATTGTACGTTGACATTTTTTTTTATTTGCTGTTTCTCAGTCAGTCACCAAGAGACGTGACCTATCCAGCGGTATCTGTTTTTCAAGTGGAATTGTCTTTCCCCTGTATTTGAGAACCATAGGATATAGTTGTCATGGCAACGTCCGGTGCTGGTGGTATGGCGACGCGTGCGTCGAAGAAAAAAGGTCTTCAAAATGTAGTCCCTACTATTTAGTACCAGTACTTCGACTACAGTGACTTCTACTTATTCCAGTGCTGTAGCCGATAGTCCAGTGAGTGCTTTCACTACTTCTTCGCTAGGGGATCTTCCTGCTGAGACCCCGACTGGCACTTCCGCTCGGAAGCGTCAGAGTATAGCGAAGCAACTGTGGGCTTCTGTTGAGTCGCAGAAACCGAAACCCTCTCTTCTCCATGCTTCCCCTCGTAAGGAGCATGCCCGGGAGACTTTCCTCATGGGAAAGTCGAGACCCAAGGGAGGGGCCAAACGGGTCATCCTCCCGTGTCGGGAGTGGTGAATCCTTCTCAGGATATCGCCTCTGTCCTGATGTTTTTGGAGCGACAGCGACGGGAGGATGCTGCCAGACAGGAAGCTCTGTGTAGGAAAGAGGCAACGCTCCGTAGGGAAGAGGCAACGCTCCGTAGGAAGAGTTGGATAGGATGGAGGCTCTGCGCAGAGAGAAGGCTGCCAGACAGGAAACTCTGCGTAGAGAGGAGGCTGCCAGACAGGAGGCCCTCCGTCGGGAAGAGTTAGATCAGCGTAGAGAGGAGGCTGCCAGACAGGAAGTTCTGCGTAGGGAAGAGATGGAACAACTTCTTTCGCGGACTCCCGCATCTGTAAATCAGGGGGTTAATCACCAGGCAAGTGATAGAGTTAGAGGCCCAAAATTAAAGCTTCCAGAGTTCAGACCTAGTGAGGACATTGATATGTACTTGGAGCATTTTGACAAGGTAGCAAGTTCGTGCCAATTGTCCGAGGAACAAAGGCCATGCACCTTTTTTCTGGATTATCGGGTGCTGCAAGGGAGTGTGTGCTCACTCTAAATGAAGGCGCGTCTTATGCAGACATGCAATTGGCTCTGCGTAAACGTTTCCACCTTACCCCAGAGACGTACAGGAGGAAGTTTAGGTCCATGAAAAAGAATAACGACGAGACCTTCGTGCAGTTTGGAGATAGGCTGCGCAAAACGCTAGGGTACTGGCGTCAGTTGGCTAAGCTGGAGCTTGAGGATCTGATTCTCATCGAACAGCTTACCAACACCGTGTCCCCAGAGTTGAGGATCCGAATAGGCGAGACAGCACCACAGGATTTCGCGGCTGCGATTCATACTGCTGAGGTGTTTGCTGAAGCCCATAGAGCTTATGGGCATCGCCCAGATACGGACAGGAAGACCCTCACAGGATTTAGTGGCAACAAGGCGCCGACGACTGCTAGCGGGTTGAACAAGGCAGGCAGTTCATCGGGGACCTCAGTACCCGACTGTGTTTTCTTTGTGGTCGTCCCGGCCACATTAGGAAAGATTGCCCTAAAGCCGCCGGTAGTCACGGGCTAGTCCTTTCCAGCGTCCTCGTTGCCTCGGCTAACGTGGGGTCCATCCCAGCTTCTGGTGGTACAGAGTGTCCAGTATTTCTTTCTGTTGTTGGTTCTTCCTTGGTCGACTCCATCAGGGATTCGGGAGCATCAATGCTCTTTGTGGATAAGGATTTGGTTTCCCCTGAGGCTCACCGGGGCGCCAGTTACGATGTGTGCGGGTTGGAGGCTGGTTTTACCTCCACCCGTCCTTCTGTACTCATTCCTATCTCCACCCCCTACTTCTGTGGCGAAGTATGGGCCATCGCGGTGGAGCGACCTCTGTATTCCCTTCTCATAGGGAATACCATCACCTTTGCAGACGGACGCAGTCAGTCTGTGTCTATGGATCTGCCCGTACAGGCGTGTGTGGGAGTTACCACGCACGCCAAAGCCAAGAAGCAGGAGCAGGAATTGCGTCCCGTTCTTCAGCCGATCTCTGACGAGGTTCTTGCAAGGGCCGACCCTGCTACCATGGTTCGTCTTCAGGCCAGGGACTTGGATGTCCAACGCCTACGACAACTGGTGGATCGTCCTGCTCAGTCGGCCCGACATGCCAAGGTGAGCTTTAAGCTCCACAAGGAATCCTCTTTAGGGTCTTCACTCAGGCAGATCGGGTGGCCAAGCAGCTAGTCGTTCCCCAAAGCTTGAGAGAATCTGTTCTCCGGCAGGCCCATGATTCACCCATGGCAGGCCATATGGGCTCAAAGCGGACTCTCGAGCGAGTAAGACAAGACTTTTTCTGGCCGGGGATGAATTCTCAGGTTAGTCAGTACTGCCGCAGTTGCGATGTCTGCCAACGGACAACGCCTAAGGGTCGCTTGACGTGTGTTCCCCTAGGATCAGTGCCACTGGTTGGGGAGCCATTCAGCAAGGTTGGTGTCGACCTGGTGGGACCCATTAATCCACCATCCGATCGTGGTCACCTCTACATCTTGGTAGTGGTAGACTACGCGACTCGATACCCAGAGGCTGTCCCGCTTAGGACTATCGATGCCCCAACTGTTGCTGAAGCTCTCTGGCAGATTTGGACGCGCACTGGTGTGCCCAAGAAGAAGTACGGCCGGAAGTTTGTACTGGAGAGCAATCATCATCCTCTGCAGTACCTGGACCGGATCCGGCCAGTCAGTCGTCGACTCATGGGTTGGGCAGTGGAACTGCAGAGTCGTGCTTTCACTTTTCGCCATATCAAGGGTTCCAGCAATACGGATGCTAACTATTTCAGCTGAGCTCCATAGTCAGCACACCCATTGGGGAAATCAGTCAGAGGGACAATTACCCTCAGCCAAGGTTATGTCCCCTTTTTGGTCTGTGTACCAGGTGTAGTGACAGTTAACGGTAGTGAATCATCACCTGTCTCGGATTGCTATTTCATTGTCTGAAGGTTTGCTTAGTTGTTTGATAAATGTAGTATTATGTATCTCCCTGTAAAATTCTATCGTAGAATGTTTGTATTGGATTTATCGTACTCTGTCGATCACAGAGGGTTGGGTTCGGTCCTATTGTTGTGAATTTGCACATGCGTCAAGGTTCAAAGGAGCACTGTATCTCAGAGAAACAGATGCTTTTAGAAGGGGGGTTTGTCACGAGGCCCATGACGATTGGCCCATCTTGGCTGGTAGAATTATTCATTTATTTATTGTCGTTGTTGTTGTCGTGTATCAGTCCCTTAATGTGGCTTGTGGTGTGGTTGCACCTTAATGTAGTTCAGCTCAGGTTAGGTTTACTTTCTCTCTCTCTCTCTAATTTCACTGTCCGTGCAATTCATCCTGCAGGTTCACGGGTGGCTGGTACCTTTCTCTTGAACTGGCTGTCTCTATCGGCCTCTCACCTGTCTTTTTACCTGCCGCACGTGCAGCATTCCTCTTAGCTTGAGGTATTCTCACTCTGTGACGTAGGATGGCATGTTGGCTGCCATCGGTTAGGGAGGTTTGCTCTTCACTCGAGCGGAAGATGTCCCTGGGAGCGCCCGCTCCGGTTTTGGTTCTATACCACATCGTCGAAGGTACGGTCTGTACCTTCATTCCTGCAGTCGGCCTGTAGGGGAGGGACGTCACGTCATCTTTTCCGCATCTGCTCTGCTGGTCCTCTCGACTGGACAGAGGGCAGAGAGTCACTTGACCCGCCACCTTTTTGGGTCACCCACGGGTAGCTGGTAAGCATCAGTTTCGTGGTTTGTTTGTTTTTTTTGTTGTTAGCCAGCTAATTCTTCTCTTTTGCGCAATTTCCTTTTGTTTCAAAATTATAAAAGAAATATTGTTTGAGACCACTTTTTCTGGTTAATTCAACTTTTAACCTCGCCATTCAAAATTATATCCAAAATTCTTTCTCTTTTCAATGCATCTGTGATGCGGTAGTCGGTGGGGATGGGGGAGAACCTGGTGATTTAGGGTTGGGACTTGCTTGGTCTCGCTTGTCCTCCCCTGTCACAATCGCCGGTCTCTTATTCTTAGGCCACCGTCTGTTTGTGTTTGCAAGGGGAACGAGTGTTTTGTGTTTGCGAGCGTGCGTACGCGTTATTAGTCGTTTGAATGCGTGGTTGGAGAATTGTTATTTTTGAAATGTTACTATAAAATGTGGGGATAATCGTGCCATTGAATTATGATTATTTGCAATTGTGGTGGCAGTTATAAAGCAATGGTTGCTGTATTAGTTCAGTTCCTAAGAAAGGAAAATGTTGAACGTGAGTGAGGGAAGGATGAAGATATAAATTGCTATTCGTTTGTTTAGCCTGTTAATGTAATCTCTTACCTGCTTCGTGTGAGGAGACCTTAGTGAACATTCCTCATTTGGTTTGTTTACTGTGTTATGCTCAGGTCTGTGTTGAGCTGGTGTTACTAATGTATTCAGCAAACACTCCCCTCGCCCACCATGCGAGTGGCTGTTAGGATTAAGCAGCAAATTTCAGACCGTACTGACTGCGGGGTTCTAGTACCCTTCTTTCCTTCCAGTTCCTTCCGTTTTCTCTCCTCCCGGGGGCTTCACCCGAAGCTTGCGCTGTTGGGGCCGCGCAGTGTGAGGAGCACGTGGACCTTGCTGGATGGTCCTAGCCCCTGTCTGGGACCTTCAGCGACAACGCCTCGTCCCACGGGATGCGTTCTCCACTGTCCTCGGACTTCCTACAGCTCATGTGACCAGTGTGGTTAGCTCTGTGTCGTGCAATTTGGGTGTGTGTGTGTGTCAAGGGTGTCAGCATTGAAAGACTCTGTTCAAGAACAGACCGGTTTGGGACCCCTGATTTGACCGGTACCTCAGAGGACTTTGGGAGGACAGGGGTGGGGGGGGGAACCACATAAAGCACAAAGGAACGTGTTTTGGGAAACGCGTATTTATGATTTGGTTATGTTGTGTGCGGGAAATGCTTGTTTGTGACTATGTGTATGTTATGTGTGTTGAATGCTTAATTTGTGTTTGTGCATGTTGTGTGTGTTGGAATGTTTTATTTGTGACTATGTGTGTGTTGGTGTGAATAAATGGTGTTTGTTTTGTAATCTTTCTTGTGTGGTCTCTTGCGGGGCGTGTGAGGTCAGTCACCCCCTTCCCACTCCCATCTAGACGATTGTCAGGGCAGACCTCTAGGGGTCGGTCGTGACAATAATAATAATAAAAATAATAATAATAATAATAATAATAATAATAATAATAATAATGAAATTTCATATGCGCCCCACCCTTTGTGAGCTCAAAGCGCTTAAAAAGTGTGATAAAGGCACAAACGACAATAAACAGCTGTGTTCATGCCAAAGATAGAAAGAAATAGAGGCAAACTCATAAATATTAAGCAACAAAGAAAACAAGTCACAAAAAATCTCACATAATTAAAATCACTCAATGACATGATGAATTCTAATATACAAAAGGGCAAGCGCAGCGCGTGCACACACACAAACAGCACACACACACACACACACACACAACACACACACACACACACACACACCCCACACGTGCGCGCGCGCGCGATCACATTTCTTTGAATAGCATGTAAACAGATATTTTGAAAAAGAAAGGACACAGAAATGAAAGGGAAAAATAAACATCGCACCATTTTTACATAGGCCTAATAAAAATTTCTGTTGGAAACAAAAAAAAAATCTTGTAAACTATTAAACAAGACGACAGAAGAGAAGTAGCAACACACACGCACGCACAAAGGCTGCACACGCGCCGGCCCGCTCGCACCACAAACACACGCGCGCGCACACCCACACACCCCGATACACGCACCACGGGACAGACCTGCACAGACATACAAACAGACAGACAAACATACACGTAACGGAACATTTGACAACTCTGCGAAAGGGGAAAGAATCTGAACTGGACAATAATTGACAGTGCTATAGTTTTCATGACACGGAATGGGGAAAGTACTTTTGGAATAAATGTGTTTTTAGCCTTGATTTTAAATGTGGAGAGGGATGGAGCATGGCGGAAGGAAAAGGGAGTTCTTTCCCACATGGACGGACCAAGGTAGAAGAACCCCCTTCTCAAAGTCTTTTTTGAGGTATTTGGGGTTTGGTTTGTTTAAGAGACGATTGTCGTCCAGAGGAAGTAAAGACCTAGGAGGAGTGTAAAACTGCAAGTTCAGACAAATAAATGGGTGATGTGCAACAAACACGCTATAACAAAGAGTGCAGATCTTATTCTTTATTCTGGCAGAAACAGGAAGCCAATGTAACTCGGACAGAAGAGGAGTTACTTTTTGTCTCCTTTGGAGCCTTGAAATTAGAGGAGCAGCACAGTTCATCACTCTTTGCAATTTGTCTGTAGATTTTTGGGCAGACCAGCTAGTAAGGCATTTACAGTAATTAATCGGGAAAAGTACCAGGATTTTTGATCAGTTTTGGCAGAACTGTGGTCGTAAGTGTCTGATGGGCCGATCTTCCGTTTTCAAAGTATGCTGATAGGGCCACTCTACTGATCTGATCTTCATTGACAATGTTTCGTCAAAGAACAACCCAAGATTTTGGGTGACTTGGTGAATGGGATCGTGCAGTGGCCAACAGTGAGAGAGCCCCGGGACGAAACAGATCCACCAGTACACTTTGTGTGGGTGATTTCTGTTTTTTCTTCATTGAGTTGAGTTTGTTTTTTGTTGTCAAAGTTTAACATCTGTATACAGCTTTTCTTGTTTGCAAACGTTCTGAATCTGTGGCTTAAGAAGCTGACATATACAATCAGTATCATCAGCAAACATTGTGATGAACAACAGATGTTGCTGGATAATATCAGAAAGAGTGCTGCTATCCATGGTGACAGGAATGGGAACAAGGACTGGACCCTTGGGGGACACCAAAGAGGCAGGGCCCACTTGGTGGATAGAGGTTCACATGGACAGAGACAACCTGTGTCCTGTTTGACAACTCCGACTGAAAAACGACAAGACTCATTTATGGAATACCAAAAACACATTGAAGCCGGAGTCAACAGAATATTCATGGTCGATTGTATCGAAGCGGCACTTACGGTAAGAAGTTAATAATTGCAATTGGTTGTCTTACTATTGCCTTCAAAGATCATTGAACCTCTTTAGCCTGGCAGTTCTTCTGTACTGTGACCAGCTATGATCGCAGCTGGAGTTTGATTCCAAAGTGATGAGTGTATCTGATGTTAAAAGCTGGGACAACCCATTTTTTCAGGAGTAAATCGCCCCGCGAGGATTTGAAAACAGGGCGGTTTAGTTGTTTTTTTTAGATGTTAGGGTCTAGAGAAGGCTTTTTAAGCAATGGCTTTACAATAGCATTTTTTCAGACAACTGGGAACACTCCATGCAGCATGCCATCCTTAATTGATGTCGCGTTAGTTAGTGGATAATTTCATCACCAACAATCAAACAAAGAGTGTTGGAACTGGGTCAGAGAACAGGTTTTGGGGACTATTTGCTAAATGGTTTTCTTTTCGGACATCAGATAGATACACCTGAAAAATATAGGCAAGATGTTTTGCCAACAAATTTGTCGTGCATCACAAACATGTCTGAGGGTAATGCGCAGGATATGGTCGATTATCACGGATGTCAAATCATTTGAAACAAATGTCTGGTAGTTCTTGTGAGAAACATGTTTGGGAGGACAAGGTCAATGGTTTTTTAATGTCATCAGCATTGTTTGTAATTTGAATAACTCTTTCCAGCGTCGTAAGACATCTGCAAACTTTTGAGCTGTTAAAATGAGATTTGCATGTCAACTAAGTTCGGTGATCTTGTGCTTGAGGTGATCATAATTTCGGAAACAATCAAACCCTGTGGAACAGCCAGCGTCGTTCATACAGCGTTCTTTCCTGCTTGAATCTCACGCAGCTCGGAGGTCACAGAGCGTACCAATGCGACCGAGTTTCGTTGTGGTCTTTGGGCGCCCTGATCTCAGGAGCTTGGACGTCAATGAGGGACCTCATTGGGCCGTTGAAATGAGACACAGCAGTGGTAGTAAAGGCTGGTGGCCACGAGGGCTGAGACATCAGCTTGTAGCTTGCCGTGTGATCCTTGCAGGTTCCTTACCGTACCATGTAGACCTGTTGCGGTTGCGGATTGGATGCTGTACAGAAGCACAACAACTGGCTACATGGTAGTGGGACTTACTGTGTGCTATGGCAAAGGGATCGGAGTTCATTCTTCTGCTGTAGATGATAGATCAAGTGTGTGACCTCATAGTGGGTGGGACTCTACTGTTGATACAATTTCAATGACTCATGGATTTCTTAATTTTCTTAGTGTTGTGATTAAGTGGGGAATCAAACTGGGCCTTAATGTCACCCACTATGCTAATTTTGCTTAAGGATATTGCAGTGTTTCAGGAAATCTGACAATAGTATATACTGGCGTCAGAAAGTTTGTTTATCTGCTCAGGGTGGTCGATAGACACAAAGACATGTGAAACTGATGGGGGATGAATTATAGGGAAGTTGAACAGCCTCCAATGACTGTTGAGGGGAAAAGGAAACTGAAGAAGTGACTGAACATGCTGCCGAGACCGGTCACGATGAGGAAACGCCAAACCGCGCCGCCCAGTGAAGCCCGAGGCAAAGGACGCATGACCCATGTACCACAGGTGTCATATCTTTACATTTAGCTCATCGCCATGGGGTTTGAGCCATGTTTCTGTCAGAAATAGAATGTCAAATTTTCATCAGTGATAAAGTTTTCGATGTTGTTCTCTTATTTTCTGTTCCCACGGCATGTGCAATAACCACACTCATCAACAGTCACTCATAAGATGCGTCTTTGTGTTGTTCTCCCAAATTCCTGTTATATATATCAGGCCCTCATTGACGACTAAATTCGTTATTGAGGGATGGAAAGCGTATATGACTGTCGAGTAATTTACAGTAGAAATTCTTCTTCGTGGATCCTCTTCTCCCTCTCGGAGATCATAGTTTAAAAAAACATTTAAATTCAGTCGGCAAGTTCTGGAGAACAGCCTTGGATTGACTTAGCTGCGGCGTCTTTGAGAGGATGTCCCATTACTCTAGGCTTGCTTGTCATAAACAACTATTGTCATACAGTTAATAGGTGCTGTTCTATGTCAGGTTCAACAGTCTTTAATGATCCAGCGCTCCAGGCAAAACTGCCTTTTTTCCCCTTGTGGATGTTGTGGGAATAGTATAGAATTTTTCCTTGTGGATTGCCCCCAGTATGGCGACGTAGAGTTTGATTTTTCATCAGTCAAAACAGCAGTCATTTCATTGCTGGATGTGCCTTATGGCGACCATAGTATGGCTTTTTCCCAAGGGGCTGCCCCCGTGCTACGCTGCCAAGAGCTGAGTCTAGGGATCTGTTTACAGTGGTGCACAGAAATGCGTTGCCCATGGAAAAATGCCCCCCTGAGGCGGGCCTAAAGATTAGTCTGCAAAACGATTGAAAGAAATATGTCCAATAAGCAGCGCTGGCTGATCAAAATGGTAGAAAAAAAAAAGCAACATCTTAGATGTGTGAATAGGTATCATCCATGGGACGACTTCGGTTCGGTGTCTCTGATCGTGGGTACAACTCAGATGTCCGCGCCATGTTGATGATTGTACACTTTCCCCGATTCTCTTCCATCTTCATTCATCATGGTGCTTCCTTGGTGCGTGCGAACTTCCCCACAAGTCCAGGTGGTTGTATTCCCCTTTTTTCGCTTGTGGCCTCGAGGTCATTTGTTTCTGGCAATGTGAGAAAAAGCGGGGGGAGATTCGAATGCTGCTGTGTCGATTAGCTGGTCATACAAGTCTTTCCTTTTCGGCCTTGTGGCGGTCTTTTGTCACTCGGTCTTCTGATCGAAGTTCAGAAGTCGTTGTGCTCTTCCCCCGTCATAATTTGGGAAACACGTATTAAATCCGAGGTCGACTTTTCCTACCTCTGCCGTGGGAATTTTCATGACGATGCTGATGATTTGGGGGGAATGGTTTGCTGTGGAGGTTAGCGCAATCTCGAGGGATAATGTTGCCTGAGGATCAGTGTTGGGTATAGGGTCTCGTCGATGGTGTGTAGTTGTAGTGTTGTCTGCAGCGTACGACGTTGCAGAGATGGGGACGTCCCTGTACACAGATGTGGAAGTTGAGACACTTAGGGTGGCTTTCTCTCTCTCTCTCTCTTCCCTCTCTCTCTCTGCTCTCTCTCCTCTCTCTATTCTCTCTCTCCCCCCCCTTCCCACCTTCTGATATCATATTCTACTATGAGAGCACTTATGTAGCGGTATCCTCAGTTAGAGCCAAGCTCAAGCACCACAGTCCTTGCTTACATTACACAAAGGGCTCTCTGCCCAGTTGGTAGAAAGCCGCTGAAGAAACTGCTGCTGGCCTATAGTTTCCATTCGAATGCGAAAATGCGAATGCGAAAGCGAATTGATTCTCTGCAGATAAAGGCCATCGCCCTACTGAAGGGGTGACACCGTAATACAACAACACAAGAACAATTCACCAGTAAGACAAATGGAAAAGAAATAGCTTATTACACGTATATGCACTACGCACATTATTATGAATTGAATCCCATTGTATTCGCTTTTTGAGTTCATTTATGTTACATAGCCCAGAATCCGAAAGTTCATTTATTTTCTTGTTGCTACCAACCAAGTAGACTCTAAAACTACAGGGGTCACAATAATACTTAGCTTAAAAATTTAACTTAAGGTCACTGGAGTGCAGGACAGCAAAGTAAAAAATGGATTTCATCTCCTTTGCCTGATTACACAAGCGACGCATCAATTCCTTATCTTTTCAGCAAACACTTGTAATTTAACCGATGGCAAGCAATGTCAGAGACCCCAAAATCTAAATTACTCATTGCACTCCTTAAACATCATATTTACTTCATTTCAATGTATGGTTCAACACATGTGTCTGTTTTTTCTAAAGAGTCTGTATTGTAGTAAAATCTGTCACTGTATTGAGTGGTCATGCCAGTCCTTGCCTTCTGAATCGATCATTCTTTGTTTAAAAACATTCAAATCCCGATATAACTTTTCCACGCCTGGTTGTCCCAAACATAAGCAAGCCATAAGAATTGTCAACATGACGAACATTGGTAGCCCATTTTTCTTGCATTACCATCCAACTGTCGCTATGTCTTATAAGCTATGTATGGTATCTTTACTTTCCTCCATTTGGTGATTTTTCAGCCAATATTAATACCGCTCTAAAAACAGAATTGATATAAATTGGATAGCTTCCGAGTTTCCCCATAAACAAATCATTTGGTGTTCCCGCTTGTCTACCATTCAAAAATCTTTATTGCATCAAGTGAATTTCTCCATTTCGACATTTTTTCTCGAGAGCCAAATTTCAGCCCATATTGTCAGATTGGCTGACTGCGAATCGAATCTTTTCAACAAAAGAAAATGCGCAACTATTCAATATCATGAAAAAAATATGAAGAGTACTGTGACGGCTCTACCTCTGCCATATTTGCTTATATTTGCCCCCCAACACGAGACACTTAATTTGGTAGTAAAGTACAAATCAAGATATTTGTATGCGTTGACTACACCAATGGAATTCACCCCCGTTGGTATATTTTTCCTTAGTGCCAATATCCACCTTTACGAAACACTATGATATTGGTCTTATTTCATATTTACTTTTATTCTAATTTAGGTAGCAGCTGTATGCAAGCCATGTTTTGCGTTTCCATTCCATCGGTGGTGGTATACATACGATGGTTACAAAAATACGTATTGTATACACAAGACATAATCATCCCAGTGCCACAGTAGACCCCTTTCTACAAAGTCTCTCTTGTTCTGTCCCTGTGTGTCAGTTCTGTCTGTCTGTCTGTCTGCACTCCCTTTCAGTCTATTCTCTTCTCTTACTCTCTTCTTCTCTCTCTCTCTCTCTCTCTCTCTCGTTATCTATAATATATATATATATATATATATTATATATATATATATATAAATATGTGTGTGTGTGTGTGTGTGGGTGTTGTGTGTGTGTGTGTGTGTGTGTGTGTGTTTTTTCTGTGTGTGTGTGTGTGTGTGTGTTGTGTGGGAGTGGCGTGTAGTTTCAAATGACTGTACCAATTACCCGCCTTCATAGGGGGTTTAGGCTTCGTGATTCAACCATCCAAAATCTCTCTCTCTCTCTCTCTTCCTCTCTACTCTCTCTCTCTCTCTCTCTTCTCTCTCTTCTCTCTTCTATATCTACTCTCGCTCCTCTCTCTTCCTCTCTCTCTCTCCACACACAACACAAATCAACACACACACACACACACACACACTCACAACACAAACACAACACACCACAAAACCAACGACCACACACACACCGCATGCAACGCACGCACGCCGCACGCATTGCACGCCGCACCAACACACAACATGCAGTTGTTTACACATTTTCCTTACTCGCCAGGTTGTCTGTCAGCGGCTGGCCTTGTTGTCACTTGCTGCCTTATGTGGTTCATCGTGTTCTTGGTCTCTTTCATTCTGTGGCACTATGATGGCGTAAATAAAAACGATAGCATGAAAAAAATGATTGCAGGTTAAACTGTTTTAAAGACTCATACACACACGCCCACCGCTCTCTTCTCTTCTCTCTCTCCTCTTTCTCGTCTCTCTCTCTTCTCTCTCTCTGCTCTCTTCTCTTCGTGCACTTGTGCTTTTCTTTAAGTAAAATTACGCATGAAATTTATTTGTATTGTTTGTACATCACAATATTCACATCTCGCACACACCAACAACACACACCCAACGCGAGCGGCGCGCCACACCCACCACACAACAGCCACACACCACACCCCACAACACACCCACACCACACTACAACACACACACGTACACACCACAACCCACAACCACACACCCACCACACCCTCACACATATATCTACATCATATATATATATATTTATTTATACTATATACTATATCATATATATATATATATATATATATATATATATATATATGTATATATATATATATGAATTATAAACAAAGCTTGCTCTTATGTCTTAGATTGAAGAAATAGGGGGAGATGAGCATTCATATCTGCAGTGGCAGATATGAATGCTTATCTCCCCCTATTTCTTCAATCTAAGACATAGAGCAAGCTTTGTTTATAATTCAATATTTCTTGCAGTCATTGCAACACCTAGCTGCTCTGTAAGTTGCTGGAACGGTGCGGTACTTATCCTTGGAATTTATTAGTTTGTTGTATATATATATATATATATATATATATATATATATATATATATATATATATATATATTTTATATATATATATATATATATATATATATATATATAAAATCAGAGTTAAAAAGCCACTCAGAACGTTAAAAGTGCTCAACCATGTAGGGAGCGACATACCAGTTTAAAATAGGATTTTAAAATGAAGAGATTAAAACCTACAAGCTTGTTTCAAGCTAAAAAACGCTCTCCTCAGGCATACAATTTCGGCACGCCACCGGTGTTATATATTGTGGTGTGTGGGCGTGCGAGTTCTGTGCGTGTGGCACGTGGCCTGCCGGTTTTTTCTTTTTGGGGGCGCGTTCAGGGGGGGCGTGTTACGGAATGGTGCATTGACAAAGATTTCCATTTATGCCTGCAATTGTTTATCATTTCTACTTTAGAGTTCAGGGATGCTAGGTGGGGTTTACATAATATCAGCCACTTTTCTGTAGTACATAAGTTGCATTTTTTAGAAATGTTGTTGTATATATATATATATATATATATATATTATATATATATATATTATATATATATGCGTACATACGTGCGTGCAAACACACACACACACACACACACACACACACACACACACACACAACCCCAATATATATATATATATGTATATATATATATATATATATATATATATATATATATATATATATATATATATATATATATATTATAGAGAGAGAGAGAGAGATGCTGAACAATTAAGTAGTGGGGGAAAACAAGTGCAGGTTGACAAATTCTTCAGTCGTTATAGTAATGACTTGGCAAAGATTTGGAAAAAAAAATGTAATTGAAGATGAAGAAAATGGGGGGAATATATTATAACTATGAGAAGCCCTTCACTAGCTGCCTGAGGGAACCATCGTAATCCCTCCTGAAAGCACATTTATTTGTATTGCCTGCTCCTAGGCCTTTCGTCCGCTGATCGGACTCATCAGGAAGACGCGGCTGATTGTGTCTGTGCTCTTGGTGTCAAATAGAGACACACCACAGTCCATAATACTGTGGTGTTCTCACCACCAAGGTGCATACGTGCATACGTGCAAACACACACACACACACACACACACACACACACACACACAACACACACACACACAGATATATATATATATATATATATATATTATATATATATATATATATATATATATATATATAATATATATATATATATACATGAATATTCCTAAACACATACACGCACGTATACAGAGAAAACAAATGCTCACGTACACATACGTCGGCATTCAAAGACAGCGCCAACGACACACCAGGACAGACAGCCCACAACACACCACGACAGAGAGCCCCAACACACCAGGACAGACGGCCCACTACACACCACGACAGACAGCCCACTACACACCAGGACAGACAGCCCACAACATACCAGGACAGACAGCCCCAACACACCAGCACAGACAGCCCATTGCACACCACGACAGACTGCCCACTACACACCAGGACAGACAGCCCACAACACACCAGGACAGACAGCCCACAACACACCAGGACAGACAGCCCACAACACACCACGACAGACAGCCCACTACACACCACGACAGACAGCCCACAACACACCAGGACAGACAGCCCACTACACACCAGCACAGACAGCCCACTACACACCAGGACAGACAGCCCACAACACACCACGACAGACAGCCCACTACACACCAGGACAGACAGCCAAAACACACCAGGACAGACAGCCACAACACACCAGGACAGACAGCCCACTACACACCAGAACAGACAGCCCACAACACACCACAACAGACAGCCCACTACACACCAGGACAGACAGCCCACAACACACCAGGACAGACAGCCCACTACACACCAGGACAGACAGCCCCAACACACCAGCAAAGACAGCCCACAACACACCAGCACAGACAGCCCACTACACACCGGGACAGACAGCCCACTACACACCAGGACAGACAGCCCACTACACAGCAGGACAGACAGCCCACTACACACCAGCAAAGACAGTCCACAAACACACCAGCACAGACAGCCCACTACACACCAGGACAGACAGCCCACTACACAGCAGGACAGACAGCCCACTACACACCACGACAGACAGCACACAACACACCACGACAGACAGCCCACTACACACCACGACAGACAGCCCACAACACACCACGACAGACAGCCCACAACACACCACGACAGACAGCCCACTACACACCACGACAGACAGCCCACAACACACCAGAACAGACAGCCCACAACACACCACGACAGACAGCCCACAACACACCGCGACAGACAGCCCACTACACACCAGCACAGACTGCCCACAACACACCACGACAGACAGCCCACAACACACCACGACAGACAGCCCACTACACACCACGACAGACAGCCCACAACACACCGGGACAGACAGCCCACAACACACCACGACAGACAGCCCACTACACACCAGGACAGACAGCCCACAACACACCAGCACAGACAGCCCACTACACACCAGGACAGACAGCCCACAACACACCACGACAGACAGCCCACTACACACCAGGACAGACAGCCCACTACACACCAGGACAGACAGCCCACTACACACCACGACAGACAGCCCACAACACACCACGACAGACAGCCCACTACACACCACGACAGACAGCCCACAACACACCACGACAGACAGCCAACAACACACCAGGACAGACAGCCCACAACACACCACGACAGACAGCCCACTACACACCAGGTCAGACAGCCACCTAGACACCGGGACAGACAGCCCACAACACACCACGACAGACAGCCCACTACACACCAGGACAGACAGCCCACCACACACCACGACAGACAGCCCACAACACACCAGCACAGACAGCCCACTACACACCAGGACAGACAGCCCACAACACACCACGACAGACAGCCCACTATACACCAGGACAGACAGCCCACAACACACCACGACAGACAGCCCACTACACACCAGGACAGACAGCCCACAACACACCAGCAAAGACACCCACAACACACCAGCACAGACAGCCCACTACACACCACGACAGACAGCCCACTACACACCAGCAAAGACAGTCCACAACACACCAGCACAGACAGCCCACTACACACCAGGACAGACAGCCCACTACACACCAGGACAGACAGCCAACTACACACCAGCACAGACAGCCCACTACACACCACGACAGACAGCCCACTACACACCGGTACAGACAGCCCACAACACACCAGGACAGACAGCCCACAACACACCAGGACAGACAGCCCACACCACACCACGACAGACAGCCAACAACACACCAGGACAGACAGCCCACTACACACCAGGACAGACCACCCACCACACACCACGACAGACAGCCCACAACACACCAGCACAGACTGCCCACAACACACCAGGACAGACAGCCCAACACACCACGACAGACAGCCCACTACACACCACGACAGACAGCCCACAACACACCGGGACAGACAGCCCACAACACACCACGACAGACAGCCCACTACACACCAGGACAGACAGCCCACAACACACAAGGACAGACAGCCCACTACACACCAGGACAGACAGCCCACCACACACCACGACAGACAGCCCACTACACACAGGACAGACAGCCCACCACACACCAGGACAGACAGCCCACTACACACCACGACAGACAGCCCACAACACACCAGGACAGACAGCCCACTACACACCACGACAGACAGCCCACAACACACCACGACAGACAGCCAACAACACACCAGGACAGACAGCCCACTACACACCACGACAGACAGCCCACTACACACCAGGTCAGACAGCCCACTACACACCGGGACAGACAGCACACAACACACCACGACAGACAGCCCACTACACACCAGGACAGACAGCCCACCACACACCACGACAGACAGCCCACAACACACCGGGACAGACAGCCCACTACACACCACGACAGACAGCCCACTACACACCAGGACAGACAGCCCACCACACACCACGACAGACAGCCCACAACACACCGGGACAGACAGCACACAACACACCAGAACAGACAGCCCACTACACACCACGACAGACAGCCCACAACACACAGGACAGACAGCCCACAACACACCAGGGCAGACAGCCCACAACACCCACGACAGACAGCCCACTACACACCAGGACAGACAGCCAACAACACACCAGGACAGACAGCACACTACACACCAGGACAGACAGCCAACCAATCCCCAGGACAGACATCCCACAACACACCAGGACAGACAGCCCACAACACACCAGGACAGACAGCCCACAACACACCACGACAGACAGCCCACTACACACCAGCACAGACTGCCCACAACACACCACGACAGACAGCCAACAACACACCACGACAGACAGCCCACAACACACCACGACAGACAGCCCACAACACACCGGGACAGACAACCCACAACACACCACGACAGACAGCCCACAACACACTGGGACAGACAGCCCACAACACACCAGGACAGACAGCCCACAACACACCACGACAGACAGCCCACTACACACCAGGACAGACAGCCCACAACACACCACGACAGACAGCCCACAACACACCGGGACAGACAGCCCACAACACACCAGGACAGACAGCCCACTATACACCACGACAGACAGCCCACTACACACCAGGACAGACAGCCCACAACACACCACGACAGACAGCCCACAACACACCAGGACAGACAGCCCAATACACACCAGGACAGACAGCCCACAAATCCCCAGGACAGACAGCCACAACACACCAGGACAGACAGCCCACAACACACCAGGACAGACATCCCACAACACACCAGGACAGACAGCCCACACCACACCAGGACAGACAGCCCACAACACACCACGACAGACAACCCACTACACACCTGGACAGACAGCCCACAACACAGCACGACAGACAGCCCACAACACACCGGGACAGACAGCCCACAACACACCAGGACAGACAGCCACAACACACCACGACAGACAGCCCACTACACACCATTACAGACAGCCCACAACACACCACGACAGTCAGCCAACAACACACCAGGACAGACAGCCCACCACACACCAGCACAGACAGCCCACAACACACCAGGACAGACAGCCTACTACACACCAGGACAGACAGCCCACAACACACCAGGACAGACCACCCACCACACACCAGGACAGACAGCCCACAACACACCAGGACAGACAGCCCACAACACACCACGACAGACAGCCCACAACACACCACGACAGACAGCCCACCACACCAGGACAGACAGCCCACCACACACCAGCACAGAAAGCCCACAACACACAGGACAGACAGCCCACTACACACCAGGACAGACAGCCCACAACACACCACGACAGACAGCCCACAACACCCAGGACAGACAGCCCACAACACACCACGACAGACAGCCCACAACACACCACGACAGACAG
>CM031614.1:72174464-72179746 GCA_018398815.1 Conus ventricosus
ACCCTTCCTCTCCGCTTACCAATCCCTCCACATGATTAATCCTTTGCTAACTGATCTGCATTGTATTCCAGACCTGCATTATCTTTGTATTATCGGAACTACTAACACAGCTAACAAGACGTTCTTTTTTGTGCTGATATCCGTGCATTATTTTCGAAAATTTGTTATCTGAACCAAAGTTGAACGAGTTCATCTTGGGGTCACAGTCGATCTTTCCGGCAAGTTTGAGTAAAATCGGTTCCACAGTGAGCGTGTGTGTGTGTGTGTGTGTGTGTGTGTGTGTGTGTGTGTGTGTGTAATCCTGTCAAGAGACCGATCAACAAACACTGACTGACTGACTGACTGACTGAAACCATTTACTGTCAGATTAACATAGTGTTGCACTGACAAACACACACACAAACATTGGTATACACATAAATCAAATCTCCTTGACGGATAGAATAATGGTTTAGACAGGATCAGACGGGGCACTTTGAACAGGAAAGAGGGGCATGGATACTGTAAACGGCCCAGTCGTTTTCAGCTCAGTGTCCTGGGGATGCTGTGAGCATCTGAGCAGCATGATTCTGTCTTTCTTCTCGCCCCAGTGTCAACATCTTCAACCAATTATCAAGCAGAGACTTTACTTACTCACTGTTCAGGCCAGCCTAACTCAAAAGACTACATACAGCTTTGAAGAACGTTTAAGTTCCCAAACATAGCTGCTATATCTACAGACTATGGATCTTCAATAATTACCACTCATTAACACCACTGACTACGTAACATTCTCAGTACCGTTTCAATAGCAGGAGCAGCATTGTCACTTCACTGTCATAATCGTGGTAATATTTTTCATCACCGTCATTGAATAATAATGAAAAGACAGCCACAAGTGGAGGAAGAGGAAAGACATTAGGAACAGTGTGAGAAAGAAGTATGATTAGGAAAATAATCGTCGTCGTGGTCATCATCATCATCATTATCCTCTTCCTCTTCCTCCTCCTCCTCCTCCTCCTCCTCATCATCATCATCATCATCATCACTATTCTCTTCCTCCACCTCCTCCTCCTCCTCATCCTCATCATCATCATCATCTTCATCTTCATCATCATCGTCATCATCATCATCGTCATCATCATCATCATCGTCATCTTCATCATCATCGTCATCGTCAGGATCATCATCATCATCATCTTCATCATCATCATCATCTTCATCATCATCATCATCATCATCATCATCATCATCATGGTCTTCATCATCAACATCATCATCATCATCATCATCATCATCATCATCAATATCTCGATGACCAACAAAACTAAACGGACATGTTCACAATCAAGGGAGGACACAAAGCTGACCCTCATTGCCCCTGTCTCCAGATGAGGTCGTTGTCCTGAAGGAAGTAGTGGAAGGAGACCGGCATGGTTGTCGTTCGTACCGGATGTTGTCAATGGCAACCACATCTTCCGAGGCAACCTGACGTAACCCTTGAATCAGGATCTGCACATGGCATTGTGATTCTCTCTAACTCTCTCTCTCTCTCTCTCTCTCTCTCTCCTCTCTCTCTCTCTCCTCTCTCTCTCTCTCTCTCTCTCTCTCTCACACACACACACACACACACACACACACACACACACACACACACACACACACACCACACACACACACACACACACACACACACACACACACACACACTGCTGTACTCCCTTTTTAATCACTACTCATCACTCCGTAAATGTGGATACAGCAAAAACAAATAATTAATGTTGATTTGCTGAAACCAGGAAACTACTAAATTGAGTTTTTTTTTTTTAATTTAAAAAAAGAGTGCGAGTGAATTAATCAGTCAACTATCAGTACTTAAAGGCGTCGCCATTTTGAATCTCATTAGCTTCATCCTCATCATGGCCATTTTCAGACTTGCCACCATTACCTGTTTTCTGCGGTCATCTGCGAAGGTTGGAACCACAAACCTAAATCTTATCCACGTCAGTAATGAACAGACACGTCGTTTTTTTGTGCGAGACCACCAACGCGGGAGATGTCTCCTGCTCTCTGCCTCTACAAACTTACTGATTTCGGCGTGCGGGTACAGTATTGTCATGTACTGTTTGATTAATAGGCGTACTTCTTGCATTCTTCTCCGTATCCTATTAAAGATCCAGAACCCGCGTCAAATTTCTGTTGTTCATCATCATTGTATCATCACAGTAACTCGTAGGGGATGCTGTGACGGACGTTCAGGTAATCAGGGATCTTCATAGTCCTCTGTTCTCAACAATTAAGCAGTCCACGCGTTTGTGATGTCCCTCCAGGGCGTCTTCAGTCTTCGCCCTGGGATCTCCATCTTCTGCAGTACTGTAGTATGGTCATGGTCAGGGCGTCTTCAGTCTTCGCCCTGGGATCTCCATCTTCTGCAGTACTGTAGTATGGTCATGATCAGGGCGTCTTCAGTCTTCGCCCTGGGATCTCCATCTTCTGCAGTACTGTGGTATGGTCATGGTCAGGGCGTCTTCAGTCTTCGCCCTGGGATCTCCATCTTCTGCAGTACTGTGGTATGGTCATGGTCAGGGCGTCTTCAGTCTTCGCCCTGGGATCTCCATCTTCTGCAGTACTGTAGTATGGTCATGGTCAGGGCGTCTTCAGTCTTCGCCCTGGGATCTCCATCTTCTGCAGTACTGTGGCATGGTCATGGTCAGGGCGTCTTCAGTCTTCGCCCTGGGATCTCCATCTTCTGCAGTACTGTGGTATGGTCATGGTCAGGGCGTCACGGTAAGAGACACGCCTGTTCCAGACAAACTCGTGGATCTGGTTGTAAAGTGAGACGACTGCAGGCGGAAATCTAAACAAATCTTAAATAAATATTAGCAAACCGCCCAGAGAAACGTGGACGAACGAGTCACAAGACAAAACACGACGCGTTTCGACCTCTTAGCTCTTCTTCAGGCAAGACACAAACAAATAGGACAACGACAATTCACTTAGCTTTGATCGCTTCAGAGTTCAGCGCAAGGAAGAAGCTAACCGATTATTCAACGCCTTCCTTGCGTTGAACTCTGAAGCGATCAAAGCTAAGTGGATTGTCGTTGTCCTATTTGTTTGTATCTTGCCTGAAGAAGACCTTAGAGGTCGAAAAGCGTCGTGTTTGTCTTGTAACTCGTTTGTCCACGTTTCTCTGGGCGGTTCGCTAACATTTATTTAAAACTCGTGGAGTTTGATCACTGGGATGAGACGTTATGTCTGCCTTTCAGAGTGAGTTCAACTGGTGAAGGAACCACGGTCTTACTGAGCCTCCATAGTCTCTAAAACAAAACTGGAATAGTGCTGCCTTACTCATAGAAGGTCATGCAAGTACGGGTACGCCTGTAGAATCAAGGGCACGAAAGTCGCGTATGCTTTGAACATACAGGCGAAAAATGAGTATGACAAGAATTCAGAATCAGAGGAATTATCTTTAATTATCCCCCCCCCCCCCCAACCGTAGGATTACAAAAACCATACGACATGCACATAATGCATGATTGAATATTACATGTACATATGCGTAATCAATCAATTGGAAACGATACGTAGGCATAATCAGTCAATTGGGGATGAGTCCAGGATTGGAAAGAGAGAGGAGAGAGAGAGAGAGAGAGAGAGAGAGAGAGAGAGAGAGAGAGAGAGAGAGAGAGAGAGGGGTAAGAATTGGAGAGAACTCTGAACTCTGAATTTTTTAATTGTAAGGCCACCGACCTGTATACAATGGGTACATGTTTGCTGAGAATGAAATAAAAATGAGTACGGGTCATCAACAAAAGGAAGTAGCTTGTTTTCAGAAACACTCAAGCAAACAATTACAAGGGGAAATAATTCAAGGAAACAAACCAAGATAAAAAAAAAAACATTTTCACTTGCGTTTGGAACCAAACACAATACATGAATTAGAAAGAGAGAGAGAGAGAGAGAGAGAGAGAGAGAGAGAGAGAGAGAGAGAAGGAAAGCAAAGAAAACTCTCACTGCTGACACTTTGACACAATTGTGTAGGTAACTACACGATTAAAAAAAAAAGCAGAAATCTTGAACTGCAAGTAAATATGACCCCATTGGTATGAATTTTCATCGTATGCATATGAACAAGTTTGAAACAAAATATGAACTTGCTCTCTATAAAAATGTGATTATATGGAGAGAAAAAAGAGTGGATCCAGACTTTGTTTTTACCTCTCCCCTCTCTCTCTCTCACCATTTTGAGTTCACTTGGTTTCCGTTGTATTGGTTTTGAATTTATACATTTTCGTTGCACCTATTTCCTTCATTGTTTGTCCTTGAGGACAGGATGTACAGAAGCCTTTAGGTGCTTCTTCTTCGTCTTCGTCTTCTTCTTCTTCTTCTTCTTATTATTATTATTATTATTATTATTATTATTATTATTTATTCATTTTTTCGTTCTTTCTTTCTTTTCTATGCACACGTATAGCATTAGATCGGAACAAGAAACATTTGCTAATACCAGGCAAGGTTTCGTTTTTTCTTACACATTCTGACGAGTTGTCAACAGATATAGGCACACATCACTATTACATAGCTAAACCCTCTTTTGGGGTTTTCTTTTTTGTTTCCTTTTTTTTTTTGTTTTGTTAGCTGCTTACACACACAGACACACACACACACACACACACACACACACACACACACACACACACACACACACGCGCGCGCGCGCGCGCGCACACACACGCACGCACGCACGCACGCACGCACGCACGCACGCACGCACGCACACACACACACACACACACACATACACACACACACACACACACACACACACACACACACACATATACACACACACACACACACACACACACACACACACACACACACACACACACACACACACACACATTGAGAAGTACTCCATTACAGCATCAACAGCTCTACGTGTATTTTACTCTATCCAAACACAAGAACTCAATCATCAACACCGCCAACACATCAAGTCAGGAAGCCACACACAGTCACGCACTTACTGTAAAATTCCTCATTCCAAGGACAGGCACAGATGCCCGATGCCAGCCATCCTCACCACTGGAATTGACCGCCCAAATGCGATGGAACTTGCCATCCGAGGTCTTCTGATAGACGCTGATTCCATTGACGGAGTGTCCAGAAGGAACGGGCTGGAGCCTATAGTGAAAAGCCAGACAGTAGTGGTGCTCCCGTGTCGAAGTACAAGACCCCGTCGTTTCAATAAATCCAGCTTTCTGGTTCTTCTTGAGGTACGCGTACTCGTTGTTTCCTTC
>CM031614.1:72192346-72211824 GCA_018398815.1 Conus ventricosus
CGTGTGGTCGCCTCGAAACTTCGAATCTGACCAAAGTTGGGTAACGAAGATCACCTGTATTTCATTTAAATCTGATATGTGCAGCCATTTTGACTGCATTTGGCACGTAAATCCCCTGTCCAATTTAAACACTTCCGAAAATGGTCGCATTTCTGTATAAGATGTAAAGATACCATGCATAACTCTGAAGGACTGATTGATAATCAATTGCAATAGGACAGGAGAATGGCCTCTCAAAGTGTTTAATTTTGAGGAAAACGAAAGCGTCATAAAGACATAGATCTTAAATACTGCATGACACTGAGTATAGAATAGGCTTGACAAGCACGTCACCTCCGTTCAGCATCAGTGTCCTGTTTCTGAATTCATCTTTTACTTCTCTTAAGACATTTTTACATCACTCAGCATTTGTTTTAATATTTGAAGGCACGTTTGACATCTCTGAAAATTTCACATTTCTGGAGACATCTTTTACACATCTGAAGATCCCTTTTACATCTCTGAAGACCCCATTCACATGCACATACACCACACACACACACACACACAACACACACACACACACACACACACACACACACACACACACACACACACACATACACACACACACTCATACACACACGCGCGCGCGCGCGCACACACACACACACACACGCACACACACACACACACACACACACACACACACACACACACACACACACACAGGACTTTCTTTATGATAACTGAAAGTTAAGGACATTTTCAGACGAGGAATGGGAGAAATTTTACACTACCAAAGTTTGACCCTCTTTCTCAACTTACGCGATGCAAGCCTCATGAATATCGTCCTTTTGACAGGGCGAAAATCGACAGGGCGAAAACCGACAGGGCGAAAGTCTTCCTCATGAATATCGTCCTTTTGACAGGGCGAAAATCGTCAGGGCGAAAAACGACAGGGCGAAAATCAACAGAGCGAAAGTCTTCAGAACAATATGGACACCAGACCGTAGGAGTTTAACAATGGTGTACTTGCTTTAGAGGAGGAACAGCTGCAGCATATAACGTTAAACACGGTGCCTGTTGATTAAGAGTAGCATGAATCCTGCTACTGTGTTCCATTCCTCAGTTGCGGCCGTGTTTGAGCTTCGGAGCTCAGACTGTGATTGCCTTTGACATTTCAGTGAGCTGTGACTGACTCCTATGCTGATGAAATTGGGGGTTACTTTATAACCATCCTCACCATCATCTTCCATGTGCCTGTGGATTTTCGAGGGCTGACTGCCAGAACCCAGTATCTCTGTTCTATGTATGTATTTCAGCGCCGTACGTCACCTTCTCTCTACAGATGCTACAAAAACTCTCATTTGTGCATTTGTCTTATCTAGAATAGATTACTGCAACTCACTTTTGGCCGGCCTTCCAAAATACCTGTTAGAAAGATTACAGCGAATCCAAAATCATGCAGCCCGAGTCGTCTGTAGAGCAGGAAAATATGATCACATTTCGCCTCTACTTCACTCTCTTCACTGGCTATCTGTCTCAAACCGTATCTCGTACAAAATCTCAACTCTCACTTTCTCTGCTCTCTTTGAAAATGGACCTTCTTATCTCACAGATCTCCTTAAAATCTACACCCCCTCTCGACAACTACGCTCCTGTGCTGACAACCGCCTTCTACGAATGACTCGCTTCAGGACTACTACTGGTGAAAGATCCTCTCTTTTCAAGCTCCAGCGACGTGGAACAGACTGCCAGACTCTCTCAGACATTCAGATTCTGTCCCTTCTTTCAAGTCTAAACTTAAAACCCATCTATTTTCTCATAATTAATCAATGCTGTGGGGGGGGGGGGGGGGGAGGGGGGGGGGGGGGACAACCTAACTCATAGCCGTCTGGGCCTGTTCAAATGTAGTGTATGTGTATGTTCTCCATTACATGTATTTGTTGTATGACTGAACGTTATAGGATTAAGTGTTTGCAGTGATACTTGAAAAATAAGTGAATGTCCCACTCGTAGGATTAGGATTTGTTTGTTATTGTAGTAATAGTATTTTTAGCTAGATGTAGGGTGTACTATTGTATATGAGAAGGGTGAATGTAGTATGACTTTGTAAAGCGCTTAGAGAAATTCGTTTGATTAAGCGCTATATAAGAAACCATTATTATTATTATTATTATTATATATTATTATTATTATTATTATATGAGATACTGGGTTCTGGCAGTCAACCCTCGCATTTATTATGATGCTAGTGTCAGGGTTTTCTTTATAAACGTCCCCATCCCACCCCTCTTCATTGTACGTGTGTATGTATACTCAGGCATTCCGTGGATTGCGTCCCCTGTCATATAGAGTTAGAGTTTCTTGTTTCTCTCTTCTTCGTTGTATGGCACTCTATTTTTTCTCCGTTTTGTCATATCTAAACGTGTCGAAAATGTCCTTCCTTGAAAATCTCTCTCTCTCTCTCCTCTCCTCTCCTCTCTCTCTCTCTCTCTCTCTCTCTCATCTCTCTCTCTCCCTCTCTCTCTCTCTCTCTCTCTCTCTCTCTCTCTCTCAACATGTCATGTATTGAAGATATTGTCCTCCCATCTCTCTCTCTCTCTCTCTCTCCTCTCATCTCTCTCTCTCTCTCTCTCTCTCTCTCTCTCTCTCTCTCTCTCTCTCTCTCTCTTCTCCTCTCAACATGTCATGTATTGAAGATAATGTCCTCCCATCTCTCTCTCTCTCTCTCTCTCTCTCTCTCTCTCAACATGTCATTTATTGAAGATAATGTCCTCCCATATCTCTCTCTCTCTCTCTCTCTCTCTCTCTCTCTTCTCTCCTCTCTCTCTCTCTCTCTCTCTCTCTTTATTCTCCTCTCCTCTCTCTCTCTCTCTCTCTCTCTCTCTCTCTCTCTCTCTCTCCAACATGTTATTGAAGATAATGTCTCCCATCTCCATCTCTCTCTCTCTCTCCTCTCTCTCTCTCTCTCTCTCTCTCTCTCTCTCTCTCTCTCTCTCACATGTCATTATTGAAAATCACTCCATCTTCCTCTCCATCTCTCTCTCTCTCTCTCTCTCTCTCTCTCTCTCTCTCTCTCTCTTCTCTCTCTCTCCTCTCTCTCTCTCTCTCAACATGTGTATTGAAGATAATTCCTCCCATCTCTCTCTCTCTCTTCTCCTCTCTCTCTCTCTCTTCTCTCTCTCATATCTCCATCTCTCTCTCTCTCTCTCTCTCTCTCTCTCCTCTCTCTCTCTCTCTCCTCTCTCTCTCTCTCTCCTCTCTCAACATGTGTATTGAAGATAATGTCCTCCCATCTCTCTCTCCCCTCTCTCTCTCTCTCTCTCTCTCTCCTCTCTCTCTCTCTCTCTCCTCTAATCTCTTCAAACATTCAATCATGACAGATAATCCCAGCCACTATGACCGATACAACATCTCATCTCGTCAAGGCTGCTGTCTGCAATAAGTCTATAACGCTCTCTCAATCTGATCACTGACCTCCTCTTAAATCATTTTTAAGGCCTCCTCTCTTTTGTTTTCTCACTCCTGCATGAAAACTGGTTAAATATTAAACTCGTGCCAGACATTACTTTCCAAACAACACCAGTTTCATGCAAGAAAAATAATCTGTCAGAAATTAACCAATTACGAAATTCCTGTCAGGCAACAGCGCTGCAAGGTTACTCTTCCCGCCTAGGCGCTAACAATCTTAACTGTAATAGAAACTATACAGAAATGAACCCAAATACGAAGTGTCCTTTTTGCGAAGAAGAAGAGACGGAACGCCATTTCTTAATGAAATGTCCAACCTACAATGAGCTAAGGCAAAAGTATATCTTGAAGCATATTAAACGAGATCATCACTCAGCCTTTTTAACGTTACTAAAATCAACTAAGGAGGAGGTGATAAGAGACACCGGTATGTTTATCCATCATGCAATGAATAGACGTAACCAGCTCATGTAACTTAGTATCTGAACCATTATACTATATAATAAATACCGTACGGTATGCAGAACACACTGTGTACAATGATGTTCCATGTATGCATGCAGTAAATTGTATACAGAATGTGCTATGTGTGATGATGCTTTTTAGGTACATGTGGAATCTGTTGTTGGTTTGCCTTGCAACTTCTTTCGTCGGCTGTGCTCATCAGCATTGGACGAGTCCATATGGCTAGGGGTTAATTGTTGAAGATGTTTCTGTGGCCAGCTTTGTTGCTGCAGCATGGACTGACCACTCCTGATGGTTGCCAATGGCGTACGCCATCCGCGACACATTATGAGATTTTGGTCATTGCCTGTTGGTCTGCCTATGTTGCTGTATGACACGGCCCTTGTTGCTAGTCCATCGTGAATCAAGTCAATTGTCGTAGGTTGTTAGCTGATGTTCATTGTCGACTTATGTTGGTTGCTCATGATTTGAATTTTGTTCTCCCATGACATATCATTAAATACACGGCTCCATAGATATGAAGGCTCAATTTGCATTGCAGACCCACATTGAGTTTGTTAACTAAATTATAATGAAAAAAGGGGGAAGAAAAAAGAAGGGAAATAAGGCATTGTTTATAGGATATTGTTTTATGGATATTACAATTTTGCAGTAAGGGGGGACCAAGAGCGATGACAAATTTTTATGAATTAACTTTTCGTTTTTCTTCCGTTAAACTCTCCACTTTGTTCCTTGATGTTGCATTTTGCGTAATTGCTGCTCATAGATGTCACCGGATGAATGTTATGGACGATGGCCCCACATTAAATTTCACCGTGTGCTTCACCGTGTGCTTCTCTCTCTCTCTCTCTCTCTCTCTCTCTCTCTCTCAACATGTCATTTATTGAAGATAATGTCCTCCCATCTCTCTCTTCTCTCTCTCTCCTCTCTCTCCTCTTCTCGTCTCCTCTTCTCTCTTCTCATCTCTCTCTCAACATGTGTATTGAAGATAATGCCCCTCCCATCTCTCTCTCTCTCTCTCTCTCTCCTCGTCTCTCTCTCCTCTCTCTCTCTCTCCTCTCTCTCTCTCGTCTCTCTCTCTCTCTCTCAACATGTGTATTGAAGATAATGTCTCCTCCATCTCTCTACTCTCTCTCTCTCTCTCCTCCTCCTCTCTCTCCCTCTCTCTCCTACTCTCTCTCTCTCTCTCCTCTCTCTTTCTCTCAACATGTCATTTAATGAAGATAATGTTCCTCCCATCTCTCTCTCTCTCTCTCCTCTCTCTCTCATCTCTCTCTCTCTCCTCTACTCCTCTCTCTCTCTCTCTACTCTCTCTCTCTCTTTCTCCCAACATGTGTATTGAAGATAATGTCCTCCCATCTCTCTCTCTCTCTCTCTCTCTCCTCTCTCTCCTCTCTCTCTCTCTCTCTCTCTCTCTCTCTCTTCTCTCTCTCAACAATGTCATTATTGAAGATAATGTCCTCCCATCTCTCTCTTCTCTCTCCTCTCTCTCTCACTCTCCTCTCGTCTCTCTCTCTCTCTCTCTCTCCTCTCTCTCTCATCTCTCTCTCTCTCTCCTCTCTCTCTCTCTCTCTCTCTCTCTCTCTCTCTCTCAACATGTGTATTGAAGATAATGTCCTCCCATCTCTCTCTCTCTCCTCTTCTCTTCATCTTCTCCTCTCTCTCCTCTCTCTCTCTCTCTCTCATCTCTCTCTCATCTCCTCTCTCTCTCTCTCTCTCAACATGTCATGTCATGAGTGTCGGTGTGTCTGTGAGTGTCGGTGTGTCTGTGAGTGTCGGTGTGTCTGTCAGCGTGAGTGTTGGTGTGTCAGTCAGCGTGAGTGTTGGTGTGTCTGTCAGCGTGAGTGTTGGTGTGTCTGTCAGTGTGAGTGTTGGTGTGTCTGTGAGTGTCGGTGTGTCTGTCAGTGAGTGTCGGTGTGTCTGTCAGCGTGAGTGTCGGTGTGTCTGTCAGCGTGAGTGTCGGTGTGTCTCTGAGTGTCGATGTGTCTGTCAGCGTGAGTGTCGGTGTGTCTGTCAGTGTTGGAGTTTGTCACCGTGAGTGTTGGTGTGTCTGTGAGTGTTGGTGTGTCTGTCAGCGTGAGTGTCGGTGTGTCTGTCAGCATGGGTGTCGGTGTGGTCTGTCAGCGTAAGTGTCGGTGTGTCTGTCAGCGTGAGTGTCGGTGTGTCTGTCAGCGTGAGTGTCGGTGTGTCTGTCAGCGTGAGTGTCGATGTGTCTGTCAGCGTGAGTGTCGGTGTGTCTGTCAGCGTGAGTGTCGTGTGTCTGTCAGCGTGAGTGTCGGTGTGTCTGTCACGTGAGTGTCGATGTGTCTGTCAGCGTGAGTGTCGGTGTGTCTGGAGTGTTGGAGTGTGTCACCATGAGTGTTGGTGTGTCTGTGAGTGTTGGTGTGTCTGTCAGCGTGAGTGTCGGTGTGTCTATCAGCGTGGGTGTCGGTGTGTCTGTCAGAGTGAGTGTCGGTGTTTTCGTCAGCGTGAGTGTCGGTGTGTCTGTGAGTGTTGGTGTGTCTGTCACCGTGAGTGTCGGTGTGTCTGTGAGTGTCGTGTATCTGTCAGCGTGAGTGTTGGTGTGTCTGTCAGCGTGAGTGTTGGTGTGTCTGTCAGCGTGAGTGTCGGTGTGTCTGTCAGCGTGAGTGTCGGTGTGTCTGTCAGCGTGAGTATCATTGTGGTGTGCAGCGTGAGTGTCGGTGCGTCTGTCAGCGTCAGTGTCGGTGTGTCTGTCAGCGTGAGTGTTGGTGTGTCTGTCAGCGTGAGTGTTGGTGTGTCTGTCAGCGTCAGTGGTCGGTGTGTCTGTGAGCGTGAGTGTCGGTGTGTCTGTCAGCTTGAGTGTTGATGTGTCTGTCAGCGTGACTGTCGGTGTGTCTGTCACGTGAGTGTCGGTGTGTCTGTCAGCGTGAGTGTCGATGTGTCTGTGAGTGTTGGTGTGTCTGTCAGCGTGAGTGTCAGTGTGTCTGTCAGCTTGAGTGTCGATGTGTCTCTCAACGTGAGTGTTGGTGTATCTGTCAGCGTGAGTGTTGGTGTGTCTGTGAGTGTTGGTGTGTCTGTCAGTGTGAGCGTCGGTGTGTTTGTCAGCGTGAGTGTCGGTGTGTCTGTCAGCGTGAGTGTTGGTGTGTCTGTGGTGTCAGTGTGTCTGTCAGCGTCAGTGTCGGTGTGTCTGTCAGCGTGAGTGTCAATGTGTCTGTCAACGTGAGTGTCGGTGTGTTTGTCAGCATGAGTGTCGGTGTTTCTGTCAGCATGAGTGTCGGTGTGTCTATGAGTGTGAGTGTTGGTGTGTCTGTCAGTGTGAGTGTTGGTGTGTCTGTCAGTGTGAGTGTTGGTGTGTCTCTCAGTGTGAGTGTTGGTGTGTCTGTCAGTGTGGGTGTTGGTGTGTCTGTCAGCGTGAGTGTCGATGTGTCTGTGAGTGTTGGTGTGTCTGTCAGCGTGAGTGTCAGTGTGTCTGTCAGCTTGAGTGCCGATGTGTCTCTCAACGTGAGTGTTGGTGTGTCTGTCAGCGTGAGTGTCGGTGTGTCTGTCAGCGTGAGTGTCGGTGTGTCTGTCAGCGTGAGTGTCAGTGTGTCTGTCAGCGTAAGTGTCAGTGTATCTGTCAGCGTGAGTGTCAGTGTGTCTGTCAGCGTGAGTGTCGGTGTGTCTGTCAGCGTGAGTGTTGGTGTGTGTGTCAGCGTGAGTGTCGGTGTGTCTGTCAGTGTGCTTGTTGGTGTGTCTGTCAGTGTGAGTGTTGGTGTGTCTGTCAGCGTGAGTGTTGGTGTGTCTGTCAGCGTGAGTGTCGATGTGTCTGTCAGTGTGAGTGTACGTGTGTCTGTGAGTGTCGGTGTGTCTGTCAGCGTGAGTGTTGGTGTGTCTGTCAGCGCTAGCGTGACTGTAGGTGTGTCTGTCAGCGTGAGTGTCAGTGTGTCTGCCTGCGTGAGTGTTGGTGTGTCTGTCAGCGTGAGTGTCGGTGTGTCTGTCAGCGTGAGTATCATTGTGTGTGTCAGCGTGAGTGTCGGTGTGTCTGTCAGTGTGATTGTTGGTGTGTCTGTCAGTGTGAGTGTTGGTGTGTCTGTCAGCGTGAGTGTTGGTGTGTCTGTCAGCGTGAGTGTCGGTGTGTCTGTCATGTGAGTGTTGGGTGTGTCTGTCAGTGGAGTGTTGGTGTGTCTGTCAGCGTGAGTGTTGGTGTGTCTGTCAGCGTGAGTGTTGGTGTGTCTGTCAGCGTGAGTGTCGGTGTGTCTGTCAGTGTGAGTTGTTGGTGTTCTGTGAGTGTCGGTGTGTCTGTCAGCGTAAGTGTTGGTGTGTCTGTCAGCGTGAGTGTCGGTGTGTCTGTCAGCGTGAGTGTCAGTGTGTCTGCCTGCGTGAGTGTCGGTGTGGTCTGTCAGCATGAGTGTCGTGTGTCTGTCAGCGTGAGTTGTCGGTGTGTCTGTCAGCGTGAGTGTCAGTGTGTCTGTCAGCGTGAGTGTTGGTGTGTCTGTCAGCGTGAGTGTCGATGTGTCTGTGAGTGTTGGTGTGTCTGTCAGCGTGAGTGTCAGTGTGTCTGTCAGCTTGAGTGTCGATGTGTCTCTCAACGTGAGTGTTGGTGTATCTGTCAGCGTGAGTGTTGGTGTGTCTGTGAGTGTTGGTGTGTCTGTCAGTGTGAGCGTCGGTGTGTTTGTCAGCGTGAGTGTCGGTGTGTCTGTCAGCGTGAGTGTTGGTGTGTCTGTGAGTGTCAGTGTGTCTGTCAGCGTCAGGTTCGGTGTGTCTGTCAGCGTGAGTGTCAATGTGTCTGTCAACGTGAGTGTCGGTGTGTTTGTCAGCATGAGTGTCGGTGTTTCTGTCAGCGTGAGTGTCGGTGTGTCTATGGAGTGTGAGTGTTGGTGTGTCTGTCAGTGTGAGTGTTGGTGTGTCTGTTCAGTGTGAGTGTTGGTGTGTCTCTCAGAGTGAGTGTTGGTGTGTCTGTCAGTGTGAGTGTTGGTGTGTCTGTCAGCGTGAGTGTCGATGTGTCTGTGAGTGTTGGTGTGTCTGTCAGCGTGAGTGTCAGTGTGTCTGTCAGCTTGAGTGTCGATGTGTCTCTCAACGTGAGTGTTGGTGTGTCTGTCAGCGTGAGTGTCGGTGTGTCTCTCAGCGTGAGTGTCGGTGTGTCTGTCAGCGTGAGTGTCAGTGTGTCTGTCAGCGTAGTGTCAGTGTATCTGTCAGCGTGAGTGTCAGTGTGTCTGTCAGCGTGAGTGTCGGTGTGTCTGTCAGCGTGAGTGTTGGTGTGTCTGTCAGCGTGAGTGTCGGTGTGTCTGTCAGTGTGATTGTTGGTGTGTCTGTCAGTGTGAGTGTTGGTGTGTCTGTCAGCGTGAGTGTTGGTGTGTCTGTCAGCGTGAGTGTCGATGTGTCTGTCAGTGTGAGTGTACGTGTCTCTGTGAGTGTCGGTGTGTCTGTCAGCGTGAGTGTTGGTGTGTCTGCCAGCGTGACTGTCGGTGTGTCTGTCAGCGTGAGTGTCAGTGTGTCTGCTGCGTGAGTGTTGGTGTGTCTGTCAGCGTGAGTGTCGGTGTGTCTGTCAGCGTGAGTGTTGGTGTGTGTGTCAGCGTGAGTGTCGGTGTGTCTGTCAGTGTGATTGTTGGTGTGTCTGTCAGTGTGAGTGTTGGTGTGTCTGTCAGCGTGAGTGTTGGTGTGTCTGTCAGTGTGAGTGTCGGTGTGTCTGTCAGTGTGAGTGTTGGTGTGTCTGTCAGTGTGAGTGTTGGTGTGTCCTGTCAGCGTGAGTGTTGGTGTGTCTGTCAGCGTGAGTGTTGGTGTGTCTGTCAGCGTGAGTGTCGGTGTGTCTGTCAGTGTGAGTGTTGGTGTGTCTGTGAGTGTCGGTGTGTCTGTCAGCATGAGTGTTGGTGTGTCTGTCAGCGTGAGTGTCGGTGTGTCTGTCAGCGTGAGTGTCAGTGTGTCTGCCTGCGTGAGTGTCGGTGTGTCTGTCAGCATGAGTGTCGGTGTGTCTGTCCGTGAGTGTCGGTGTGTCTGTCAGCGTGAGTGTCAGTGTGTCTGTCAGCGTGAGTGTTGGTGTGTCAGTCAGCGTGAGTGTTGGTGTGTGTCACAGACAAAAAAAGAAAAACCGAAGTCGTGGTCAGTCGCCAGCCAGCTCACCTGGGCATAAGCCCAAAGTCAAACATTCTGGGCGCCAGGCAGACGGCCTCATGTGTCGGGTCAGCCAATTAAGCACGGCGGGAGGCTATTTTTAGTCCTACATGGAGACAGCATCATTCCCAGACAGACTAAGCCGCTTGACCGACGCCACAATAGGTCTGGCCAGACGGGTCTCGGCGCCGGGGTCAGACTCATCCAGCCAATTTGTAGGACCAGTGTCCACAATTAAGTCGGACGTCGCCAGTTGAAGTAGGAGGGGGGAAGCTATTGTGTGGTGGGGGTAAAATCAAGCTAATTAATTAAATGACCCATTGACCACCACAGAGAGCAAGGCTAGTAGATGTGACTTGACGAATTGAAGGTCCAATGGAATTAGAGGGAGGTAACTTCGGGTACAAGGCGGTAAAAATACTGACCAATGGTACTCACCCTTGGACACATGGGATGATAATAAGAAAGCGATGCGAGAGGAGAAGAGAGAACGAACAGACAGAGAGAGAGGAAGAGGTTCTGGGAGTAGGCTCTCGCCTACAGAAGACAGAGAGATGAGGGAGGAGTGAATAGAACCGAGCTGAAGCATTAGCACCAGATAGAGTCTGCAGAGGAAGGACTAAGGAGAGATGTGGAGAGAGAGAGTTGCTAACTGATGAAGAGAAAAGAAAGAAAAGAAAAAAGAAAAGAAAAGCAACCATGTCCATTTGATAGAGCAGACTAGAAGAGAGAGAGAGTGCAATGCGTTAATGCAGGAAGAAAGAAAGGAGAACAGATCGATGTCTGATAGTCACTGTTCAATCTGAACCGGGGTTCGACCTCATACTTGGCCGCACCACTTTCATCAGCAGTCCAACCTGACCAACGCCAGCGGTCTAACCTGACCAGCGCCAGCAGTCTAACCTGACCAGTCCCAGCAGTCTAACCTGACCAGTGCCAGCAGTTGTGTTGTGCTTGTGAAAGTGACAGTGAAAAGAAACACGAAAAAAAAGAGGAAAAGAAAAGACAGTGATTCGTGAATAGGTTAAGATCACCTGGCCAGGTAAAGTAGAAATCTGTTTATACCCGGGTTAGTTAATGATGATTTAGATAAATGGTTTTGTGAAGTTCAAGGAAAGAGAGAATGCTTTATTTTGTTGACTCCATATGCATTGATGTTTCTTTCTATGATCATGTGTAGTAAAGTTTATAGACTTTACTAGTGGTTTGATGTGACGAATGCATGATATATGAATGAGATTGTAAGCAAGCTGTGAGTGTGATTGGGCTGTGCGCTAGTCCTTCCTCCACTGACATACCCGAGATTGACAATTTAATTGGCGAGCCTGCCATGATATTCTGGCCCATTTATTATAATTGTTCAACTTCTCAGAGAGGAAGCTGGGTGGGATTCAAGTATTGTAATCCTAAGACAAGGTAGTGTCTTACTGTATGTTCCCAAGATAGTTAAATACTAGGCTTGGCATTGCTTCCAAGATAGTTAACACTAGGCTTGGCATTTCAGCCCCAGAGTACTTATTTCGCACAGATTGCCTATAATTCGCTCTCATAGTTGGGTCAGGCGCTAGGCGACTTATAAAAACTAATTACGTTGTCCCAAGCTAATATTATCATTCATAGGATTGTGCTATTACGTCACTCGTGTCGGTAACCACAAGGTTGGCTGTCGTAGTAATAAAATCTTGTTAAAAAAAAAAGATATAATGGCGGAAGAAAAGAACACCCCTATTGAACAACTTGTGAGCGTCGCTCGTGATTTTAGGCTACTCGGGAGAAGAGTTGCGAGCATTCGTTGAGACCCCAACAAAAGATGGAAAGAGATGAAACGAGCGGAAAGACGCCGGGTTGCAGTGGAAATAGCAGAGCAGGAAAAGGCTAAAGAAATGCAGGAAACAGAAAGACTAAGGGAAACGCAGGAAACAGATAGATTAAGGATTCAGGCTAATCAGGCTAGCGAAACGCAGGAAACAGAAAGATTGAGGATTCAATTAGAGTAAGAGAGAGTGAAAATACAAAGGGAGACCACCGAGGATGGCAGTTCAGTTTCCAGTGACCCTGTGCGCAGTTATGCCCCCCGACCAAAGTTGCCAAAATTCTCTGAAGGATCAGATTCGATTGATGCGTACATCAGTCGTTTTGAAACGTTTGTACTAGTCAGGGTTGGCCTTCAGAAGAGTGGGCAGTCATTTTGTCAGCGCTATTGACGGGTAAGGCATTACAGATTTCACTGCATTACCAGCAGACCAACAATCTGATTTTTGGTGCTGTGAAGGAGTCGTTGATGAAGGGATTTGACCTCACAGAGGAAGGGTTTAGAAAGAAATTTCGATCAGCTAGATTACAAGCAGGTGAAACGTACACTCAGTTTGGTGCACGTTTAGATCACTATTTTGAGAAGTGGTTAGAGTTGAGTGGTACGAGAAAATGAAGGAACAGATTTTGTCAGGTTGCAGTCCAGAGTAACTATACATTTGAAAGAGAGACAGCCAGAGACAGCAGGATGAGTTGCTGAAGTTAGCAGAGGTGTATAGGGAGGCACGTTTGGGCACGAAGGTGCATGAGAAACAGGTGCCAGAAACAGGTGAGAAGAGTGCAAGGAGACTAAGGGAGTTTTTCTGCAAAGTCTGCAAACCCAGTGGTGGGGCAGAAAGGAGGGCAAAGGGACAATAGGTGTTTCATTTGTCACAAGAAGGGACATGTGGCGAGGGATTGTCGCATGAGGTTCCAGAAGGCAGCAGCCTTGCAAGAGGTTGATAAGGGTCGCCAGGGGAAACGACCTGCAGTGGAACCAAAAGGGATCCAATCTGAAGAGGTGGAGTGCGGCCTATGGCTAGCACTGGACAGCAGTCAGTGTCAGGAATGGAGGGCACTAGGCTGAGTGGTTCGTTACCAGTGGAAGAAGGGTGGATTGGCCAGCAGAGGGTGAAAGTGTTACGAGACACTGGTTGTTCATGTGGTGTAGTAAGAACAACGCTGGTCGAGGAAGGGGATTTGACAGGGCAAATCCAGACCTGTACTCTAATCGATGGCACTGTGAGGGAGTTTCCAGTTGCTAAGATAGAAGTACGTACCCCTTACTTCTCAGCGAGTTGTCTGCGCTGGTGATGGAGAAACCCCTTCATGATTTGATCATTGGAAATATTCCAGGTGCAAGGGATCCAGGGGATCCTGAGTTGTTGACTGCTACAGGGGCAGCAGTTCAAACACGGAGCAAGAAGGAGGAAAAGGTTGATAAACCGTTAGTCGTTCCAGCAAGGAAGTCAGGCATAGATGTGTCGCCTGATGAGTTAAGGGCAGCGCAGGAACAAGACCCTTCGCTCGTGAAGTCTTGGGAGTTGGCAAGAGGTGGAGAGAAACAGGTGGTTAGAGGAGTGAGACAGAATTTCTGGTGAAAGGCGGGATGTTGTACCGAGTGTTCACCAAGGGGAAGACAGGTAAGGTGACAACTCAGTTAGAGGTACCAGCATGTTTACCGTGACACTGTCATGTCAGTGGGTCACGAGTCGCTCATGGCGGGTCATCTCGGCACCGGCAAAACAGCCGACCGAATCTTTGATGATTTTCATTGGCCAGGGCAATGGCAGACATAAAGCGTTTCTGCATGTCAGGTGACGTGTGTCAAAGGTCAGCCACAAGAGGGTGAAGAGGAAGGCGCCTCTTAAACATCCCCCTTTAATTGACACACCATTCAGGAGAGTGGCTGTTGATCTGATTGGCCCAATCTCACCCTGTTCCAAAAGTGGGCACAGGTATGAGACATGTAAGGTTGCAAGGGAAAGTTTCAGGAGGCTAGGGTCGTTCAGAAGAAGCAATATGACAGGAAGGTGAGGAAGCAATCCCTCAAGGCGGGAGATTAAGTCCTGTTACTGCTTCCCACGGATCACAACAAGCTGCTGAGGCATTGGAAAGGACCATTCACCATCATTGAAAAGGTAGATCAGGATTACCGAATTGATGTGAATGGGAAACCAAAACTTTTCCATGCGAATTTTCTCCGCAATATATTCAGCGTGAGACTCAGCACAAAGGCGCAGCTGAAAAACAGCAGGGTGCTGCGCTGGGCAATGGCACTGCAGCCCTACAGGTATCGAGTGCAGTACATTCCAGGTAGACAGAATGTAGGAGCTGACTATTTAAGCCGTGTAGTCTAGCACGCTGCAACTCAGAGGAAGTCAGTCATGTCCAGGGTGCATAGCTACTTTGTTGATAATATGTGATGATTACGGCGAGATTGAGGGGATATGGGTTCATTCCCATTTGGCTATAGTTCATTATTTTCTTTGTGAGACTTGTTCATGTAAATGTAGTTATGTTTGGAGCATACAGTCGCTTGGGTAGTAATGCACTGTTTGCGATAAGTGAGGATGGAGATTCCTCAGTGAGGTGTCATGGATCGTTGTCATATTAGATTGTGCTTTTCATAGTAGTTGTGAAGAGAAGATGTGGCAAATCCGCAGGAAGGGGAATTGCATAGGTGCACACAGAGGTTTGTTATAAAATGAGTTGAAATAAGGCAAGAGCGCACGTCAATGATAACTCATTGGGGTGATATTCACTAATGAATATCTTATAATTTGCAAACCGTTTGTTGTAAATTATTTTTGCAAAACTTTGCACGTGTAGCTGTGGTGTCAGCAAATTCGGTTGTTATCTTTTTTGTACCGTTGTTTTGAGACAATGCGGAGCATATCTTTTTGCAAGGGGGAAATTGTCACGGACAAAAAAAGAAAAACCGAAGTCGGGTCAGTCGCCAGCCAGCTCAACTGGGCATAAGCCCAAAGTCAAACATTCTGGGCGCCAGGCAGACGGCCTCATGTGTTGGGTCAGCCAATTAAGCACGGCGGGAGGCTATTTTTAGTCCTACATGGAGACAGCATCATTCCCAGACAGACTAGCCGCTTGACCGACGCCACGATAGGTCTGGCCAGACGGGTCTCAGCGCCTGGGTCAGACTCATCCAGCCAATTTGTAGGACCAGTGTCCACAATTAAGTCGGTCGTCGCCAGTTGAAGTAGGAGGGGGGAAGCTATTGTGTGGTGGGGGGTAAAATCAAGCTAATTAATTAAATGACCCATTGACCACCACAGAGAGCAAGGCTAGTAGATGTGACTTGACGAATTGAACGTCCAATGGAATTAGAGGGAGGTAACTTCGGGTACAAGGCGGTAAAAATACTGACCAATGGTACTCACCCTTGGACACATGGGATGATAATAAGAAAGCGATGCGAGAGGAGAAGAGAAAACGAACAGACAGAGAGAGAGGAAGAGGTTCTGGGAGTAGGCTCTCGCCTACAGAAGAGCAGAGAGATGAGGGGAGGAGTGAATAGAACCGAGCTGAAGCATTAGCACCAGATAGAGTCTGCAGAGGAAGGACTAAGGAGAGATGTGGAGAGAGAGAGTTGCTAACTGATGAAGAGAAAAAGAAAGAAAAGAAAAAAGAAAAGAAAAGCAACCATGTCCATTTGATAGAGCAGACTAGAAGTGAGAGAGAGTGCAATGCGTTAATGCAGGAAGAAAAAAGGAGAACAGATCGATGTCTGATAGTCACTGTTCAATCTGAACCGGGGTTCGACCTCATACTTGGCCGCGCCACTTTCATCAGCAGTCCAACCTGACCAACGCCAGCGGTCTAACCTGACCAGCGCCAGCAGTCTAACCTGACCAGTGCCAGCAGTCTAACCTGACCAGTGCCAGCAGTTGTGTTGTGCTGTGAAAGTGACAGTGAAAAGAAACACAAAAAAAGAGGAAAAGAAAAGACAGTGATTCGTGAATAGGTTAAGATCACCTGGCCAGGTAAAGTAGAAATCTGTTTATACCCGGGTTAGTTAATGATGATTTAGATAAATGGTTTTTGTGAAGTTCAAGGAAAGAGAGAATGTTTTATTTTGTTGACTCCATATGCATTGATGTTTTCTTTCTATGATCATGTGTAGTAAAGTTATAGACTTTACTAGTGGTTTGATGTGACGAATGCATGATATATGAATGAGATTGTAAGCAAGCTGTGAGTGTGTTTGGGCTGTGCGCTAGTCCTTCCTCCACTGACATACCCCGAGGTTGACAGTGTGTCTGTCAGTGTGAGTGTCGGTGTGTCATGTCAGTGTGAGTGTTGGTGTGTCTGTCAGCGTGAGTGTTGGTATGTCTGTCAGTGTGAGTGTTGTGTTGTCTGTCATGTGAGTGTTGGTGTGTCTGTCAGCGTGAGTGTCGATGTGTCTGTGAGTGTTGGTGTGTCTGTCAGCGTGAGTGTTGGTATGTCTGTCAGCGTGAGTGTTAGTGTGTCTGTCAGTGTGAGTGTCGGTGTGTCTGTCAGCGTGAGTGTTGGTGTGTCTGTCAGTGTGAGTGTCGGTGTGTCTGTCAGCGTGAGTGTTGGTGTGTCTGTGAGTGTTGGTGTGTCTGTCAGTGTGAGTGTTGGTGTGTCTGTCAGCGTGAGTGTCGGTGTGTCTGTCAGCGTGAGTGTCGGTGTGTCTGTGAGTGTCGGTGTGTCTGTCAGCGTGAGTTGGTGTGTCTGTGAGTGTCGGTGTGTCTGTTAGTGTGAGTGTTGGTGTGTCTGTCAGCGTGAGTGTTGGTGTGTCTGTCAGCGTGAGTGTTGGTGTGTCTGTCAGCCTGTCTTCTGCTCATCGATTCAATGTCTATTCACTGTAAGGCACAGCCGCAGCGCAATTACAGTAAAATCAGCTCAAACAGAGGACAAAATCACACATTTCCCGCAGCAGATTCACCGACACCATATGGCTGGAAATGGAAACAGACACCAGCGCACACACACACACACACACACACACACACACACACACACACACAGAACGGAGCGGAAGGCAACAGTGCAGATATTTCATACATAATAGGGGGGGGGGGGGATGTTTCTTTTCCACAATGGGTTTTTTTTTTTCAAACGTTGCAAACAGCTGACCTAAATAAATACTAAACAATACTTCCTAGACAGCAGCCAGTATGGAAGAATGGGATGTATTGCTATATTCTTTTGTATGTCTGCTGCTTGACAAACATCTGAGAAAAACATAGGCCTATTTTTGTTGAAAATTCACTCGTCGCACACGCCGTAGAGCACGGACACAGTGTGAAATAGAATATGAAATGAGGCAGGAACAGTCAACAATAAGCAAGCAAACAAGTAGGGTAACTCTTGCTCCCACAAGAAAACATAACTCCAAAGGAATGCTGCTTTCGACACCGAATCGCCTAGCAGACATGACAGCACAGAGTACACAGAACAAACAAGGAAACATCCCCCCGAAAAAGGACACAATGTGTTTCGACCTAGTGAGTCTTCTTCAGGCAGGACAAACACAGAGAAATATCTGAAAGTGTGGGTGCGTGCAGTGCACCCTAAAAGACGTCAAGTTTCAGTAAGTAAATATAAGTAGAGGAAACGATTATAATGCACCGGTGTGCATGAACATCTTTGTTGCGAGGGATAAATTTACACACATTGTATGTTACTGCAGCTCTGTAGATTCAGATGAGCCACAACACCTACGTGTCCATTAAAGACAAAAGCCAGTACATCATGACGGAACGAGGGGAGATTGAGGTCAAGGTCAGTGTTTCGTCATGACCATATCTTCTCTGTGGGCTGGATGATGTCGTTATATATGTTATAGATATGTTTGTCACCATCCGTTCATAGTGCAGTCATCTTCTTTATAGCTCAGTCAATCAAGGTAGCCATGTCGGGGTTTCAAGCAAGTTATTAAAAAAAAAAAAAACAGAATAATAGATAGATAGATGGATTATGTCATGTGATTTTAGGTGTTCGTGCCTGTGTGTGCCTATGTGTCAGCTGAGAGTTCAGGCACCATGTAACCCCGACCAATAACTCCGTCACCCATGGGACGATGATCATGTGTGTGTGTGTGTGTGTGTGTGTGTGTGTGTGTGTGTGTGTGTGGTGTGTGTGTGTGTGTGTGTGTGTGTGTGTGTGTGTGAGAGAGAGAGAGGGAGCGTTCTTGCGTCTGTGTGTCTGTTTATGTGTTGTCAGGGTGTGTGTGTGTGCGTGTGTGTGTGTGTGTGTGTGTGTGTGTGTGTGTGTGTGTGTGTGTGTGTGTGTGTGTGTGTGTGTGTGTGGTGAAAGAGAGAGAGTATACCTACCAACATACCTGTCTGTGTGTTTATCTATCTGTGTGTCTCTCTGGCTATCTACCTGCCTTTCATTATGTCTCTCAATTCATCTATCTATCGATCTATCTATCTATCTAATCTATCTCTCTGTCTGATCTATCTTACTGCCTAACTTATTTGATCTGTAGATACCTAACTACCTACCTACCCACCTTCCTGTCAGTCTATCTATCTATCTATCTATCTGTCTATCTATCTATCTATATCTATCTATCTATATCTATCTATCAATCTATCTATCTATCTATCTGTCTATCTATCTATCCATCTATCTGTCTGTCTGTGTCTCTGTCTATCCATCTGTCTATTTATCTATAGGTCTGTCTATCTCTCTGTCTATCTGTTTGTCTATCTACCTGTGATGGTGTGGAGTGGTGGAAGGTGCTGGTGAAGACAGCCAGATGATGGTAGGTTCAGGAGCCAAGGGTCAACAGCCAGCCAAAGAGAACGCAGAGGGGACCAAGTGGAGTTTATGTAGATGCAGAGGGTGTAGATTTCGGGGCAGCTGGCATCCTTTGCTGGCCATGGTGTTCCTGGCTTTGGAAGGGAAAGTAAAGGGAAGAAACTTCATGTCGTTCCCTCTGCGTTCTCTTTGACTGGCTGTTGTCCCTTGGTTCCGGAACCAATGCATCTTCTTCTGTGTACCTAGGCTGATACTCCTGCGGACACTCCTTGTATAGACAGGCAGGTATTAATCCCATCTGCTTAACAAAGGGAGAGGATATTTGTGTGTATGACCGTTTTTTATCCCGCCATTAAAGCAGCCATACTCCATCTTCGGGGAAGGTGCATGCTATGTGTAACGTGTCATCCATACCAACGGCCAAACTGGCCTTCTCTTCCGAAAGTCGGTTATGCGTGCGTTCACACACGGAACCTCGGTTTATAGTCTCATTCGAAGGACTGTATGGGAAATGGAGTCAGAACCGATGTTAACTCCGAGGGGAAGATCCTCCTATACCGAAACAGCCTGGCAGACATTCGAACCCGCAACCCTTGGATTACGAGTCCGGCGCTCTACCAACTGAGCTATTCCGCCCCAACCTGCCATCATCTGCCTGTCTTCACCTGCACCCCCACCTCCCCCCAACCCACCCCCTCCCCCCACCACCACCACTCCACACCATCACATACCTATCTATCTGTGTATCTACCTACCTACCTATCTATTTACCGCTGTCTGTCTGTCTGTCTGTCTGTCTGTCCATGTCTGTGGCAGGGCAAGGGCCTGATGAAGACCTACTGGCTGGAGGGCAAGGGGGTGGACGAGGGCCCCATCGACGTGCACACCAAGACCCGCAACCCCTCCATGGTCAACCTGCACAACTTCAGCATGGAGAGTTCTTCAACCCCCACGCCACCACGCAC
>CM031614.1:72229062-72251562 GCA_018398815.1 Conus ventricosus
AAAAAAGAAAGAGTACAACAAAAACACAATAACAAAGGAGGAAAAAGAGGGGTGGGGAGGGGGTGGGGGCATATAAAAAGATACTATGATGGACAACAATTAGCAAGTATAAAACAGACAATAAAATGAATAATTATGACGAATAGTTGTGACTGCAATAGTTCCAGGTGTAACACAATGATAGGCAAATCCCAAACAGCTCTGTATGTGCGATCTATAACTGGACAATGCAAAATATGTTACCAGCGCGGCCGTAACTAACGACTTCAATCAAGGACATACATCCATCTATCTTCGCACCGCTTAAAAAATCATTCACACCACATCGGAGACAAAATGCCATCATTGCCGCTTGCAGTGGATTAAAAAAAAATTCCATCGCTGGTAACTCTGGCGACACAAATGAGAATGAACAAAATGGAATATTTCCCTCCCTATTAGAACCTCAAATTGGAAATGCATCCTATTCAGGGCCCCCGATGCGCAGATGATGCTGGAAAACTGACTTCCGGGTGATTCTAACGCTGATTCCCAACCTCTCGTCTGCTAAATTCGATCAAAACATCAGACTGGGTCATGTCTAGCATCTCGGACAACTTGAACTTTGTGTGATAGGTCAACGGCAGGTTTGTATGCCTTTTTTTTATCATGTTGATGGATGAAATGTTTTTCTTTTCCAATTTTCGCTGGTTGTGAGTGAATCGCTGAACAGTGATGCCGTCAATATAATTTTCAACTGGTCACTCGGACAACTGGCGACTGTCGTGCAACAGACGAGTACGGTAGTCGTACCGAACTGAGTCATCTTGAACGTTAATATTCGGCCGCAAGCTTGAGGTCAGCTGTAGGCTATATCTTGACGGTCTTCGAATGAAGTGTTTGTAATATTGCAGCCGACTGAAATATTGAAAAAGAACCAAAACCGGCTCAATGTGGAAACCGACCAGTTGAGTTGCCCCATAGTTTCAAAATAATGCGACTGCAGGTGGAAAATGAAACAAAATTAAAAGAGAAATTACTGTACCGCCAAACAAAAAAAAAAAAAAAAAAAAAAGCAATCTGCACAACAAACACTTCGCGTTTCGACCTTTTGGTCTTCTTCAGGCAAGACGAACAATATTCGAGACAATGAAAACGAAGGATGAACTGTCAGTCTCTTTCTTCGGTGCAAAATGAGTCCATACTTGGACACGTGATCAGGCACAAATTCACACAGAAAGATTTCATTCCTTTTTTTCATCTGTTCCTTAAGGTCATTCCTAGGTCAACAGGAGTCACGTTTAAGGCCTTGGCAAGTCTCTCATTGTCAGCTAAACCTTCTGATTAGCTCAGACTTGACATTCACTCACTGCATGGGTTGAATTGCAAATTGTTTTTATACTGATTATATCAAGGGACATTAATTAACATGATTTTCTGACAAGCAGGCCTTTTGCATGATATTTTAACATTGAACTGATTACCATGGCAGAGACAGTTTCTTAGCAACTGTATAGTCACATTTTCCTTTTGTTCCATTTTACTACCCTTCGCTGGCTGCTTTGGGGGTGCTGTTGGATTCTTTTTTGAACCCTTGGTGATGAGAACACCACAGAATTTTGGACTTTGGTGTGTCTCTATTTGACACCAAGAGCACAGACACAATCAGCCGTGTCTCCCTGATGAGTCCGATCCAGCGGACGAAAGGCCTAGGAGCAGGCAATACAAATAGATCTGCCTTCGAAGGGAAGTACGATGGTTCCCTCAGGCTGCTAGTGAAGGGTTTCTCATATTTATAATATATTCCCCCCATTTTTTTTCATCTTTAATTTTTTTTTTTTTTTTTTAATTCAAATCTTTGCCAAGTCATTACTATAATGACTGAAGAATTGTTAACCTGCACTTGTTTTCTCCCACTATTTAATTGTTCAACTGTATAGTCATGAAAGACAGACCAATTGTTACTGCAAATGAATACATTTTCAGTGTCGAAGTGAGGTGACTGCAGGTGAAAATTGAAACCGTTCTGTTTTAAATAATTAGCAAGTCCACCAAATAAAGGGACAAACAAATTACAAGACAAAACATAACGACTACTGGATTTAGACAGGTCACTCAGCTGGGAAATAAGCACTTACTAGTAGCTTTTGACAGACCTCCATCCGTCTTCATCAGCAATGGTGTTGCTACTGAGTGAACTGGAATTCAGTGCACACGACCAGGGGTCGAACCCTGGTTATGTGACTGAACAAAGAGGGTATTGTACACTGATGGCAAGGTGTGTCTGCCCCAGTCCCGGTTGAGTGTGGGGTTGTTGGTGGCAATACGGATAGCCTCCTTCACCCCACGCTGAAAGCATCTATTGTCACAAGACAAAACATGATGGGTTTTGATCTCCTAGGTCTTCTTCAGGCAAAATAAATAACATCTAGAACAAGAAAAACAAAGAATGAGCAATCACTTATCTTCTCAGATGTGGCATAAGATGTTTCATGCAACTCCCATCTTGCGCCACATTTGAGAAGATAAGAGATTGCTCGTTCTTCGTTTTTAATGTCCTGAATGTTGTTTATCTTACCTGAAGAAGACTTAAGAGGTTGAAACATGTCGTATTTTGTCTTGTAATTTGTTTGTCCCTGTTGTTTGGCAGACTTAATAATAATTCTTTTTTAAATTTGAATACATTTTTGTTGATTGACCAGGTTTTCATACTGGTCTAGATTCTTTGCAAGCTTGATTTGTGCTGAAAGAATATTTCAGAATCTATGGTAACTGAGAGTTAGAAAAGAAATGTATGTTAGTTCTGTTGATCTTACTTGGTATATCAAGCGACCAAACATAACTCTCGCCAATCATGTTGGGTAAATTTGTGTGTGAACAGGTAGTAATTACATGATGTAACAATATCATTTGGTTTCTGAGTAATTTTATCTGTCAGTTTCAGTGTGGTTCCGATAATTACACTGGTTTTGGTCTGTTTTAATACTTAAGCCAAGAGTTTTGATATGACAAGTTACCCCTTTTAATGCATTCCCAATGGAGTCTGAAGATTCATCCCCATTGGAAAGGCTGTGCTCCCCAACTAGTGATGATTGTGAGGCAGCTGAAGTCATTTAGTCAGTATGTTTGCTTTCTCACTTTGAACTTTGTCACTTTGAACTTGTCACTTTGAACTTTGACACTTTGAACTTTGTCAGTATGTTTGCTTTCTCATTTTGAACTTTGTCACTTTGAACTTTGTCACTTTGAACTTTGTCACTTTGAACTTTGTCACTTTGCCTTTTCTTTCGTCTTTAGGTATTTCTCAACATCGGCATAATGAAAACACTTGTAGAAGATTGGAACTGATCAGCGAGGGTCATATTCAAATAGACTGAAAAGAGTAAAGACAAAATTATTGCATTACCAAATGAAAGAATCAACAAATTTTTAAATCCTGTTTTGTGGTGGTTAATTCTTTTATTTGGTGGAGCAGTTATTCTGAGAGCAGTTATTCTGAGAGCAGTTGTTCTGAGAGCAGTTATTCTGAGAGCAGTTATTCTGAGTATGCTCTTCTTTCAGTTTCCACCTGCAGTCGCCCCACTTTGAAACTAAAGTAGATTTGATCTGTAGTTAGGACCCAATTCTTCTTAACTACCATTTGTGCATTGAAGAATAGAAAGATAAGAAGAAAGTCTATCTGTAAGTTGGACAAGGGAAAATGCAGTAGAAGGACCTATCATCTCCCATCATTATGAAATTACTGTAATGACTTCCACATTGGAAAAAGAGAAAATAGTATTTAAAACGCTAAAGTAAAGAAGTAACTTTTAATGACAGCATGGTATATTTTCTCTAATGGAGAGAGCATTATTCTTGTGTCTTACATTACCCCATTCTCAGCTTGAAGACTTCTTAGAAGCCCAGCCAATAGTATGAAGATCTTCCATCCTCAATTTTTTTCCTCAACAGAGGATATGGTGTGACTGTCTCATGTGTAGTTTTCTACCACCAAGGTTGGATTACATGTTAACTTTTGCCTCAGCACAGTTCCTATATGAAACAGTACCGCTATTAACTGTAAGCTAACAATGCCTCTTATACCATCTCTAAATTTAGGTCTAAGACCCGGGTCTGTTTGCATTTATAGAACATCTGTCTTTATGATTACGTACACTAATTAGGCACTCTGTTCCTGCTAACTTAACCCTGACTCCGCTGATAATCTGACTCATCAGGTGTTGACTTCTCAGTAAAAGTCAGTAAAGAAAAGACTGCAAATTATATGCTGTACTGCCCACATACAACTGGGAATGAAAGAGAACAGGGCTGTGTCACTGCCATGTTGAAGAAACTGGAACTCCAAAGTCTCAAGGAGAGATGTTAGGGTGATTGATCTCCTACCTTTCATTGAAATGTTTGTTCCAACAATACTCTTGGATCGCTGCTACTTGTTTCCCGAGTGATAAAGTCATCATTACATAAAACCCAAAAATTGTGGCACATAACATTGCTGAGAGGTTGGCTATTAATGTATGATTAGAACTGTTTCAGCTGCTGGATCAGAACAGTTTAATAACCCCCATCAGAATTGAGTGGAGTAGAAACGAGAATAACCTAGAGTGGCTGACCCAAATGTCGCTCAGAACAAGCTAATTAGCTGTAGACAGACCTAACAGCCACCAGAATTTCTCTGCTTCCGTTCCCCATTCTCTTTCCACCATCATTTCTATAAGACAGAGAGTGTGTAATGATTACCGCAGCATTTTATTCATCCAGATCCACAGAGTAGACTTAAAAGGACTTTATTGTGGAGTCTTTTTCCACATCAATAACAGTATTATGCAGGAAGAGATAAAGACCCCAAACCATAGCTGTAACGGTAATCAAGTATTACAGACTTTTTTTCCATGTGTATTGATCAATGAAGGTGAGGAAGATGATGCTATGGAGTTGCATTCTGTTCAAGGACTGTATGACAGGACTGTTGCCGGTTAGTGGAAATAGCCTTATGGCTAAGCCTTTGTTAGAGAGACATAACTGGATTATATGTTTCTTTTTATTATGTATCCAGCTGTCACCCAGGCTTGAGAATACAGACACAAACAGTGTTGGTGGAAAATTTTAGCAATATTCTCAGATGTGTCCATTAAGTAGAGAAACTCGGCTGCATAATTCCATCTTCCAATTGGATTCAGTATGTTGGGTCCGATCCAGTCTAATCCATGACCATACTGTGGAATGGAGGGGTGATGTAACTACATGGCGTGCACACAAACATCTTTACAGTGGCATCAGCTGCTGTGGGCATGTGTAAGTATAGTTATGCTTGATTAACTTCTGGGGTCTGATTGTGTGGGACAAGGTCTGATTGAGTGTTTTTAATGAAGCCTGGTTGGCATTTGTTGCACATACTGATACCCAGCTCCATCCTTAAACAGGATGAATTAGTCCTATATGAAGCCTATGTTTTATATCCACTTTTTATGTAATGTATATGTCAAGCATTTATTATTTTGGACTTAAATTATCGGTATTTCTTTCTGCGTACACAGGCTGATAGTGATACTCCTGCGGATACTGCCTGTATAGGCAGTGGAGTTTTGTGTGTATGACCGTTTTTTATCCTGCCATTAAGGCAGCCATACTCCATCTTCAGGGAAACATTATCGGTATAAGAATGATCTCAATGAAATGATCTGGTGAATGTAGGTCACTGGGGATCTCGCTGATTTCTAAGACGGCCAGGACTTCGCCAGACAGGAGAGGATGGAAGGGAGTCTGATTTCATCCGGTCAGCGACACCGACACAACCCCAGTGATCCAAGTAAGTCAGAAAACCCTGTACACTAAGTGTGGTTGGACACCAGACAAAATGGATACTATCGTAAGCAGAGAAAAGAAACATAAGCATGACAGGGTCATTACTGCTGTCAGTGTATGCCGTCTCATTTTCAGATATCTTGCAGAGGTATTTTTGCGTGTCTGTTTTCAAAGTCCCAGCATGCTGGAATATCATTTTTTTGCATTCACTGGAGAGACAGTATAGTGAGAGATTCAGGTGAAAAGGGGTCTGAAGTTCACATGAAAAAGAAAATGCAAACAGTAAAGAACTAAACTTGACAGAAAAATTACTGTACCACTGAAGGAAAGAGACAAACAAATGACAAGACAAAGTATGACTCGTTTTGCCCTCTTTGGTCTCCTTCAGGCAAGACAAACAACATTGAAGACAATGACAATGAAGAACGAACAATCACATACATCTCCTCACATTGGGAGCAAAGTAGATGTGGCATGAAAACGAGGCTTCTAGGAAGGAAACAGTGCAAATGAAATAATGATGATGGTAATATTCATGATGATAGTATTAATAGTAAAAATGGTGATAATAGTACAGATGGTGATAAAAAAATATATGAAAATAATAATACAGAAAGGTTTACTACCGCTTTTAGTAATAATGTGATGAAAGTAGTTGTACTGTTAGTTGTGGCTATTTGGACTGAAGGGGAGAAAGGAGAGGGTCGGAGGATAGTTAAACAGCATGGTTATATTGGCAACAATAATGAGGATATGATGATGATAAAAGTATAATAGTAATTATAATAATGGTAATAGAAATAATATCAATAATAATATTGATAATGAGAGAAGGGAAGAACAAAGAGTAAAAAACTGCTTGATTGTGTCACTTTAAAGGAAGACCAGGTACGCACAGTTATCAGCATTTATCAGTGTGTATGAGGTTGATAATAAGAGGATAAAATGACAAACTTAAAAAAAAAAATTTCAGTTGGAGTCCATCCCTTGGGGTTCAGCTTCCTTGAAAACACATTGAGCTTGCTCTTGATTACACGGGCTGTTCGAAATGCAAAGGGATGCACATTTCCGGCAGCAATGTCTGTATGAAGCACATAGTTTCCTCAGTATTGAAAGACAGATCAAGCATCCAACCCTGCCGCTTATTTTTGTTTTAGTAGACTTACTGCCCTTGCCACACTTTGAAATAATGATCATACGCACTATACAGTATTATAAAGGGTGATACTCAAGCGTAAATTAGTAATGAAAGGAATGAGTTTGAGCTCCGGTGCCCTCCGGGGGTTGCAACCTTGCCGTGGTCGGAGGGCTTGCGTGGTCCTGTGATCCCTTTGGCTTTGCTGGCGGGGGCATCAATACTTGGAGATAGGCTGGTTTTTTTCAAACTGCTTCTAGGCCTGAGAAGTCAAGATGCTGTCTGGCCTAAGCATAACGTGGTAAGGAGTTGATGCCCCTGGTAGGGCTTCCCATGTCAGATAGGCTAAGGGTGAGGATCCTGACTAAGAGTAACCCGCCTTTCTCCTTTTCTTGTTTTCTGCCTTTCTTATTTGGCCCTTTTCTATCTTCGTCTCCCCTTCAAGTCTTTTTTTCCACACTCCTTTTCTCTCTGTGGTCTCCTTAAGATCCGCCGCGTTTGCCGTGCGGTGCGACCTGTGTCGGAGGGGGATGAGATCCTGGTGATTGAGAGGGCCAGTGCTCTCAACACATCACTTTGGCTCGGACCTCTCCTAGACAGGGAGTACACTCTGGCCTGGGTGTACTAATCGGCTCCCCTTCTTGGGGCTGGGTCAAAACAGGCATTTCTCCGGCTGGCCAAGGTAACCCCTGCAGTGCTCAGCTCTCTGTTCCCGGAGTTGGGCATGATCAGAGGGGATAGGGTTGGTAGGTTTCTGTCTGTTGTATGTCTCTCCTGAAGCCTGGAAGGGGTCAAGACAGTGATTCTTGGCCCTGGCCCCTTAGTTGGACTCCAAGGTGGTGGGTAAGGGAGAGATGAAATTTTTGCCTATAAATATGACTTCAACCAAAAATCATCCCCCCCAAAAAAGGAAAGTGCAGTTAATTTCGCAAAGGTCGTCACAGGAGTCTGATGGAGACTGATTCTGATAGTGAAACAAGGCAGTTGCCAGGATTTTGGTCCTCTTGGTTAATCATGGAAAGCAAGGAGCAGGACAAACCTCTTTCTGCACTAAGCCCATTTGCAATACAGAAGGGCTTCCAAGGTATTGCAGGAGACCCACAGTCCATTAAGCGACTCAGAAACGGCACATTTCTCATCCAGTGTAAAACTAAGAAACAATCAGAGCAGCTGCTGAAAGCTACAAAGCTGGTAGACCGAGAGATCCGGGTGACTCCCCATAAACAGCTGAATTCCTCGAAGGGAGTCATTCGATGCCCAGATCTTAGAGGTGTCTCAGAGGCAGAGATCAAGGCAGAACTGGCATCCCAGGGTGTGACAGAGGTGCATAGGGTGACAGTGAAAAAAAGGTGCAGAAAGAGTGGCCACCAACACCCTCTTTCTGACATTCTGCAACCCTGTGCTGCCTCCTGTCATCAAAGTAGGATATTTGAATGTCCGTGTACAAATGTATGTTCCGTCTCCAATGCGTTGCTTCAAATGCCAGAAGTTTGGTCATGTCAGAGACCGCTGTTCTGGGCAGGAGGTGTGTGGGGTTTGTTGCAAGGCAACCCATGATGGGCCATGTAAAGATCCGGCGCATTGTGCGAACTGCGGTGGCGTCCACCCCTCCTCTTCACGCAACTGCCCTGTCTGGATTCAGGAGTCAAACATCCAAAAGGTTAAAACAGAAAAGAAGATCTCGTTTTTTGAAGCCCGCAAACAGGTTGTTGGCAGTCAGACGCCAACAGCGTCTTCATATGCTTCGGCGGTAAAAAAAAGTATCGACACGTTCAGTCTGCTGCCAGACTGACGATTTTACTTTCTCCAAGACTTTACAAGGAAGACCGATAAACTTTGGTGGAAGCAAGTCCACCACCTCCCAACCCAAAGTAGGTACCCCTGGTGGGGGCAAAAAATCTGCCATCCCCCAGACTGCCCAGCAGTCTACTCCATCTGCTGCTGGGCAGATCAAAAAGCCAGCCCTCCCACCTCGACCTCCCTTGAGCAGTGCTCGTGCAGGCAGGGGAGTTCAACTGAGTGTGGAGATGGTGGAGATGAGAAAGAAACCTCCACCATCTCCAAACTCCAGGCCTTCGTCACCTGCGGGCAAGTCTGCCAGCAGGTCTGAAGACCAACACAGTCCAGTGAAACTAAGCAATAAATTCACTCCATTGGAAGCAGACGTTGATGAGGAAATGACCTGATTTCTCTCCTTTTCGCCCTTTGCACCATGGGTAGTACAGTAATCCATTGGAATATCCGTGGACTAAATTCCAGCTTTGAGGAGCTGCAGCTTCTGTGTCAGTCTATAAAACCTTCCGTCGTGGCTCTTCAGGAAACTCAAATTCAAAGCCAGAAGACCTTCACTCTTTCTGGCTTTAATATTCTTTCTAAACCTGCACAACCATCCACATTGGGACTGTCGGGCGGTGTTGCCCTTCTCATACACAAAACTCTGCTGTATAGTCCTGTCGCTCTGACTACCTCCCTTCAGGCTGTAGCTGCGAGAGTCACTCTCCACAAGACTATGACAATCTGCTCACTTTATCTACCACCTTCTGTCCCGGTTTGTCATCAGGACCTTGTCATCGGAGAACTTCCTCGACCTTTTTTGCTGTTGGGTGACTTTAACGGTCACAATCCTCGTTGGGGTAGTGTCAGTTCGTCATCCAGAGGTCTGCTTATTGAGGATGTCCTTTCTGATTTTGATTTGTGTTGTCTGAACGACAGATCTGCAACTTACCTCCACTCTTCCACAGGTTCACTTTCATGTTTAGATTTGTCGATTTGTGAACCCTCGCTGGTCCTGGACTATGAGTGGTCTGTCCATGACGATCTGCACGGAAGTGACCATTTCCCTGTTCTTTTACAACCCGTAATAACTGAAAACGTCTCTGTCTCGCAACATCTAAATTATAAGAAGGCAAACTGGGATCTATTTGCAACCACTATTTCCAAAGAATTCCAGGACACTGATTTTCTTCAGAGTCCAGACCCAGCAGAATCTTTGACTAACACTGTGATCAAATGTGCTAAAACCTGTATTCCAGTGTCTTTCGACAAACTCCAAATGCCAAAAACACCCTGGTTCGATTCAGACTGCCAACAAATTTCAAAAGTTCGCAAACGGGCTCAGCGTCGGGTATACCAACGACCTTCGGGTCCCAACGCTCGAGCCCATCAGAAACTCCGTGCCAAATCGAGACACACTTTTAAAATCAGTAAACGTCAGTCCTGGAGAAACTTCTGCTCCAGGCTGACATCTAAAACTTCCAAGAAAAAAGTGTGGAACATCATTAAGAAAATCAAAGGGAAGAACACCTGTCCCACTGTGAACCATCTCAAGTTTTCTGACTCTTTAATAACAGATAAAAAAGCAGTTGCTAATCTGCTTGCTTCAACCATTGAAAAGAATTCCTCCTCTTCTAACAAATCAGCCAGTTTTGTCAAAAACAAAGCCCTTAAAGAAAAATCACCCTGCAACTTTTCGTCAAACAACATGGAAGACTACAATCTTCCTTTCACGTTAAATAAACTGAAATCTGCCTTACTTTCCTGCAGCGATTCCTCTCCAGGTATAGATGAAATCCATTATAAACTGTTGAAACATCTTCCGCAAAAAGGTCTGAACATACTGCTACATGTATACAACCATGTGTGGACTACTGGTTTCTTTCCACCTTCTTGGCGAAAAGCCCTCATTATTCCCATTCCCAAACCTGGAAAAGATCTTTCTAACCCATCAAACTACCGTCCCATAGCTTTGACCAGCTGTGTCTGTAAATTGATGGAGAAAATGGTCAATGCTAGACTCATGTGGAAACTTGAAACCGATGGCCTTTTGGCGAAAGAACAGTGTGGTTTCCGCAAACATCGGACTACAGTTAACCATTTGATTCATCTGGAATCTACACTTCGGAACGCCTTTTTGAACAAACAGCATGCAGTGGCAATTTTCTTTGACTTGGAGAAGGCCTACGATACCACCTGGAAGTCTGGGATACTTCATGATCTCCATGATCTTGGTTTTCGAGGTCATCTTCCACTTTTCATACAAAATTTTTTGGCAGAACGACAGTTTCAGGTCCGGGTTGGCACCACTCTCTCTGATGTTCACGAGCAGGAGTTGGGTGTTCCACAGGGGAGCATACTGTCTCCTGCCCTCTTTAGCATCAAGATCAACAACATTGTTAAATCAGTTCAGCAGGGTTCAGACTGCTCATTGTTTGTGGATGATTTTGCTGTCTACACAACTGGAAGCCTGTACCCGAGTATCCAGCGCAGGCTCCAGCTTTATGTGGATAAAATTCATCAGTGGGCAGATGAAAACGGTTTCACCTTTTCTCCTACAAAGACACAGTGTATTCACTTTCATAATTTCCGTCAGTTTTTTCCAGATCCTGAAATTCAAGTAGGGAAATCTCCCATTCCAGCTGTCAAAGAGGCCAAATTTCTAGGAGTTATTTTTGACCAGAAACTTAACTTTCTCAGCCACATTAAAAACCTCAAAACTGCTTGCCAGAAAGCACTGAATATTCTGCGGGTCGTAGCGCACACTGACTGGGGCGCTGATAAGAAAACTTTGCTGCACCTCTACAGAGCCTTGGTCTGTTCCAAACTGGACTACGGTTGTGCTGTGTACGGCTCTACAAGATTGTCTTACCTCAAACTCTTGGACCCTATCCACCATCAAGGGCTTCGTCTCTGTCTTGGAGCATTCCGCACCACCCCTGTGTACAGCCTGTACGCAGAGGCAGGTGAACCTTCACTGTCCAACCGCAGGCTGAAATTGTCTTTGAATTATTATATCCGACTGTTCTCGTAACCAGAAAACCCTGCCTATGACTGTGTCTTTGACCCTCCGTTCCAAAGTAAGTTTGAAAACAACCCTAAATGTATTCCGCCGTTTGGTCTTCGTATGCAGCCTCACGTGCGGAATGCAGGTCTAGACCTAGGAGTTGTGTCGGATTTTTCCAAGTTTCCGGATCAGCCTCCGTGGACCTTTTTCACACCAGAGATTCGTTTTGATCTTGCAGCTTTTCGCAGAGTCTACCAGCTCTCTGGCGTACAAGGCATTGTATGCTGACCTCTGTTCAAAATTCCCATCCTATCAAAAAGTTTTCACTGACGGTTCCAAGTCTGAAGATGGAGTGGCCTGTGCAGCCTATTGCCCTGGGGCTCCTTCTCAGATACTGTTGGAACATATACATTCAGATGCTTCTGTCTATTCTGCTGAACTTACTGCTCTGGTTCTGGCTTTGAAGATAATCTCACAATCTACGAAGAGGGACTTTCTGGTTCTGTCGGATTCGCTGTCAGCTTTGGAGGCCATACCTGGCCGCAACCTTCAGCATCCAGAACTTTTACATTTCTTTGAACTTTTTAGCAAGTTGAAAGCGGATGGTTACAACATTACTCTAGCTTGGGTTCCTGGTCATGTTGGCATCGGCGGGAACGAAATGGTTGATCGTTTAGCCAAGAATGCCACAAGAGAGAAACTGTCCAACATTTATATCCCCTGCTCAGATGTGAAACCCAAAATTAACAATTATGTGAGAGACTTCTGGCAGGAGGATTGGAACACACAGACGAATAACAAACTCTTTCAGATCCGTCCAAACCTTAAAGAGTTCCTCCCATCTACGTCTGGTGGTCGTAAAGAGGAAATGGTTCTGTGCCGGCTGCACACCGGCCATTCGTATTTTACCCATTCCTACCTTTTAAAGAGTGAAGAAGCTCCGTGGTGCATTCCATGTCATGCGCCACTCACAATGAAACATGTTCTTTTAGAGTGTTGGGACTTGCACGATGTGAGACACAAACATTTTACAGCGGAGTCCATGAAGATCCTGTTCAGGGATGTCCCGCCTGACGTGATCCTTGAGTTTTTGAGAGAGATTAACATTTTCATCTGATTTAAGATTTTACGGAAGAAAGATTTTTAACGAAGTTTCTGGTGCGTTTCTAGAAGTTGTCATTTAAAGAGATGTGTGAAAGGTTTTGTTTTGTTTTGTTTTTTTTCTTTTTTTTAAATGACTTGTGAGTTGATTTTAACATGGTGACAGCCCTGATGTGGCCCTTTGCGGTCGGCTGGGCTATAAGCAACATTATCTTATCTTATCTTGAGCTCCAGTGCGTTAAATATGTGCAAAGTGTGCGTCATTGGAGGCCCTGTGATAAATATCCATTCAAAGGATATCTGCCTGTATTCTCATATAAAACTGTATTGGTTATCTGTTATCCTTGTGAATTAATCAATCAATGAATCTCTCTCTCTCTCTCTCTCTCTCTCTCTCTCTCTCTCTCTCTCTCTCTCTCTGTCTGTGTCTGTCTGTCTCTCTCTCTCTCTCTCTCTTTCTCTCTCTCTCTCTCTCTCTCTCTCTCTCTCTCTCTCTCTCTCTCTCTCTCTCTCTCTCTCTCTCTCTCTCTCTCTCTCTCTCTCAGGGTCTGTCTGTGTTATGTGTGCGTGTGCAAATGCTTGTGTTTGTATTCTGCATAAAATTTATGCTTGTGCATACGCATGTACAAATTTCTGGCTGGCTGGGACTGTCTTTCTTCATGTTTCGTCATTCATATGGATGTGACACCACAGACATCTTTGTCATAACTGTTGACAGGTCCCACAGCAGACGTGAGCATGAAGCAAGGGCGCGCCTCTCCCACAGGACTGCCAGTAAGTGTGTCATGGCTGTGATCAGCTGTGTCATGCTTTCTGTTCCTTCGTGTGTGAAGTTTGGGTTCTTCCATTCCACAGAAGCATATTTGAAACTGTATCAGATGTACAAACAGTAACCCAGACCTCTAGATTTGGTGCTAGAAATGTTCTCTGTATTGTTACTGTTTTTTTCTTCTGCTTGTAATTTTTGTTTTCTTCTGTTGTCGCCTCGTTTATAAGTCCCTCAGGTCCATTCATGTCTGTCTTTTTTTATGCGGGTTTGTATCTCCGCAAGACCGTTTCGGTACTGGGGGATTTTTCCCTCGGAGTTAACATTGGTTCTGACTCCATTTCCCATACAGTCCTTCGAATGAGACTATAACCAGGTTCCGTGTGTGAACGCACGCAAAATCCCATCACTAACTTTCAGAAGAGTAGGCCAGTTTTGGCCATTGGAATGGATGACACGTTACACATAGCATGCACCCTGCATGAGAAATGGAAAGAATGAGGCAGTAAGGAAATTAAGTGAATGATATTGAACGTATTGACTGGATGACACGGAAAGTGACTGAATGAAGCGCCAGTTGGCAGCTCTTCAGTCGGCACTACCCAGGTAGGCAGCCGGTTGTGTAAACGAATGTGGATTGTAAAGCGCTTAGAGCTTGGCCCTAGCCAAGAATAGGCGCTATGTAAGTATTCATTATTATTATTATGAATTATCTCCTCCACCTCCCACCTTTTTTTGTTGTTGGTTTTTTTTATCTGTGTGTGATTATATCTGCATGTGATTAAAGCACTTTTATTAACTTGTACTTTCTTGGGTTGCTACAGATATCAAGTTTACATGATAAGCATCATGAATGAAAGAACTCGGTGTAGTTTCTGATTCAGCAGACCACAGGTGCATTGCATGCTGTAAAAATAAAGAGCTTGGTAACATTCATGTGATGGGTCTAGGTATGAAATGTTGTTAGTGATAGTTTTGGTGGTGGTGGTAGTGTTGTTTATTCTTAATAGATTTGTGCAGTAAGGGCTCAGAACCCACATCAGATGAGGAAAAATACAAAATTTTGTGAAGGTTGTTTATTCTAGATCAACCTGTACAGGGCTTCACATCATGCAAATTGGATTTTATTAAAATGAATATCAGACATCATGTACCAGGGCCAGAGACGTTTGAAAATTTTCACTAGCCAGCCAGGCTCGTGCATCAGAAATTCCACTAGCCGCTTAAGTTTTCTCTAGCCAAAGATTTCAGAGATATTGCTTATGATTATATTGGTGTTTTGTTTGTTTTTTGTTTTGTTTTGTTTTGTTTCCCAGGAAGTGGCAAGCGTTAATATGGAAACAAACTGAAGTTAGGAGTGGAGGAAATTCTAGCCAAGCAGCTTTATTTTCGCAGTGGTCTTTTTTTTCTTTTTTATTTAAGCTTTTTTTTTTTATTAATAAAAAAAATCAGAGCTTACAGATGTGCTGAAAGAGGACAGTGCGCTGTAGATTTCAATACTGCATTGGCATATTTGTCAGTCATACACATAATACGTATACAATTTTTAACTTGACAGTAAGAGAAATAGGAATATCAATATTAATAACAATACCACTACTACTACTACTGTCATCACCACCATCACCACCCAGCAAGTCTTGCACAGGAGAAAAAAAATCCTGCGTATTCATTCAAATAGAAACAATCAAATGAAATGTAAGGTGATGCATATATAACAAGCCAGTTAGATATAAATGTCTATTGTGCCCAGTTACATATGAATGTCTGTACTGTGCCTTCAATATTTCTTTCAACAAAAATTACATATGCATCCCATCCCATTCTCCTGGTGCTCGCATTTCAGCTCCGGTTTCGCAGTGGTCTTGGTAGAGTGATGATGGAATTGTGTTTTTCGATGTTTACAACAATGGTGTGGGTCTCTTTCCTACCGGCCTCCATCTGCCTACATTTGTCGACTGTTTTCAAACCATTTTTAAAGATTTTAGAGTCACTTTGATATTAATGTACTGTGGTGAAGATTTTAGTGACAGTGGTAATTTTTCAAGGTTTCCATTGTCACTAAAATCTTCACTCCAGTATAAAGTAGATTTAAGACTTCAGAGGCAAAGTGAAAAATTTGGCCATGACATAGTATCTGAGCTCACAGGCAAAGAAGAGTAGACCGTATGATATCTGCTAGAGGCTCTAACAAAATTTGAAATTACTGTCTCTGGAGCTAATTGGATTATTCTAAATGTGTAAGCTTTGTGTACAGTGAAAGAAAATGATGAAGTTGGTGACCATTAAGATTAGAAATACAGCACTAAGGTTTAATTTTTTTTTTTTTTTTTTGGTTGGTTGGGGTTTTTTTTTGTTTGTTTGGTTTTGTAATTATTGGTGCAGAGGGCAAATTTTCAAGTTGCCTGACGAGCTGTTCGGTTTTGAAATCTCACCATCCCACCTGTATTTGCACTTGTCTAGGGGCGTCTGGATGACCAAATTTGCCTGGCCTTGAGTACTGTGAAAAGATGTCAATGTGTATAGGAAAATAATCAAAAGTTATGAAAGGGTGCGAGTCCATACCAAGGGATCTGACTATAGTTACTAATGATTGTTATTAAGGTCGAGGAAAATAGGCATGTCACAAGAAAAATGAAAATTGACAGTGAGAGTGTGTCACAGATTGTATGTGCAACATGCACCTTGCACACAGGGAATAAATTGAACGCAAGAAAAAAGCTGTTCCACAAAAAATGTCTTCACCACAAAATAAGAGAAAGGAACTCGGGTGAAGCTGTACTGTGGATGCAGTAGTGTGGTGACACATTCTGCCCATGCAGAGTGTCCTGAGTATCACACAGAGAAATCAGTTATGATTGTGAAATTATGCAGTACAGTACAACACAACACGGCACAATACAAGACAGTACAATGCAACAAATTACAATACAATGTTTGGACTTTATTTTGGCAACCAGTATTTAAGTTTTTCCTTTAACATGGTTTGTTTTCATTTGTTAGGATGCATTCATTCAGTCAGTCAGAGAAGACCAACAGACTTCTTATTTCTGATATTTTTTTAGGGGAAGTGCATTTTTATGATTAGCAATACATGTTGCTCCAGAAAATGACAATTTGGTGGAGGCCCTCCACCCCATCGCCCATTCTCAAGATGCGCTTTTTAAACATGGGAAACCCGGCTGTGTCTAATCCTTGTGGTATTCTGTTGTGACAAGTAGATGCTGATGAAAACAGGCATAAGGTTGACCAGATATCAAAGAAACAACAGAAATAGATTTTCTTTCAATTCTTGTCAAGGTGTTGCAACAGATCTTATCAAGTTGCTATCATGAAGAGTTGTCATTGAATAAAAAGACTGTGTTTTTATGCAGCAAAAGAATTTGATTTTGCTCCAAACAGTAGAAGAGATAGCTGATCACAGTCAAGACGGACGTTCTGTTCTGTTTTCACAATAGTACAACATCTATTGAAAGGTTTATCGCATAGATTAGCACAGCACAACCATATGAATGCAATTTATACAGCTGTTTGGGAGAGGAGAAGAAAGAGAGGAGGCTGCAACGAAGGCTTTCCACATGCACAAGAAAGGAAGTCAGACAAGCGAAACATTCTTCTCATTGTTCAGTGTTTTTCTCACCCACATGTTCCCAGTCTGTGCATACCTCACTACTGGTTGAGACTGTGGATCAATGAAAGGACATCAGCTGGTGCTGATTCGCTGGAGGGAGTACATGGATGCTTGGCATATTGCACGTTCTGTGCCCGGTTTGAAACTTGTGTATGTTAGAGTGGACTTGCGCTGTAGAAGTGAAATGGGACTGCTGATAGGAGTGTAGAATGGCCTGTCGTCAGTGTTGTTCAGAGGTAGTAAGGCCAGGTCTTCATTGCTGCTACGTCTGTTTGAAGGATAAGGAAGGCGTATGAAGCTGGAGGGGGGCCTGTATTGATTGTTGGGTCTTCATTCGTAAGACATGTGTTCATCTCACAGTGAAGATGTCTCTCGCTGCTATAGTCTGCATTTTGTTTTTCTCATCTGCTGTCAAAATTAGCGAGATGAAAGCAACTTATAATCTCTCTCTCTCTCTCTCTCTCTCTCTCTCTTCTCTCTCTCTCTCTCTCTCTCTCTCTCTCTCTCTCTCTCTCTCTTGTCTCTCATTTATGGCGTCTCTCTCTGTCTCCACATTCCTCATCTTTTTGTCCTCCCTTTCAGTGTGCATTTTCATGTTTCTGAGAATGTGTATGATTCTGTGTGCATGTGCATATGTGTGGGGATGTGTGTGTGAGGGGAGGGAGAAAGAGAGAGAGAGAGAGAGTGTGTGTGTGTGTGTGTGTGTGTGTGTGTGTGTGTGTGTGTGTGTGTGTGTGTGTGTGTGTGAGTTGTTTGTGTGTGTATGTGTATGTTTTGTGTGTGTGCATGAGAGAGAGAGAGAAAGAGAGAGAGTGTGTGTTTATGTGTGTGTGTGTGTGTGTGTGTGTGTGCGTGCTTGCGTGTAAATGAAAACAAATGGTCTCATCAAAGATCTCCTGAATGTAAAATGGAAAGTACTTGAGGCATGTACCTGGTAATTTTTTTAATTTTTTTTTAATGTTGTTTTATCCATTCTCTTTACCTTTTATTTGTTATTTATTGTGTTTACATGAAGATGTATCAATGTATCTAATTATTTATTTGTATGTCTGTTGTTGTTTTTTCTGTGTGTTTATGTAAAGACGTATCAATTTATTTCATTATTTATTTACAAGTCTGTTTTTTTTTTCCTTTGGTTGTTTATGACTGGGACCACTGTACGTTGTGTTGTTGTGAGATGGGTGTGTTCTTTCAGACCACCCCGGATAAAGGCATTTCCAGAGGAGACACTCCAGAGCCGTCCATGTCTGCCTCTTCTGACAAACATTCCAAACGAGATGCTTATAAGGTTTAGCTCACAATTTTTTTTTTAATCTGCTCTTCCTCCCCTCTTTATTTGCTCTTCATTCCGTTCGTCCTCATCCTGTCCCTCCCTTTCTTTCTCTCTCTTTCTCTCTGTCTCTGTCTCTCTGTCTCTCTCTCTCTCCTCTCTCTCTCTCTCTCCTCTCTCTCTCTCTCTCTCAATCTCTCTCTCTCTCTCTCTCTCTCTCTCTCTCTCTCTCTCTCTCCTCTCTCTCTCTCTCTCTCTCTCTCTCTCTCTCTCTCTCCCTCTTTCTGTGTCTTTGTGTGTCTGTCTGTGTCTGTGTGTGTCTCTCTCTGTCTCTCTCTGTCTCCCTCTCTCTCTCTCTGTCTCTCTCTCTCTCTCTCCTCTCTCTCTCTCTGTCTCTTTCTCTCTCTCTCTCTCTCTCTCTCTCTCTCTCTCTCTCTCTCTCTCTCTCTCTCTCTGTCTCTCCCTCTTTCTGTGTCTTTGTATGTCTGTCTGTGTGTGTGTCTGTCTCTGTCTGTCTGTGTCTCTCTCTCTCTCTCTCTCTCTCTCTCTCTCTCTCTCTCTCTCTCTCTCTCTCTCTCTCTCTCTCTCTCTCTTCTCTCTCTGCCCACTATGTTTATTTATGCATTTGCTGTTTGATTATATGTATATCTGTTACTTTGTTAGGTTCTCATTCAGTCTCTGTCCTATGTTTTTCTCTCTTTTCTGGCTCACAGCTAAAACACATTAAGTTTTATTACACGAAATTATGTGTTGGAGTAATAAGTGGAATACAATTTTTCAAGATTCGGAAGATAAAGTTATTTTGCAAACATCGTTATAGTTTTACTATTTTCAAGTTAGAAACAGTTCAGCAGAGTTCTCCCAGAAGGCCTAATATTTCATTATGATGAATATTACTTGATCACGTGAAACACATCACATCCAGTACATTTTAAAACTGTTCAGGCTTTAGAATCTTCTTCTCGCTGGACAAAATCCCAGGCACTGCCCAGCGTTAATCAAAGATTAGTTCAATTCTTCCAGCTCAGGTTATTGTGTTTATCTCTACTTCTTTTCTGCCTTTCCCACAATTTTCAACTTGTAGGTGGATACCGAAGTGGAAGGAATATATTGTTCAAATATTATCTTCCATTTGTTTTTATTTTTTCCTGTCTGATGTTAAGTTTGACTGATGGCATATGACAAATGACAAAGCATGTGTCAGGCATCCTCTCTCTCCCTGCCCTGCAGGCCCAGAAGCGGACCTATCGCAGCCAGAAGAAGGAGGCGGCCAAAGAGCTGCTCAGCACCATCACAGACCCGGCCGTGGTGTTGCTTGGGGACTGGTTGAAGGTGCGCGGCACCCTCAAGTCCTGGACCAGGCTGTGGTGCGTCCTCAAGCCGGGGCTCCTCATCCTGTACAAGAGTGAGAAACACAAGGTGGGCCCACAGCAGAAGTTAACATTCTGTAGCTGCTGGTGGTGGTGGTGGTGGTTTGGGGTGTAGTGGTGGTGGTGGTTCTTTCTGGTTGATGACCCATGCTTTATATGTTGGGAAGTAAAGGTTTAATCATTTGCTGTCAGATAGAGAAAAATAATACTTTGCGGTAAATAGTAGAAATTGAAAGTTTTGCAGTAAAAAGAGATGAATTATTTGTAGCACAAAGTAAGAAGCTTTGCAGCAAAGATAACAATTGAATGTCTTTGCATCCTGAGGTAAATGATTTGCAGCATGATGTAAGAGCTGAATAGCATGCAGCACAAATTAAGAACTGAATATTTCACATCATGAAATTAGAGCTGAATACTTTCCAGCATGAAGTAAGAGCGTAATACATTTTCACTGCTGTAGTCTCCTGCAATGGGTGGGGCATAGCTGTTGTAAGGTCTCGCCTATGTTTCGCCTCATGGGCCCCGCACTTCCCTGCAGGGTCAACATGCCTCACAGCAGCAACAGGCTTATTCAGACTGGCGCTCCCTCCAGTCCTGGCACTAGAGGTCTGCAAGGCAGCAGGATCCTTCCTTTCCCCATTCTAGTCGGTGCCTAGGGAAACCCTAATACCCCCCCTCCATCCTCCCCTTTGGAGAAATCCTTCAAGCCAGCCTAAGATGGACTTTCTCTGAGGGGAGGTCATTCACCCAGCATCACAAGCTGGTCTGCCTTTGAGTCTGTCAGACTTGGCTCAGGGTTTCAGTTTGGTCAAGGGCCTTCCCTGATACATCGTACATGTTTTGCAGTACAAAGAACTGAATGCATAGTAGCATTACATTAGAGCTACACAAAATAAATGCTGAATGTTTTGCTGCACAAAAGAAGAGCTAAATGCGTTCAGGTAGAAATAAGAGCTGAGCACTTTACAGCGTAAAGGAAGAGCTAAATACTTTGCAGCACAAAATAAGAGCTGAGCACTTTACAGTGTAAAGGAAGAGCTAAATACTTTGCAGCACAAAATAAGAGCTGAGAATTTTGCAGCACAAGAAAGAACTGAATACTTTGCAGCATTAAATAAAAGTTAAAGGCTTTTCAGAAGACAGTAAGAGCTGAATGTTCTATGGCAGAAAAGGATTAAGTCAAGAGCTCGTGGAATCGGAAAGCAGTGATACTTGATATGCACTTGTATTCCACTTCCAGCTGCAAGTCTTAAGAAGGGTTTGTATTGTGTGTGTGTGTGGTTGTGTGTGTGTGTGTGTGTGTGTGTGTGTGTGTGTGTGTGTGTGTGTGTGTGTGTGTGTGTGTGTGTGTGTGTTGTAATGGGAAGGGGATGGGGTGATGAGGATGTGAATTTGTGTGTGTATGTATACATGTTTGTGCATGTGTGACAGAACTAACTGTATGCATGTATGTGTCTTTGTGTGTGCATACATGTATGTATGCACGACTGAAAGATGATGATGATGATATGTGTGGTGTTGGACAGGGAAGTCAGTGGGTGGGCACCTGATTGAAGGATGATGATGATGATGATGATGATATGTGTAGTGTTGGAGAGGGAAGTCAGTGGGTGGGCACCTGATTGAAGGATGATGATGATGATGATGATGATGATGATGTGTGTGGTGTTGGAGAGGGAAGTCAGTGGGTGGGCACCTGATTGAAGGATTATGATGACGATGATGATGATGGTGATGATGATGATGTGTGTGGTGTTGGACAGGGAAGTCAGTGGGTGGGCACCTGATTGAAGGAGGAGGAGGAGGATGATGATGATGATGATGATGATGATGATGATGATGATGTGTGGTGGTGAACAGGAAAGTCAGTGGGTGGGCACCTGATTGAAGGATGATGATGATGATCATGATCATGATGATGATGATGATGTGTGTGGTGGTGAACAGGGAAGTCAGTGGGTGGGCACCTGATTGAAGGAGGAGGAGGATGATGATGATGATGATGATGATGCATAGCTGCCAACTGTTACGGGAAAACCGGGACATATCGTTTTTTTTAAATTTGTCCCTATTTTCGTTGTTTGCTGAAAAAATTCCGGTTTACGAGTTTTCAAAAAAAAAAAAAAAAAAAAAAGCCCAAAATTAAATAAAAGAACGTTTGGCAACTGGTCCAACTGAACAGAAATCGTAAACTCGGAAGTCAGCATGAAAGGGGCATAACTAGGCCCATTCCGCGCATGCGCATAGCTGCTGTTCAAATAGTCAACATGGCGTCTTCAAGTGGTAGCACGGAGAAAACCACAAAACCTAAACGATTCCAGCGGTATCTGCCAGCTTATAAAGACAAGTTTCTATGGGTCACTTCTTGCCCTTCAAAGGGTGAAAAGTTTGCTGTCTGCACCATGTGTCGATGTCCGGTGAATATTTCACATGGGGGAAGAAATGATCTGGCCGATCACGAGAAGACCACGAAGCACAAAAAAAACAACGAAGCTGAGGAATCGGCAGCCGTCAAAAAAAAACATGATGGTGGCAAAGGCCAATCTTTATGGCTCTTGCTATGAGCAAAAGTTCAGCCAGGAGTTTCTAAAGAAGGCCAAGTCCTAGACTGCACAAATAGTGAAAAAAAAACCCTAGATCTTTGAACACAGGCTGTCAACTCAGGG